>OZ038479.1:101563975-102163975 GCA_964036315.1 Acanthosepion esculentum
CTTACTTAAAAGAAACAACTTCACTGTGAAAAATTCCTCAGACAAAAAGATCTTTACTATTGACACTGTTCTGAATCGCAGGAATGACAGATACACTGCACACTCAAAAGCTCACATCAAGGGCACCTTCAGAACAAAACATCCAGCTCAAGTTATGGTCTTTGAGGTTGTGGCCTCCAAAGGGAAAAAATGCCTATCAAATTTACAAACTTGGTGAAAAAGTTAATGCTGATGCCTATTACAAGACCCTGAGATACAATGCATTACCATGACTCAAAGCCAACTACCCAGAAGGAAAAAATGTATGGACTGGATGATGTTTCTTCCCATACAGCCCAAAAAAGTATAGAATTTCTGCAAATCAAATTTTGCCAATTTTTGGCTATCACACTGCTGTCCCTCTTCCAGCCCAGATCTGAACCCTCTAGATTATGCTGTTTGGAGCATTTTAGAGCATGCTACAAATAGAACCTCTCATCCAAATGTTAACTCTCTAAAGGATACCATCAGAGAAAAGTGAGACAAGATGTCCTCTGTTTGGAGAAGAGTTGTAGAAGTTTCAGTGGGTACATTGGGGCAGTAATTGAGAAACAAGGAGGACAAATCGAATAAAATGTTTCCTTCGTTTTGTATTTGTATGTTGGAACCATTTGTATTTCTTTAAATAAACTAATTAATCGACTATAAGGCTTTTCATTTCAATGCCAAAGTTTTGCCCCTCCCACCACACCCTGTATATGAGGGATAATGATATATAAATTTTTATATGTCAAGAACAATTTTGGAGGAAAGATGTTTGACATAGTGGAAAAAGTTTTCGTATGACACATTTTGTCCTTTCAGACTTCATCGGACTAGGTTTGTTTACAATGATCCAACTATACATGTGCACAAACAAGATATGTTGGGAATTTTAAATTTAGGAAAATAATTTTTTTTTTGTGATTTAGGTATATAATTGAGCCAATTCCATTTAGATTCTTTTACATTTTTGTTATAGTGAAAGACACCTTGTCTAGATAATAGACTCTCCCACCTATTATAAGTAGGAGTCAGTAGTAGTCAATAGGAGAGGAGTAGTGTTCAGCGACCACAACTCAATTACTCTGCATAACACTTTATTACAAGTTCCTAACGTTTCTGTACGTTTAACCCATTTAGGACGCATTTAGTCCGACTACAAGTTCTAGTGTGGAAATAACTCCACAACAATTTTGTTTCCATCTTTGTTATTAAATATCCCACATTGTGATAGCAGAAGATCTGCCAAAAATGGTAAAATTCTGTAAGAACTTGTTATGCAAATTTACTCGCGATTAAAGCACTTGGTCATAGTGAGTAGCATTTTTTATGTCAAAATTGTGGTCAGTCTTCTTATGGTGAGCAACTAATGCATTTAATATGTTGTTCTGTGAAATGACTCTTGTGTCCATATAATTTTTTATTTAAATGTCTTGAGGTTTCTCCAATATATTTTTTCTAGCAATCCTTACAGGTGAAAGAGTAAATTCCTCCTTGGCTTGTTGCTTTGTTTTGTATTGATTAAGTCTTTTATTGTTTTAGATGTAATTTTGATCAATTTTACATTGAGTTTAACTTCTTTTCAATTGTAGTTGTGATAGTGGATAGAACAATATATTTAATATATTTTTTTTATTCATTGTGCTTGTCAAGGGCTGCTTTTCTATTTTAGAATATTTTATGAATCTTTTGTTTCACATTGAATATGAAATAGAAGTATTGGAGAGTTTTGAAAGTATTTTCAATCTATTTCTTCATGTAAATATTGAGGGTTGCAAATTCTGAGTGCTTTTAAGTAGAATCTGATGATTATTCCAGACTTTATTTTGTTGTTATGATTGGAATAGAAATTTATTAGATCATTTTTATTAGTTTGTTTTTTGGTGGACACTAGGTTTTAAGCTGCTGTCAACATGGTGTAGAATGATATCCAGGATAATATGGAGACTGATCAGTACAGCAAAAAGCTTAGTGAAAGAAGACCGATAGATAAATGATGGATGAGTGTGACTTATTCAGTTTGGTGTCAGTAGTTAAATCTCGGTGCATCCTTCAAGAATACGGACTGAAGAGATTCATTTTAACAAAGAAACCAGCTTTAAACAAAAACTCTTTGAATGCAACATTAAATTGGTCAAAGTGGTAAGAACTGAGATGCAAATGCCTGGAATATGGTCACACTCAGGAAGAATGAAGTGAATAATAAGAGTGAATTTGTCAGTAGGCTGACAGGCAGTAAAATGACCCAGATTAAAAAATAAAAACAGTGAAGTTTTGAGGGTAAGCATTAGAGCTGTATAAAAATGTATTATTAAAAAAAATTGGTTTAAATTGACAATAGCTTGAATAGTGTTAAATACATATATAGTAAATTTACAGATATTTTTTGTTTGAAAGCACAGCGTCTGTTTTTGTTTATGTGAGGCAGCCAAAACCTTTTGTTTGGCCATTTCTGGGGGGTCTTCTTACATTTTAAAAACTCCTTTAAGATTTGCTAAAAAAAAAAAAAAATGATAATTAGGCCTGAAAATGACTACAATATGGAAAAAGATTCATCTGTAGACTCCACAATAAAAAGATGGTAGTTATTAGAAATATACAATAGTTTAAAATCACCAAAGACTTTATCACACTACTGTGTGTTTGTCATATATATATATATATATATATATATATATACACACATTTTCATAATTGTGTATTTGGGCAGCAATCCCTCTTTTATACAAATTCCAAGATGGCTGACAAGGCACTGAAATGAATCTTTTTATTTAATCTTTCTATCTGTATAAGTGTTTTCTTTTCTGGATATAAAGTATGTAAAATTATCCAAATGTTCTATATATCTGAGCACATATATACAGCACAAATAAATATAATAATAATAAACAACAAATAATTAAGTAATCTATAATATGTAATGAGCAAAAAGTTAACAATACACTATAAAATAGCTACAAATAAATACAAATAACTGTATTTGGACCCACAATTAGCTCTGCTCAGTAGCATCTAAAATAATCTGAAGCTTAACCGATAGCACCTACCCAATGACTGTTAAGATAATACAATAGACCTTGCTACCAATAATGCACTATTGACAAGCATATATAAATAAGCTGACCCGAAACACAATGCACATGGTCTGAAGATTGCATTCAAGCACGAAACACACTTTCACCACTCTGTTTTGATCTCGGTTTCCACTTATATATAATAATATCTGGCCACTCATATTCGATGATACCCATCTATTAGGGTAGCTAGACAATCCCTATTGCAGACTCTCGCTCAGGCACATTTGTGTTTGTTCAACACCTACAGAGCCAACCTGTGGTTTATACTGCAACTATGCTGAGCAGACCTTAGAGTTTGGGGAAAGAGCGTGTTATTTAGTGTGATCAACACTGTGAACAAGGCCAGCACACTCAAACCCTCAGTCACAATGACTTTGTGCTAGCGCAGCTATTGATGGCCCCCACGGGTTCTGTCTACCCAATTTCACTCAAACTGCTCAGGTCAACCTGTGGTACAGTTTTCAGGCACTTTTCAAAGGCGCCGCATGCTGGGATCACCCCTTCCAGACCCATAACATCAGGAAGTCAACTGTGCTGAGATTCGAACCCCGGTCTCATGGTCAAAAAGCAAATGTTCTAACCTCTCAGCCACTTACATATATATATATATATATATATATATATATATATATATATATATATATATGCACACACATACAGGGTGTTTCAAAAGTCTGTGTCACATTATGACACTGTATATCTTCATAACTATTTATATTTCATAAAAGCTAATATTTCCACATTTCTATACAGGTTACACAAGACATATCCAAACAATAATCCAATTCTTGGCAAGCACAACCAATCATATCGATGGTTGCCAAGGCTTCAGTTATTCATGTCTTCAGATCATCCACATCTCTGGGAAGGGGAAGTACATACACGAGGCCTTTCACATACCCCCAGAGGAAGAAGTCACATGGCATAACATCTGGAGGAACATGCAATCAGTCTGTCCAGAACATCCAACCCATCTGTCAGGCCAAGTGGTTTTCAGATACTGTCTAACTTTAAGACTCTAGTGAGGTGGTGTCTCATCCTGTTGGAAAATGAAGTCTGCAAACTCCTCATCATGCAGTTTTTCCACCAACCAGGCTTCACCGTTGACTGTTCCTTCTTCAAAGAGAAATGGTCCATACACACGTTTCTTTGACATGGCACAGAACACATTTACCTTAGGGGAATCTCGCATATGCTCAAGAGTTACATGAGGGTTCTCAGTTCCTCATATGCATGTGTTATGCTTGTTAACTTTGCCACTTATGTGGAAGGTCACCTCGTTGCTAAAAACAAACCGGTCAAATAATCCACTTTCTTCCAACCTCTCTCTCATTTCTGTGCCAAATTCATGGTGAGAGTTAATTAAATTAACAGAAGAAAACTTGACACTTTTAGCTTTTAAATGGTACCAATTCAATCATGCTACCATTTGTAGTTCATGATATAAGAATTATGTGACATAGACTTTTGAAATGCTCTCTCTCTTTCCCCCTATATATATATATATATATATATATATATATATATATATATATATAAAATCAAGTATAGAATAAAATTCCAATAACCAAAAACACTATTCTTAAAAGAGTACTCAATACAGAGTAGAGCAAATAATTTGGGTTCATTTTGAACCTTTTAAAAATAATGACTCTACAATCAACACCATCACTTGACAAGAAACCAGAAGTGTTTAAACAAAAATGGGTATTTTTGTAGTGATGTTATAACATGTTTATATTATTATTTTTTAATATATATATATAGTATTATGACAAATGATCCACAATATCTGCCTGATGATTTCCTAGTTACCCCCCCCCCCCCAAGATTCATACAATCTAAGAATATTTTCTGGTTTTTAAATAACTTGCAAGGAGTTGAGAAGCCATAGAAAATTATTCAGTCACATTTTACAATTATTATTCAACAAACAGATTTAAACCAGTAGTTCCCCATTTTGGGGTTGCCACTTGCTTGCATACCAAAATCCCCACCCAATGTATAGTCAAATTTTTTATTAGATTTTCTTGCATGTCAAATGTGTATCTAAGTATTTCTCATAATAATTGTTATATAAATGGGATACACTGGAAAGTGAAGGCAAGATACAGGTACAATGTATGTATGTATGTATGTACGTATGTATGTATGTGTTATGGTTCAGATGTGCCACTACCACCCTCTGATCAAAACTCAACTGATGTCCCCCAACTTGAAAGCCCACCTTGATCACCGACATGTGGCTGTTGATTCTATCAGGAAAACCCTCCATCCTGGCTGTTGACTTCAGTCTAGGACCCCCTGCACTCAGCAATACTATGCCATTACTGCACTAGCTGCATACATAGCTATGAAGCTCACTCTATCCCATTGTGTGAGATAGCCTTTCACTCTACAAGAAGTAGTTTCATATGTCCTTTGACAGGTTTTTAATTCTGCTAGGTGTCTAGCTATCATCCTCTTCAGAAAAGCCTGGTGATGGAAACCATTTTAATGGCATTGTGACAGGTAGTACTGGGTTATGTCATACCAGTAACACTCATAGAGTAATCTCATGTAATTAGACTAAAGTGAAAAAAAATAAGCATATAGGTTTGCCTATTGCCCGGTTCACACTCCTTCCCAGTCTATTGAACAGAAGTAGAAGTTTATTCCTTGTTTCATATTTGGGATTGGGTGTCCTGTTCCTTCTAAAGTTTTTTCTTTCTCTTTCACTCCTAGTAGCCACTTGTATCTTAATGGTATTATCACCTTGCTTGGGATGAATTGATTTAAAAGAAAAAAAAACATATTTGAGAAATTGCTTTTCCAGAAGACATAGAATATCTAATTCCTTTTTATTTTTTCATCTCATTGTTAGATTTAATCCATAACTTTAAGAAAAAAAGATTTCTCTTGAAGATATGTGTTAGCCAATTTACAGATCTAATATGAGCATTTTTTGCTTATATATTTTCCAAGATTTCCAATCAGAAACTTTATATCACTAAAGCTCACAAGAATAGTGTCTTCCTTGCATACAGTCTTTTAGAAATTAATAATTTGTAAAGGATAATGTGTATGCTTCACAAGAATATGTCTTTTCTCCAGTATGTTAAAAAGCTACATTTTAAAACTAAAACTTCTCAAGAAAGCAGATCCAAAAAATGTCACCATAATAAAGTTTCTCATCTGTGTATGTATTTTTCAGTTTATGGAGATTCTGTGTCCACAAATCTCAAAATGAAATGATTTTTCCTTTAGTGGTTGATTTGTATTTCTTTGAAGATTTTGTTTTTCTTTTGTTGGCTAGTTTATATCTCTTTCTTTAAACTGAGCATCCATATTTGATATTTGGAAAGCGTTTCTGATGATGATATGTTCTTTTCATCACAGGTTAACCACTGAAAAACAAAATAATTTATGGTTATGCTTTCAAACCCTCTAAGTTAGATTACTATAACTTCTTGCAAATAATACACATTTTTTTTTACTGTAAATCACAGGTGACAGTACGAGTGCATATTATAAATAGGTTTAAACAAAAATATTTTTTCGTTATTGATTTATAATAATAAATACATACTTGTTCTAAAATTGATTTTTTATTCTTTTTCCATAAACGTATGTTATCCTCATTCAACTCATATTCTCCAGCTGCAGCTCAGTTTCCTATTCTTTCTGCTAATTCTATTACTTTTTGTTTAAAATTTGCACTATAACTCGCATATTTTGACGACATTAAATGGTGGTAAAATAAAATGTTATATTTATCAGGAAAACTGCACGGTAATTTTCAACATTATTTTAGCTGCTTAGTTTCGATTTTATTTGTAATGTCAAGGTCGACAAAATGTCTTTGTAATCATTTTTTTTTTTGTTTTTTGTGATAAAATTTATAGATGCGTATTATACATAGGGATAGATATATTTCTTAATTTTTGGATCATTTGTTGGGGGGGTGCGTATTATTTATGGGTACATATTATTTTTGTGAAATTACGGTAGGTGACTTAATTGAGGTTGGGTGAATTTTCAGGAAAATATTTGATTCTTTCATTTTAACTCTGAAAAAACATGCTTGTAAGTAATATTTCAGCTTATTAGTTGTGTATTGTCTCTGAATTCTAATGGCAATTCCTTAGTAGGGACCTCAATTCCTTTTTTTATTTAAAATTATTTAAAATTATTTTAATTTCTTTTAATTTAAAAAAAAGAGATTCAATTTCTCACAAACCATCCTAACATTTTTATTAAGATCAAATAAAAAAAAATTGTGTTTTTATTTCTTCCTGCTATTAACTTGCTCAAGTTAGAATAGTATTCCTTTTTTAGGTTTTAGATTTAAAAAAAAAAAACTCTTCACAACTACAATTACATTAAAAATAAAAAACTCTTGTCAGATAGCAACTAAGCTGGATCCGCTGCCTCTGGGTGTGAAGAAGGGTGTTAGTTACCCTTTAGAACGAAAAATACAAATGTATCAAAGAGCAAAATTCTTAATGAGTCAAAAGCGAGCTAACTAAAGTTGGTGTCTTAATAAATTCACCATGGGGGATGCTGCAAGGAAACACTCTACTATCAATACTATATATATATATATATATATATATATATATATATATATTAAAGAGAATGGCATGAAATGGGTGAAATTCATTGGGATTAACTCTTGAACCAGTAAAAGGAGCCATGCATAAGTGGTGTCACCTGACTGTCATCCAGCTATTGTTCACTCAACTAATGTAAAGAATAATAGCATGAATGGAGTCATACTCCTTAGGACTGACTCCTCACTCGGTTAGGGGTGATGTGATTATCAGGTGCCACTGAACCTTCAACTGTTCACAACAGACAAAATATAGTAAAATGGACATGGGTTATAAGGGTGTTACATCAATGTGGTGTGCTTGAAAATATGAAACAAAAAGTCAATAGGCTAAATATTGTGTCTATATAAATATTTAGGTTTATAGTCAATACTTTATTTATTTCTTTTAAAAAATATCCTTATACATAAAACACACCTAAGTTGTTCAAATGTTTGTAAATATTGACTATTGTAACCAAGTTTCACATCTGTACATGCAATATCCTTGGACCTATTAATGTCAGATATTCATTGAAAGTATTATTTAGCAAAACACAATGCAGTAAAATTTCAAGGTGCTCTCATTTTAAAACTATTAACGATACTGATGTAATATTTGGGTTTTGTCAATGAATTTAGTCAAGGAATTTTCCCAGATTTTTCTAAGAGAGCCACCTGTGACCATTGGTTGATTGCAGATGGAATGACCCATATACATTTACCATTAATTCTAATTATTATTTAAAGAAAAAAAAATAGTAATATCTAGCTTTGCCTGGATTTAAACCAAAAATGAACATAATCATAGGAGTGTATTATCACATTACTTCACAAGTTCCGTAATCCATTAAGGATATAGGAGCATCATATGTACTGCAGCCATGGTAGCAGTAGTGTGTCTAGGGCAAGATAGGCTGACAGAGCACAGGCTGAGTTTTGAATTTAGTTTTCTCCTTCTCTTAGATTGGTTGCCATCTCAAGAGAGCCCAATCGTTTCTGCATCTGTTGGAATCAATAAAATGTCATGCCACATAATTCATCCTAACAGGTACACAATATAAAAAGATTCTGCTAGCCGACAAGTCCAGTGAGGGAGAATAATGATGGAAAATCCATGTGCAATTCATGCATCCTTCACCAAACTCTAACATCTAGTATTATGATTACCAGCTAAAGTTTACATTTGGCATACGGTGACCAGAATAGGTGATTATATCACATATATGTCACATTTGGTGCCATGACAACCATTAAGTGTTACACATCAAATGGATTCAAAAGCAGAATTATAGCAGTGTACCATACTTTGTCAGCATGTTTTTAAAAGAATTGATACAATCTTCAGTTGGTCTGGTAATCTATTAATAATTCTATCAGAATCTATAGCTGCATCCAAGCAATTAAGAAAATAGTTCTAATAGCTCACTCCTGACCTCAGAGAGGACAGGTATATTCATGTCATTACAAAAGATGCTGGATGAAATGTTGGTTCATTGTATCGCTCCAGAAAATACCTAACTCTTGCTACCATGTTCTATCTTTACAAGAGTCTGATCAAATCAAGAATGGAGCACTGCTGCTTTATCTGGGTTGGTGCCGCACAATCCTTACAGTCCAGCCTTGACAGAGTTTGAAAGTGCTTACACAGCTTTGTGAATGATGAATTATTCTCCACCCTGCAACCTTTATCCCATGGATGAAACATTGCTAGCCTCTCATTACTCTATCGCCATTACCATGGCAGATGTTTAGGCAGCTTACATTCCTTAGTTCCACCAGCTCAGACCTTTAAATCAGCCATGCCATGTGACAACATGGTCGGTAATAAAATCACAGAAAAAGTCAGAGTTTTGGCTAGGAAAAAAAGTCACAATTAATTTATGGTAGCCAGTAATAAAGACATCTATCACATACTTCCCAAGTTTATGGATCCACTCTGTCTACAACATAAAATTTATAGTAAATTGATCAAATTTCTAAAAAAATAAAATGCTATGGTCACATATTCAATACATTTTGTTAGGGAGTCCTTGTATCCCATAAAACCTGACTTTATATGCAAAAAATCTCAATTTGACATTGAAATTTGAATTAAAAGTTCCTTGAATGTTCAGTTTATTTTTTAGACTGATTTTGTCCACTTTTCGGGTAAGGAGGAAGGATTTTGTCTGCTATGTGCTAGCCTTGTCCTGTGACATTTTTTAAAAATCTGACAAACCATTCCCTTTGTGTTCCTTTGATAAGGAGCAAGTTCTACTCAGACACCTTCATCCTCAGAAATGTTACTTTGTGAAACAAACTCCCAAGAGGATGCTTCCTCTGACAACTACAATGTTCCTCTTTTCAAGTCCTGGGTCAACCAATATCTATCCTACACATTCTCATATGCACTTCTTCCTCTCGGCTCCCTTACACTAATCTCTCAGTAACCCTTTTTAGCTTTAAGTGGCCATTGTATTGGGAAAATTAACAGTTAACTTAAAAAGAAAGTCTACTTTGTTCTACGTTTCTATATAAAAAAAAATAAATTCATGCAATGGTATATCATAGAATCTAAAATTAAATTTTTTTATTTTTTAAGTTTTTACTTATTTATTTAATAAAAAAAGAATTGAAAAAAATAAAATTTATTTTATTTAAATTCTTTTATTACTAAATTACCGAATTATAGTATATGAATTCTTTTTCTTTTTTTACCGATAACTTTTTTCAGTGTCAAATGTATTTATTCATCCTCCTCGTGTCTTCACCAAAGAGCATAAATAAATACAAAACTAAAATTGAACGCAGTTTCTCTGCCAGGCTATTCCATTTTTTTTTTCTCGAAATAATATTTTTGATCTAGATGCTTGCAAGTAAGCCACTTCCGGTTTATGCAGTGTCGAGTAAAAAGATGTCCCCTTTTTGCAGTTTGGCCGGAAATAGTGATTCCCATCTTCCATTGATCTGTGATAATCTCTAGTCGCATCAGACTTCAGCGTCTTCTAGGTTCATTCTAGAGTCAGGATACTTATACCTAATAGTCTTAAATTCAATCCTCCAGCCTAAGGACAGTTAGTCGGCCAACAACGTGCATAAAAGTCAAACAATCGCTAGCTTTTCAAAATTTCATTTTTGGACAGAAGCTAGAGATACGAATACAAAATAATGTGTCGCTTATTTGAACGTTGTGTTAATTTAATTTTTATTTTGTCAGTCGTATTTGTCATTAAATAAACAAAAAGCCCTAAATAAAAGATGTAATTTTCTTTTTTCAAGCATTCGTTTTATTCATTTTTTTAAAGTCTTTCCTTTGTAAATAAAGTTTCCTCACCAAATTGTTGGCTAGTTGGTATATAAGTTTAAGTATTAAAAAGTTTGGTTTTTTTAATACTACCAAATGGATGCGTTTTAAAACGAAATTTGAGAAAAAATAGCCAAGACAAAACAAAACAAAAAATGTATTCCACAAAAACAAAAATAGAATTTTCTGTATAATTCCAGATTCAATGAATCAAAATAAAAGTTCTGATTTGTAGAATTTTGTTCTTTTTATTTTAATTTACAAATCTGTTCGGAAAAATTTGTAAAATTAATTAAAAATAATGCAAAGACGACAAATTAAAAATCATCAGTCTGCTTTTATGTTTTTAGTTTATGTATAAATTTTTGTTTTGTAATATGAAAACCTCAAACCTGAAGAAAATGTTTGCAATACTAGGCAGATAGAACACAATTATAAATTAAATGTTACTTTTTTATTTTATTAAAATATATTACATTACAAATATTACCTAAATAAAAAAATATTTCTCTGATTTTTTCTTTAAGCCGGTTATAACTTAAACTATCATTTCTTCAGCGGTTACACATTTTTGTACAACACCGATTTCCTATCAATTCTCTTATCATCAGAAAAGATTCTCTTAAGATAATTTGATGTTTTTGTTTTTTTAATTATTTTTTTTCGTGTCATTTGTATTCTTTAACATTATTGTTAAGAAATGAGGAGAGAATTCAGAAATTGGGTACATTAAGTAAAAAGCAAATCAAATTCAGAAAGAACTTGAAAACTTTACGTTTTATAACAAAGACGCATTATCATCTATCGTCTAATTTTTTACTTTTGTTTTTCTGTTAATTAATTCATAATTTGAAGGTAAGTAAAAAAATATATATATATTCATTTTTATCTGTGCATATTCTACTTTTAAACAGTATTTTTTTAATTACTCAGTTTTATTGGCCCTCTGTCTAGTAAAACGTATTGTTACGATAAGCCAAGCAACCTAAAATTCTTTAGAACAAGAGAGGAGGAGTTACACAATAATAAACACGCACATTACACAACAAAAGTAAAAGAAACACTGAACGGAGGTTAATGGCAAATTTTACTGGGAACAGTAATTGTAAATTCATCTATATTGGGCCAATATAGATGAATTTACAATTACTGTTCTCAGTAAAATATTATTGGCTGTCATTGATTTTTTTTTATTCCTGACGCTAATTAGCAGAGCTTATTGATTGCTACCACAATCTCTACATGTTGATCCAGTCGTGTTCTTAGCTTGCAGACAAATGTTTCTTGCCTAGTTCCTCCTGCCCTCGGAACTTAACCCTACTGTCCCTATTTGCTTTATGCATATTGCAGCCACCGTTATGAGAAATTGCGCTGACAACATTAATGACACTACTCTACTTACACCACTCATGCAATTTTAATTTCCTGAATTTGTTTTTCGACCATTTTAAATTATAACACGTCGGTAGATTTTTATAAGATGCTAATTGACAGTTTGTTGGTCTATTGAATGTTTTACAGGCGGGGAGGGGGGTATCTGTAAAAAATAATAATTAACATTTAAAAAAAACAAACATTATTGGCACAATTTAATTTCGCGAAATTTAAATTTAAGTAAGTGGGGGATACCAAATTTTTATAAAAAAAAAAAAAAAAAGAAAAAAGAAAATAGAAGAATAAGACCTGAAACTTTCATTTAGGACAATTATTTGTTTTTCACCGTAAAAAAGACGCTAGAATTTCGTAAGATATTTTGCCAAGAAAACTTTGTACTTTGTTTTTTTTGGGGGGTATTTTTTCACTGTGGTATGCTATTTTCTTTCGCAAATCACTGGAGGTACCTATAGGTACCTCCATGAGATCGCTATAAAAGTGCATAGCATGATGAAAAAGACGCCAAACTTGACGAAAACAAAATTTTATCGTCTAAATGTTCATGTTATTAAAGAGGAAAGATCAACAAAGTATTTTATTTTGGGGGGTATTTGTTTTACATTTTTTAATCGTTCCTAGCACGTCCGAAATTTTCGTTAAAAATCTTGTTTTTTTTGTCATCAAAACTGACAGATAATCAATCATTTTCAATCAATTTTTTTTTCCATTTTATGAAAAAGATGTAAATCTCACTTTAAAATGCTTTTAGAAATCAATTATCATTTTTTCAAAACTTATTTTAATAAAATCAGAAATTATAATGTTTATTTAAAATATTTTGAACCAAGCTTAACTTAGCTTCTGCGCCAAAAAGATGTAATTTGAAAATAAAACAAAGCAGGTCATAAACTTTCGCGTAACTTGACAGGTGACGAAAGACATTTTAATGACGTTTAGATGTCTTACGGGAGGATAATTCTTTCTACGGATGGAGGGAAGTGAAATTATTTAGATTTAAATGAACAAATTATTTACCTTGTTATTTTTAAGGAAAACTTTCAGCGCTCTAATTTTTTTTTTTTGTACTTAGCTTTCACCTACGTTTACTATGTTTTATGGAAAATATATTATAAAGAAATGAAAAAAAATAAGATTGTTAAGAGTGAGATTAAATTTCATAAGAAAGGTATCTAATTAATTTATAGGTACCTTTCTTATGAAATTTTATGTACATTTATAATATTACATTTTACTGTTATTTGTATTTCCATTCATTTTATTATTAATTTTGATATTTCATTTATGGAAAAATGTCATAACTGAGATTAATATAAAAATAAGATCATATAAATTTCATAAGATGAAGGTACTTGTAGGTACCCTTCTCAGTTGAAATTGAAAAATCAAATTAACTTCTCCACACGTGTTTCACAAAAGTAAAGGCCTTAACAGCGGAGAACAATGCTTAACTCAAATAACGCAACTTAATTGTATTCTGGTTGGTCTTCCGTACTTTATAATTACAGCTCGATTATAAACACAAAATTACATTTCTTAATTACTGCAGTCAAAACGATACAGTTTACAACATGCTAAAAAAAGACAGCTTTTAGCTCATTTTATAATATTTTAACAACTTAAATATAAAAATCTATTATAATTAAAGAAATAACAAATAATTGTATTAAAAATTCATTTTTCATCAAAATAATTTTTTGCTTTCAGAAAATATTGTTCATATTCATAAAAGCAAATAAAAGCATTTGAAATTAAATAATATCTTTGTTTTATTGAGTTTTGTATGTTACAATTCAGAGCTGATTTTCAGGTAGGTGGGGTCCAATTAGAAAAAAAAAAACATGATTTGCATTCCTCAAAGCCTTGTGCTTTTAACTATTGTAATCACTAAAACCAATGCGATCGAATTTCTAGAGTTTTCATAAAATTAGTGGAGGGGGGGTAATAAATATATAAAAAAATATTTCTGCCATGACTTTAATAAAAAAAAACAACATATTTATAATAATTTCCATCATCTATGAATAGTTTCTGAAAGTTTCATTAACTTCTGACAATTATTTTTATTTTTGCAAGATTTTCCAAATTAATATGTGTGATACAAAAAAAAAACGTGCTAAAAATTGTATATGTTATTTTAGTAGTTCCGGTGATACAAAGAGAAACAAGGTTTTTTTAATCAAAATTTAGAATGTTCTAAAAAGAAGTAAAAATTTAAAAAAATAATTAAAAACTTTGGTCTCTCGTCTTCATAATAACATAAACATTTAGATGATAAAAAAGACGCCAAACTTGACTAAAACAAAATTTTATCATGCTATGCCATTTTCTTAGCAATTTTGTGGAGTTACCTATGTTAAAAAATTAATTTCTCTGACATTTTTAAACTTAAAATAAGTAACATGTTTCAAATCAGATTAATTAAACTTTAAATCCGTTAATATTCCTCAAAAGTAGGTACTTCCACTTTTTTTTTTTTGGCATAAATTTTCGATACCTAAGTTTTAAAATAAATTTAAAAAAATGAAAAACATTCTTAAAGCTTCAATTTTAGCTTTAATTGAAAGGTGAATGATTAAAAACTTATTATTTCCAATAAGTAAAATATTCTGGTGCATTTCAAATAGAAATTATATAGATTGGAATGTTAAATTTAATTTCAGTTTCTTAAAATTTTCTTAATTTTAAGAAATTTGTAAACAAAACTAAATTATTGATTTTAAAACTCTTCCAATATATATATATTTCTGACATGTTATTTGAGTAAAATTAAAAAATTCTAAGTTAATCCGATTTGAAATAAATATAAAAAAGTAATATACAACCATTTGTTAATGATTGGTCCTGTTTGAGGCAATGATAGATAGACGATTGAGTGTTGAACCAATGACAGCTAGTAAGGCTGACTAGAATTGACATAAATTTGAGAAATCTAAGTTTAAATTGGTTTTTAACTACCTAATAATTTTTACAAATGAACATATTTTCCACAATTATCTAATAATTTATTGACTTTTATTTACCTTTCGAAGATGCTTTATGCAAAAAAAAAAAGAAAAATTAAAATACTATAAAATTTTCTTAAATTAATTTTTCATTAAAGGGACAAAACTCTTAGATCACGTGACTTTTTCATAATAATGTCACATTTAGCCTTTCATAGATGAAAAAAAGGGAACAAATTAAGTAAAAAGTAAAAAATTATTTTAAAAATAGATTAGTGTAACTACGTTTATTAATCTTTCCAATTTGGATTTGTAAATTTTGTTTCCACTTAATTACTATATCACATCCAGGAAATAGCCCAATACAGAATTTTACACAATTATAAATTATTATAATTAAAATTAAAAAAAAAAAAATTCTTGTAAAAATTCATTATTCATCAGAAAAATTTTATTTCTTTTCACAATAGTGTCCTTAATATAATTTATTTTCAAAGGCAATCAAAATCTTTTCTAATTAAATAATGTCATAGTTTTATAGCATTCATTATTTGTCAATTCAGAGCAGATTTTCAGTTAGAATAGTGCAAGTTTGAAAAAGAAAAATTAGGTGATTTACATTCTCCATGAGTCCTACTTTTAATGAATAAAAAAAATTTCAGGAAATAGAAAGGTTTTTTGCAGAATTTCATGAAATTAAGTAAGTGTTGGGGGGTGTAACATATGTATAAAAAAATATTTTTCCCAAAATTTTCTAAAAAAAAAAAAAAAAAAAAACTTTCAAAAATAATTTCATTCACTTGTGAATGAGCCCTGAAAAAAATTTCATTGAAAGTGGACAATTATTTGATTTTTACAAGAATTTCCAAATCAGCATGTTTTCAATGAAAAATGATGACGTAAACAAAACAAGATTTTAACCAAAACTTCAAACGTGTTAAAAAGGATAAAAAAATACTTTGGTCTTTCATCTTAATAATAACAAACATTTTGATGATAAACTTTTATTTTATTAAGTTTGTGGCCTTTTTCATTATGATATGCTGTTTTTTGCAAAAAAAGTGGAGATACCCACATTAGCACCTTTTAATTTCTTAGTATTCAGTAATCTTAAAAAATATAATGTTTTATTGAATTTTAGATACTTTGACTTTAAATTTACTACAGTTACTTGCTCTTATTTTCTGATAACATCATGTATGAACAACTGTATCTACAAAAATAGGCACTTTTATACACATAGAAAAAAAATTCAAAATTCTTTCAAAATACTGGGTGACCTTAAATAAGCTTTATGATTAGTAAATATAGTTTTTACTTAATAACAATATTCCCTAACCATTACACCACTGAAACTGAATTTTAAAAGATTTAAAAACCTTATAAATTATTCTAATTAAAATGTTAAAAAAATGAAAAATATCCTGTAAAAATTCATTAATATAAAATAAAAATTGCTATAAAACTAAGACATTTAATTAATGAATAAGATATATTATGGGTACTATTGTCTTAAGAAAAACTTTTTTTGATGAAAAATGATTTTTTACACAAATTGTTTGTTTTTAAATTTTAATTAGAATAATTTATAAAGTTTTAAATCTTTTAAAACTTGTGTATTACTTTGTGCCTTTTTGGTGATATTGTTACTAAGTAAAAACTATATTTACTAATCATAAATGGAAAAACTTACTACAATACATTGAACACCAATATTTTAAAAAGAATTTTGAAATATTTTTTTATTTTTGTAGATACAGCTGTTCATACATGACATTACCAGAAAATAAGAGCAATAACTATAAATTTAAAACATTTTCCTAAATTTTTTAAATTACCGAGTACTTAAAAATTATATAAAAAAGACACTTGTTATATTCCTTAATTATTTTATATATATATATATATATATATATATATATCCACTGTAGAAAAACAGACAAACTTCCATCTGTCATTCAAGCTGTCAATACCTTAAATAAACAGCTACCACCATGTTAAAAAAAATGCATTTCTGTGATATTTTAAACTTAAAGTAATATTTCTTCAAAATCATTAATTAAACATTTTAAAATTTTAGAAATATATATTTTATTTTTGGAAGAATTTTTTAATAAAGTGAATTACATTCCAATTGAAGATGGCTAAAAATGGTACTAAAAATCAACATTTTCAGCAATTACAAACTGAAAACTCCTTCCAGTCAATTTAAATTAGTTTTGAAATACAGCGAAGTATTTTGCTTATTGGAAATATTAAATTTAATCTATAAGATTGAAATTAAAACTAAAACAGAAGCTTCAAGAAAGATTTTTCATTTGTCATCAGTCATAGCCTAATTCTTTTATGTGCCAGGATGTGGATGATTATACTTGTTAGGTTGGTTGCTTGCTTGACGTTTCCCCTCTTGCCCTGTGCATGTCTAATTCTCCGAGCACCCTTTTCTCATCATATGTCCTAGAAATTTAACCTGCCTTTTTCTGACCCTAAGCAAAAATGATTTTAAATTCCCATTTTCCTTAAAACTTCCTTGTGGTTCATGTGCTCAGCATTCTTCTATAGAACTACATCTCTGTTGCTTTAAGATTCCACTTCATTTGTGAGGAAATTGTCCAACATGTACTGCCATATTGATTTGATATTACATAAGAGTTGAGCACTTTGTATCCAATGAAATTTTCCTGATTCTTAATCATTTTTGTTTTTGGAAGGATTTTCTGTGATCTGTTATAATGCTTCTCAGTTCAATTTCTAAATATAACCTTTCTTTATTTTTATGAATTTGAAGTTAGTAAACAGTAAATCTTACATTGAAATTCTCAAAAAAATCACTTAGAGATTTTAATGATGCTCAACATTAAATCTTGGAATTTCCATAATTTTTTGTCAGGTATCACCTATTTCAAAATTAAGCACAACTCACAAATGATTAACAGATAATATGAAAAGAGAATTTTAAATGCTTTTATTTTGTTATTTTTTCATATTAAATGTTTGAACTGTTTTCTTTTTTAATGAAAAGATACCAAGTGGCATTCACTTGTAAAGTGAAACTTGAGATTTTACTTTTGATCACTATCAATATGTCCAGTCTCTTTCTAGCAGCTTCAATTAAAATATTTTAGAAGAAATAATCTTTCAAGTACAAAGAGAAATTAACATACAGACTCATTCAATTACTGAGAGATACCTTTGTCCTGTTTAAATTATATTGGATTCATCTCATAAATTGCAGTCTAAGTTGTGGAGAAGTAAATACAACTGTTTATTACATGTTACCCTTCTGAAAGCGGATAAGGTTATACCAATTTTCTGACACCCTTGGTTCCAGAACTGCTGGATTATCTGTTAGCTATCAATTACACAAAATTCAAATAGTTTCTTTTAGCTTTGCTTAAATTTAGTGATACTGGATAATCAATTGCTGGAAAAATTGGTGGTTTACCTGTAATCTGTGTGTGTAATAAAATATATATAATATAAATTGTGTATTTGGCCAACAATACCTCTTTTATGCAAGTTTCATTAAAAACTACTAACAAGAGACTGCAGTTAAGCCTTTTATTTAATTTTTCTTGTGTTCATATAAGTGTTTTCTTTTCTGGACATAAAGTGTGTAAAAATTGTCTAAATGTTTTGTATATCCAAGTGCTTTCAGATATTCCTTTAACCATTATCAAAGATGATTTTTTAACTTACATACATAAAAATCTATGCATTATCTAGGGTTATAGGAATGTATTTTTTCCAAACTAGTCAGTACATTGTGGACATGTTTATAATTGATGTTATTGCATGTTGGCTTTTTTTTTTTTTTTATTAGTGCTTCCATTATTTTTAGTTTTTTTTTTTTTTTACATGGGGATGAGGCTATTATACTTGTATTTTCTACAAGTATGTTGTGGATGTAGTTTAGTAGGTTTCTGTGTGTGCTTAAAGTGTGTAAAAATTGTTCATTTATGTCCAGAAAAAGGAAACACAAAATCACAAGAAAAATAAAAAACTTAATCGCAATACCTTTTCAGTCATCTTTAATGAAACACACACACACACACATATATATATATATGAAAAATAAAATCCCAAATCACCTTATGTGGGGAATAGCCTAGACAAAGGTATCGATCATCTGTCTTATCAACCCCGGTGTGGACTGAGTTCATGTCAGAAACAGAAATTCAACTGTGAAAGGTAAACAAAAAAAAAAAACACAGTCGATAAACTAATACAGAATTCATCCATTTCAATGTTTCAGTCAGACAAAAGATGGGTCATTGGAGGGTGGATGGTATTTGTTTTAAAGGGAAGACATTTTATAAAATTAAACCTGAATATTAACCATATGACATTAATTTGGGGTTATATGAAGGATCAAATCTTAATTTAAAATTAAAAGAGGAATAAAAAGATGTAAGGGATTAATGGAAAGAGAGTTGGGGAGATCTTAAGAGTAGGGGAAATTTATAAATTATAATTAATATAGGTAAATAAGTTATAGAGCTGGGAAATATAGAAATTAGAATTAGTTATACATTCGATATTTTAAGAGTTAGATGGGAGTGAATATTATGGAAATATAGTAGCTAAGTAAGTTAAACTCAAATTTCCATCATATAGGTTAGACTTTACCCCTCCATTTCTAAAGATCTCTTGTTAAAATTTTGCTAAAAGCTATGTAGATATTATGGATGATGAATTTGGAGTTATCCTAGCTTCCAGAAAAAACATTATTGATAAATAATAATTCCACTTGGATTAAAAGTCATAATGATAATTTTTGACGTACATATGGGCGCTTTTGACTTTGTGAAAAGAGCTGACTTTGTGGGCGTCTATATATTAGTAGGATTGTTGAAACTAAACAGGTTGGTCTTTACAGAAATGGACTTATTTTCATCCCAGATAGTAATGGTCCACTATCTTCTAGCATATAGAAAGTTATAAGGGCTTTCAAATTCCTTGGTTTTAAAATTGAAATCTCATCTAACCTTAAAATAGTTAATTTCTTAGATATCACTTTCAACCTTTCTAACAACACATTTAAGCCATTTCATAAAAACAATGTCAACTCAAATAATTAGATAAATTCCTAACTGTAAACACTAGAATTAATAGATTATCTTCTAACAAAAAAATCTTCAATGAGAATAACATAACTTATAATGAAGTCCAACTTCCAACAAAAATTAATTTACCAGGAATCTTTGAAATACAATAAAACTAATGGACCCAAAAATGGAAAAGGAAAAATAATATGATTTAACCCTGAATTTCTGTAAACTATCTAATGTAAATATTGGCAGATATTATCTAATTTTAATCAATAAACATTTTCATCACAACAACCCACTACAAAAAAATAGGAAAACTTTAAAAATTAGTTATTCCTGCACAAACAACATATATTATTGACTCACATAACAATAACATTAAAATCATTTTATGACAGCAACATACCAGATAAAAAGCCATATTGCAATTGTAGAACGAAACTGCCCAGTTGGAGATATTTGTAATTTAGAAAATGTTATATACCAAGCTACCATCTTTCCAAAAGAAAATATTAATGATAAATATATTGGTATCTCTGCTGGGAGTTGAAAACAGAGATGCTACAATCACAAGAATTCCTTCTCTGATGCTTCCTTAATGCACAAAATTGCTCTCTCTAAACATTTCTGAAGACTTAAAGATAGAGGCTTCACCCAACAGATAAAATGGGATATCATGTGTCACTCACAAACTCCCAACAACTTCTGGAATAAATGCAATCTATGCCTATAGGAACAAATCCTAATAATTAGATGCAATAATGCAGGCCAACTGTTGAACCAAAGAAATGAAATTATTTTTAAATGTTGACATAAAAATAGATTTAAATTACCCTAAAAACATTTACTTTGCAGGTAATTCACTTGTTAATTAGATCTTTTATTTGTTTATATATATTTTTCCCATGAGTATATTATATTTTTATCATTAGTATTATATGATGATGCTGCTGCTACTGTAAATAGACACCATTTTAACTGCTCCCTCCATGAGCTTTATTTGATACATTGTTAAATTTAACCTTCCTATCTCTTTATCTTCCCTTACCCATTATATTCTCTTTTTTCTGTTCTCTCTCTTCATTGTAAGCCCCCAAAACCTTTCTAGGTCAATTTAGTTTTCTATCTTTGTAAATCTGTCTGGGGTATCTTGATTCCATTTCATAAAATGTAGTCAGTATGATGAGATTAATATACTTATATTCAATGAAATAAATTTATTACTGACTATGGATTTTTAAAGTTTTTTCCTAATTATTCTTAATATATAAATTAATACAAATTTAAAATTTGTCACTTATTTGATTTGTTATATTCAGCACCTCTACTCCAGAGTTTCATAGACAAACCTTTGTGTAATCATTTGGTACATTCATCAGGAGGTATCAGCAATTGTCAGTTGGTTTTCTCAAATTATTATTTTTTTAATATAATAATTTATGTGTTTTTTTTTTTATTGGTGCCAGGTTGATTTGTTTCTTCTTTGTATGCACGTGTAGAATGTTGTGGTTATTTTCTTGTCTCTTTATACTCTCCCATTATTCCTTTTCTTTCTCCCTCATAAGCCATTACATTGAAATAACTTTTTTAAACTCTCAGCAATTGAAGTAAAACATTAATTAAAAAAGAAAAATCTACCAAGATTACATTTTTCAAAAAAAGATTATTTCTATGTTATAATTACTTGTTATCTACTGAATGGTTAATTGAAAATGTAAGCTGGATTATTATTATTATTATTTTATTGAGTTCATTCATTAATTAGCCTTTTCATTAATACTATTTCTTTTGTTTTACAGTCTGGTAAAAAAAATAAGAGTATGTTTTCATTACAACAAACCAAAGACAAATGAATCTGATTTTCATCAAGTTTGCATTGAAAACGGAATTTGTTAACAAGAGAAAACAGAAAATTTTCAATGGATTCAACTTTAGGCGCAAACATGGAAACCTATATGAGAGGAAAGATATACTCTTGTGAGGTGTGTCGATCCATATTTTCAGACAGTTCAACTTTGAAAAGGCACATGCAAATACACACTGGAGAAAAACCTTATTCTTGTGAAATTTGTGGATTTGCATTTTCCAGAAGTTCTTCATTGAAAAGACACTTACGCACACACACAGGAGAGAAGCCATTTTCTTGTGAAATGTGTGGATCAGTTTTTTCACAGCGATACAATTTAAAAGCACACATGAGGAGACACACAGGAGAAAAACCATACTCTTGCGAAGTATGTGGATTTTTATTTTCAGACAGTTCAAATTTGAAAAAACACATGCAAATGCACACTGGAGAAAAACCGTATTCTTGTGATATTTGTGAAGGTACGTTTTTGAAACGTTCAGATCTGAAAATACACTTGCGGATACACACGGGACTAAGGCCATATTCTTGTGAATTATGTGGGTCTGCATTTGTAAGTAGTTCTGCTTTGAAAAGACACCTTAAAATACATACTGGAGAAAAACCGTATTCATGTGAAGTTTGCAGATGTGCATTTTCTGATAGTTCAATTTTGAAGTTACACATACGAACACACACAGGTGAAAAACCCTATGTTTGTAAAATGTGTGGCGTTGCATTTTCACTTAGTTCTAACTTAAAAAGGCATATGCTTGTACACACTGGAGAGCAGCCATATTCTTGCAAAGTATGTGGCTCTTCGTTTTCAAGTCGTGCTGCCTTGAAAAGACACTTTGCAACACACAGTGAAAAGAAACCATTTTCCTTGGAAGTTTGTGAGTCTACATTTTCCAGCACTTCAAACGAACATATGAATACTCACACTGAAGATGAGCCGTATTCATGTGATCTGTATAACTTAACATTTTCACTTAATTCTAACTTAAATGATACAAGTGAATACACAGAGGACAAGACATATTCTTTGGAATCTGTGTGAATACTTTTTTTAAAAGTTATAAGTTTATGAATCTCTCTTGAAGGATGCAAGATGTTTGGGCTATAACTTGTCATCAAATGTTATATAAGATTATTGTATAAAAAGGAAACAATGAATGTTGAAAATGCCCAAAGTATTCAAATTGTTTTATTCTATAATTTTTTCGGCTTTATTTCAAATACATAAAATGCAGTGTGTAGCCATATATGTATTTGTGTATGCATAACACTTTCCTATGTCAACAGAAGAATCCATTATATAGAGATGGGGCAAAATGCTCATCCATGTATATTGGACTCTTCTGATGATGTAGTGGAAATAGAATTTTGTTTTATTTTAAAATGAACAAATGAAACCCCCTGTTTTCTTTATGTTTTAGATTATTTTTAGCCTGCAGTCATTGGGGTGTATCAAGGGTAATTTTAGCTTATCTTTTGGAGCTTCTGTATACTTCTTTCTATATGTGTATGGACACTGATGTCAGTACTGAGTGGCAACAGACTATTTCATGTAATCTTCAGGCTATGGATTAGATTATACTTTGGCTATTTTTATATGATAATCATTGGGGTATTATGGGTAGCAAGGTCTGTTATTTCCAGTTTATTGTATTATTCTAACATTTCCAGATACAATGACCATTAGAATAACACAATAAACCGAAAATAACCTATCTTGCTAATACCTCAATGACTAAAATATGTAAATTGTCAAGCTATATTCTAACCCACATGGCCTGAAGATTGCATGAAATATGTTGTTGCCAATCAGCAGTGACATTAGTGTATCCTGAATATTGAGTACTTCTACCCTATAAATATAGCATACCATAAAATTGTATTTTTATATATATATATATATATATATATATATATATATATATATATAAGTGAACATTGAAGTCAACACTTAGAGATGACAGACTGTTTCATGCTAGATGCAATCATCAGGCCACCATTGTGTCTAGCATGAAACAGTCTGTCGCTTTTGAGTGTTGACTTAGTGAGCACTTTATCCCATAAATATAGCACACCTTCATATATATATATATATATATGTGCGTGTGTATTCTTAGGTCTTGTGAAAGTTTTTAAATGCTGATGGTCAGGTGCTTCTCTACTTTGCATTTGAAATCATCCTTACAAGTAATGGTCATCCAATTCTAAGCTTTATTTCAAGAGACAAGTTGCCACTCTTAAAATACTTAAACTGGTTTGGAGCAGAATGATCAGATTCATTTCATTTTCTTGCACTTCTCAAATTCTGTGAACAATTTCTGCAGCTTTGAAGCCCAGTTTAGAATTATATTTAAATTCTACTATTATAACATCTGAAGTATAGTATTTTATTTTTATATATATATATATATATACACACACTACAAAATTCTTGAGAATTTTTCAAGAGAGACATTTATTTAATTTCAAAACAATACAAAACTCTAATCTCCTTCAGAGTAGAAAACCTCTTACTTCAATGCTCTTGTTGTAGCATGCCTGAACCTTTCATAGCCCTTCAAATTGAAGGTGTCCAGGGTCCCAGTCTCTTTCATCTCCTTCATGTCTGCAAAATGTTAATTCATAAACTGTCTTGATCATTTCCTATAAAGTTTGGTGTCAATCTTGGCAAAAACACCACAGATATATATGAAGTGATCAAGACTGCTTATGGCTTAACATTTTCAGGAGATGAAAGAGGCTGTGACAGGGCCGTTGAATACTTTTGAGTTGGGGGATGCTTAAAGAAGTGGTTGGAGCCTTAGAAACAAGAGGTCCTGCTTTGAATAAAATTAGTTTTACAGTATTTTAACTCCTCATCCCAGAAAGTCAGACAGAAATAATTTTGTATTGTTTTCAAATAACTCTCTCTTGAAAAATTAACTTTTAGCATGTACCTTGTGTGTGTGTGTGTGTGTATATAAATATATATATCAATATAAAAGTGAACATAGAAGTCAACACTTAGAGGCGACAGTCTGTTTCATGCTAGATGCAATCATTAGGCCACAAGTGCTCTTATTTTTCTCGGCTATTTATATACGTGTCAGTAGTGCATTGTGGGTAGTCTATTTTGGCGATTATTTTACCGGAAGTCATTTATTTATTTATTTGGGTTAAATTATTTTGCTTGTTTTTATTTCTTATCTTATATATTTATTTTTTTGTTATTTTATTTTTATTTTGATTGGTGTTTTTATTAACGTAGTAAAAATTTGTTTATATAGCTTATTTAATAGTTTTGTTTTTGTTTGGGAAGATAATTAAAGCAATTTGTTCAATTTGGGGGTTGATTGTTGTTGTTTGTTCTAACTATTATTTTGGCGGGAACAGTTTTTAATTTGTTTATTACTTCATGTATTTATTTGGATTGATTATCTTTATTTGTTTTTTCTAACAGCTAGTTTATCGGTTGTTAGTTTATTTATATATTTGGATGTATTTAGATCAATTTATTTTATTTGTTGTTATTTATTTGTTACACTGTATATTTTCTCTTTTTGGTTTTCGATTTTTAAGTAACATGGTATATTATTTTTTATTCATTTTTTTTATCGTTATATAACAGTTATAGCTATTTTTTCGTCCAATTTTTTGTTTTGATTTTTATAGTCTAACTAATATTTTGGTCATAATAGTTTGCTAATTTACTTTATTGATTTTGTTTCTTTTTTTTCTATTTCATCTATTCTAACAGGTGTGATTTGATAATTTGTTTGGATTATTTTGCTTATTTTATTGTCATTTTGTTTGTTTATGTATTTATTTTTTCCGTTTTCGATTTTTAAGTAACGTAGTAAAAATTTGTTTTCATGTCTGCATTTTGAGATGAGCTCGGATCTTTTATTTAATAATTTATTTTGGTCTGGGAAGGTAATGATAGCTATGTTTGTTTTTACGTTTTTGCTGTACAGTGGGTTGAACCATGTTCTGTGGTGAGTATGTGAGTGTATCTTTCAGGGCTGTTTTGTAGTCTTTCCTAGCTTTGTTAAATATAGATTATATTTGAAGGAATTGTTGGAAAGCCTGCAGTTAATTGATTTTGGTATCTGTTTGATTATAGAAGGTGGGTGGTTGGAAGATGTGTGTATATAGAGTGGTTTATCATTGGGTTTTCTGTATGGTTTGTATGTACCTTTTCTTAGGTTGAAGGTAACATCTAGAAAATCTACTTCGTTTAGGTTAGTTTTTATATCTGTCGAATCCGTTATTTTTGAAAATCATTATTATTGCTATAATAACAGCACTCATGGCCTGACGATTGCATCTAGCATGAAACAGACTGTCACCTAAATGCTGACTTCTATGTTCACTTTTATATTTACACACGCTCTATCTCTGATATTGAGCACTTTATCCCATAAATATAGCACATTTTAAGACTATATTTCTTCATATATATATATATATATATATATATATATATATATATATATATATATATATAAAGATCTGTAAAATAAAAAACTTAATGCAGTGCTGAATGAGCAGTAATTTTCTAATTGCATTGTACTTATAAATAATCAAAAACTTGAGTATTGCCATTATTTTTGGGTAGCAGTTAACCTAATTGTTATATATTTCTTAAAGTTTATCTGTATTTGCTGCTTCTAAATTTCTCACCTTAGAATTTTTTTTTTGCCAGAATCAAATGTTTTATTTGTTGCTTAATGAAATTTAGAATCTTAAAACATGTCAGTTGTATTTGTAAGCCCTTTAGATTTTTGCACTGACGATTCCATGTGGCAGTGTCCTTGTCAATGGCAGACTGTTTACAATACTGGAATGTGAAAAGTAATAAGAATAATGAAAAAAATATCTTTCTGCTTATAATAAAAATATGCCACCCTTTTTATGGTATGAATAAACTCCTATAAAATAAAATTTTATGATTTCCTTATAATATTAATGCTTGACCACCTATTTTGATGAAACCCAAATTGTTTACATTTTCAAATGGAAAGTAATTATTCCATTTAATCATTTTTTTTCTTTAGGTAAGTGTATTGAACCATAGATCATCCTGACATTAGTTGTAAAATGCACGTTTTAGTCTCTTGAAATTGAAATGTATATCTAGCCATGCTACTTAATAATAATTGTGTAATTATGATCTAGGGGTTGCAATAAAAAGCAACAAAAATTAAAGAAATACTCATGAAAAAATTAATAATAATTGACAATGCTTTATAAATGTATTTATCCAAATAAAAATCCTTAAATACAAGTTGTGCTCAGTTTGTTTTAATTTATGCATGTCTCTCTCCGTTATATATATATATATATATATATAAATCTGGTGAACAGTGGCTGACTACAACTAAAGGTTTCATGCAATCATCAGGTAGTTGGCAACTGTTATTTGTGATATTTTATACTCCCTTGGCAAGTTTAAGATGTTATTTTTTTAAAGGTCTATATACTATGCACATTCCAACCAAACTTACTGAGGGAGTGGGGGAATGCCCATCTGGCCAAGATGAAAATGCAGAAAAGTCACCATTACTTTAGGAGGACCAAATACCATGAGAAATTTCATATCAGAGCATATAATGATAGTTATATCATTGGAGTTTTTAATCTGACATTATTTCTTATTAATATAAACATTACATTTAGTGGGTATACATGTTTGAGTAGACATCTCTGTTCTTTATTGCATAGAAATAAATTTGTTTTCATGTCTGAAAAATTGAGATTAGCTTTTGGATTTCATTTTACAAGCCAAAGTAAATATTATCAAACAGTGGTGTGAGATGTTATAGTTTGAATTTTGAATATTTGAACCAGAATAAATTCTAATATTGTGTTTGGTATCACTGGAATGTTTATTTTATAGAGATTAACATACCCCCCCCATTGTAGCATTTGGGGGATAGAACTTACATTTTCTTAAAATTTACAAAAATCATGGCCAAACACTCATTTCTCTGTGCTACTGTGTACATGCAAATCCTCTTGTATCAAAGTATATAGGTTGTAGAAATCCTTTTGTTTGATTTAAATGGTAAACATTTGATTTCAATCCATTTGGATTCAGATTCAATATGGGTTGATTTGCATCTTTTATGTTCATATTATTTGTTGTCATTAATTTTTATCCTTGCTTGTTTTTATTTTTTTAGTCATGATGAGGAATTGGATCATGAAAACTTCAACCATAACAGATTTATTGAGTGTTCATTCTGGTACTTAATATCTGAAATATGTTTGTGCTATTTTTGATTTGGTAAGATTACTGATAATTTATAGAGGAGATCTTTCTGTGTTTTGCCAGAATAATGTGACAAAATCTTAAATGATATCAATCATGTTTTACTATTGAAAGGACATTGTGATTAAAAGTTCAATTCCATAACATTATGGATACTGCAATATTGTTTTTTTTTTCACCGAGTCTGGCCTGTCAAATACATATTTATCATATTGCCAAATCCCAAATAATATCAATTAATATCTATTAATCAATATTTTACATACAGTTCATAGTTTTAAATATTTAAACAAATATCCATATCTTTCACAAGGTAGGGTTTGTACTACCTGAAAAATACTATTTTAGGATTGAAAAGTGATAAAGCTTAAAAAGAACATATCTTTCACCACCACCCCCACAAAAGGTGGAAATTTTCATATATGTTTTTCAAGAATAACATCAGTATTTATTCTAGGCTCAGCTATCATACAGGATTTTTTAATAAGATTATTCACTTACATACAAATACACATGGGAAATGTATGAATCCTTTAGCTATGAGTTAAATAGTTGAACTCGTATCTGGAAAAATCCTTATCTCCCCTAAAAATTATTTATGCAATATTGACTCACAAAAAAAAAACCCAAACCATTCAAAATACATTTCGGCTTTAAATAACCCACAAAAGGTTGTGTTAAGCCATAAAAAAACAAAACAAATCAAAATGCAGAACTGATTTCCATTTTTATGCTACAGAAATACGAGGGGATACTGAAAGGTTCTGAATGCAATCAAATATTTCTGCTTTGCCTTTCACTTGTTTTGTAGGCAACAATTACACCCACCATTTTCATACTGCTTGGAATGTTAACAAGAATTTTTGTGAACCTAACACTTGCAAACATCTTCCTTCCTTAACCCTATCCCTGATTTTGGAGTTGTGAACGGCAAGTGTGGGAATAACAGGTGGTGTAATGGTTTGGAATTGTTAGTCAAAGAACAGTCCTAATTCCTGTTAGGTTTCTTATATTCACTTGTGTGCAAATACGCTTGGGAAAGGTACGACACCAATTCTTCTCCCCTTAGCTATGGATTAATTAGTAATACTTGTATCACTGCCATTTTATCTAAAAATATTTCTGGCTTTAAATAACCTGTAATGGGTTGATAAGCTGATATTTAAAATTCCAAAAAGCTCCAAATAATGGCTTAAATTGTTTGAAACTTTGCATGATTATACTTTTACTGTTTTTTTTAATTGTGTCTGCAATGAATGATGCCATGAAACTTGAAAATAAAATAAATACTTCAATGCAAAAAAAAAATCTTCACGTTGTATATACTTTGAAATCTTTGCATACTGAAATTATTCAAGTACCCATATTGTAAGACTATATATACCTTTCTAAAATTACAAAATTCCTCATCTCTGCAAAAATATGATGACATGAGAAATTATGAAACAAAAGTTAGTATTCCCTATAATTCACATTTTACCTTTTTGAGAATAACTTGATAAAAGCTTTCTTTTATGACAGTCTGTTTTTTAGTAATGTGCGGAGATTCAAATCAATACCTCAACCACAAAACATGCACTGGAAAAACCCTAACCCCTGGGATGATATGTTTAATTATTAATATAATTACAATTATATCGACTTCATATCAGATTTATATATAAGTGAGCATTGAAGTTGACACTCAGAGGCGACAGGCTGTTTCATGCTAGGCACAATTGTCAGGCTGCGATTGTTGGATTTTTCCTCGACTATTTATATATATATGGGTTACTGGCGGTTATTTTTGTGAGAGTGGCTTGTTTGTTTGTTTGTTTATTTATTTGTTTGTTTGGGTTAATTTATTTGTTTTTCATTTTGTATTATTATTCTTTTTGATGTTTTATTAAGGTAAAAAAAAAAAAAATTTGGCTTAACCCATATATATAAATAGTTGAAAAAAGCCACAAAAATAACCGCCAGAATAGATTACCCACACTGCACCACCTACCCATATATATAGACAGTCGAGGAAAAATCCAACATTCATGGCCTGACAATTGCACCTAGCATGAAACAGCCTGTCGCCTCTGAGTGTTGACTTTAATGTTCACTTTTATATTTACATACGCTCTATCTCTGATATTGAGCACTTTATCCCATAAATATAGCACACCTTAAAACTATATTTCTTTATATATATATATATATATATATATATATATATTTACTCATATTTTTCTTTTATGAGAGAGTGCCAAAAGGTTCTTGGCTTGACAAATTCTGATATTTCATCGGATTTTGAAAAATGAGTTAGTCTGAAAACTTTTCAGCATCCTTAGGTGTGATTAAGGAGGAAGAACAATAAAAGAACAGGGTTTTAATGAGACAGAGGCTAATGATTGACATTGATCTTCAAAAATTTAAATGCAAGGTTGATTGGAAAGTAAAAGGCCAGATGGGAGTTCCACGAGTGAGAAGTGCAAGAAAAGAAACTGTTAGCATAGAATTTATGGTTACATCTAGCAATTTCAACTGTAAGATGATGAAACCTAGCTGCCAATATAGTACTGCACTTAAATTTGTAAACTGTAGGTATCAAACAAGATCATCAGAATAATTAACATGAAAATATTTATAAAAATGGCATAGGGAAGCTATGTTATGGCAGTTGGATGCCAGATCAGGACTGATAACATTGCAGAAGCACCAGATGTGACAGCAATATTCAATGCATGGATGAATTGTAGACTTATAAATGTGTAAGATAGTATGGTAAGAAAAATTGTATATCGCAACACAGTGAACCAACTTCCTTAGCAGCAGACCCAGCAATTGATTCAATATAATCTTTCCATTTCATGTCAGTGGAAAACATTAGCCTGACAAGGCACAATGAGTCGCATCAGCCATGTGGATGAAATGCAAAAAAGGTTCTTCAACAATTAAAAAGAGAGCAGCTTCATTCTGGTGTTAAAATTAACAAGCTATTTCTTGCCCAGATTGTAGCTCATTTTTGAGATCAGCTGCCAACTTGGTCTTATTAAACTGATCAGACTTACTATTCTGAACCTTTAGGCTAAGTGTCAATTATTCCTGGAAAATATATATTTATTTAGTTCCTTACTTCTGGAAGCAGGTGATTGCTTTGAAACTCTCACATCTTGATTTTACTCTCAGTTGTTGGACCCAGATAAAAAAAAAAAAGATTTCTTGAATATTCAGACCAGTAGACACTAAAAATTTAAAATCTGTCAGATAAAAAAAAATTATTATTTCTTTATAAAACTATTTTGTTTACTTTTGGATAAGAAGCTGAGCAGAGTCTGACAAGAAAAAAAGGCAATTTTCAGCCTTGCCTGATTGGCTAAGTTCTTCATAGCTCAATCTGTCTAGATCACATTGGATCTAATGACAGTTCCCTCTGCTGAGAGGGAACACAGGTTCAAATTATGCCAGAGAGTACATATTTTTCTTTAATAAGATTTCTCAAATATGGCTGGTAAACTAAACTAAATATACTATTAAATAAATTGTGCATCTACTCAAGTACAAGTATCCATTAAAAATAATGTTTAAAGTGATAAAGTCCATTTGACTACATGGGTTGACTAATAAATCAAGCAGTGACCCATTGTGCTACACACTTAATTCAATAGGTTTAGACAAAAGTTTTACAAATCTTTCTACTCTTATTTTCATTGTTCTGTAGCTGCCTTGTTGGTTAATTTGCTTCATAAAAATAAAAAGCTTCCAAAGAAATTACTGTGAGATTTTGTTTTCTTTTTCTATTCTGAATTGTCATTTGCTTATACGTTTTTTCATGAGGAAGAATACCCATTACTTCTAAGCAATTGAAATTTATACTGCAAAATGTTACAAGGACAAAAATCATCTGAATGATTTTTCACCCTGTACAAAAGGCCCAAGAGCACAGTTTATGCAGATATGTAGGGAAGAGAACTGTTAGCCTTAGACTTGCACAAGTTAAGATTGTACTGATCGGGGAAGTATCCTCTTGGGAGTCAGTGCCACAAACCACCAGTTCGTGGGAAGCTGGTGCTTACCAATGGAATACAAAAAGAATGAGGGTGGCCCACTACAATGTGTGTGGTATGGTGGGTCTTATCTATGAAGATTAGAACTGGTGGATAAAAATTATTCTTCAAACATGAATGATTAATTAAATCCTTGGTAGTTTTGTTTAACTTATAAGCAAAGCTGACTGATATTTGTAAAAATATAAGTGAAATTCTTGACACTGGAGCAACAAGTGTATTGTGTCAAGAATATATTAAGTGACAAATGAATAAAAAAGAAAGAAAGATAAATTTTATAAATCAACAAAATGAGCTTGACTTTTAAAGTAATTTTATTCCTTTATGCTATGTTGTATTGAGGAAGAACAAAGATTAATCCCTACTTTCAACATCTGCTGCTATCCTTGCTTGAAGATGGAGTTATTTATTAGTTTTATGATATGCATCTTCGAATCAATTTTTTAAAATCAAATCACCCCCATACAAAGCAGTAAAACTGCCAAGACAAGAGCTTACTGAATGTGAAAGAATAAAAAAAAAACAAAGTAACTTTATTAAGGCGTGAGAACAATAGAAGTGTAATCAAGAGGACAGCAATTAACAATTAACATTGCATTTGAATTTTCGAAGATCAAAGTACACTTGAAAGTATGGAGCCAGAAAAGAGTTTCAAAAGTGAGAAAAGAGACTGTTAGCATAGAACTTAAGGTTACATCTGGCCAATTCAGCCATGAATTGGTGAGACCTTGCTGCCAATCTAGTACTACATTTAAATTCATAAAGTTCAGGTACCATAGGGAAGAGTTCATCTGAACAATTACCATGAAAGTATTTATAGAAAAGGCACAGGTAAGCTATATTACAGCTATAAAAATGATAAGACTTAACTGCTAATCTAGTACTGTGTTGAAATTTGTAAAGTCAAGGTATCAAAGAAGAAACCTCATCAAAACATTTAGCATGAAAATATTTATGGAGAAGGCACAAGGAAGCTATGTGACAGCAACAGGAAAGTGACTGATGCTGAGATGCCAGACTAGGACCAATAATATTGCTGATGCACCTTTTGGATTTTATCAAGAATCTCAAGAACAAAGAAAAAGTGTAAATTCACTTTCATATATTTAGGCTTTTTTTACAATTCCAATCACCGCTTTTTAAAACAAATATTAAAGTAGTTAAAAAATGTGGTGTCATGGGAAGAACCATCCTTCTGACACTGTTATTGCAGGCACATTTATCCATGTTTGCCATCATTTCTTTCTGAAACTGACAATAACTATGGCTTTTACAGTATCACACAAACTAGTACACTCCTACCACTTTTTATAGAAAGTTTATTTTCTTCTAAACCAAACATAACAGGGTTTTATTGTTTTTAGTAGTACATTACATCATCAAAATGAATATTATCAGGTTTTATTTATGATCAAACTGTACAACATCGTATTTTGGGAGGAAAAAGTTTCAAAGTGTCTCAAAATTCATGTCACATTACAACACTGTATATCTATATATCTTAATAACTATTGAGGATATCAGAACAATTTATATTTCCTGAAAGCTAATATTTCCACGTTTCTATAAAGGTTTTTACAAGTGTTCAATGTGAGCACCACAAGTTACACAAGACACATCCAAGCGATAATCCAATTCTTGCCAAACCCAACCAAGCATAGCATTGTCAATGGTTGCCATGGCTTCAGTTATTTGCATCTTCAGACCACCCACATCTCTGGGAAGGAGAGGTATGTACATAAGGCCTTTTGCATAACCCCAGAGGAAGAATTCACATGTTGACCTAGGTGGCCATCACTGGAACATGCAATCAGTATGTCCGGAATGTCCAACCCATCTGTCAGGCAGAGTGGTGTTCAGATACTAACAAATTTAATTAATTAAAATTAACAGAAGAAAACTTGACACCTTTAGATTTTAAAATGGTACCAGTTGAATCATGCTACCATTTGTAGTTCATGATATAAGTGTTCTTAGAATGTGACAGACTTTTGAAACAACCTGTATGTTTTTATCTAAATGATAGTACAACTATAAATAAAATATTTCATTTTATATAGGAAGCATATTTTGAATCCTATCATCCCATAAGAAATTTCAGTTGTTAAATCTTTAAAATCTTAACCAAATTGTTGAAAAATCCAAATGTTAGTACAATTAAATAGATATATATTAAAGAATAACTTAGAATCAAGTATTACAAGTTGATTTTATAAGAAATCAATTTCTCTTTCAAATGATACCAAATTTAGTCTCCTTTTAATATTACTGCTTATGAGATATGGTTTTGGAAATTTACAAATTTGTAATAGTTATAGATTTTTGGTCTTCTATTTGATCATGTGATTTCTACCTGATTGTGGGTGTATTCAGGCGCTCCTGGATTGTAAGTGTGTCAAATTTGCAGGTACATTTGGCCTTAAATTTTTAAACAATTACGGATGTTTTTTTTTTCTAATTGGTCATTTAAATATGAAGTATTACAATGTTATGAGGGTCACTCTGAATTTATACTTTTCTTTTTTATTGAGAAATGACAACAAACACTATTTATTAGACTGTTTATTTACATGAATAGTATTTAGTGCATTTGTTATCAATTCTCAAGGAAAAAAGAAAATGCATAAATCCAATTTCAGGTATTTGGGTTTTATTAAAATTCTAAAACTGGCTTTTTAAAAACAATAGACATTACTGAAGAAGTTTACATTTATAGCCGTGTCAAGAGAAAAAAAATATTCTTTTGATAGATGTTTTTTTTGAAGGTATGAAAGTTAAATTAAGCCAAAATTTTGTGCCCTTCCCCAGATTATTTATTTTGTGATGTCAATGAACACTCATTTGACACTTTTATAATGTCAACAAATGCTCGACTTAGTAGAGACTTTGTAATCGCAGATGCAACTATAGTACGTCATCAAACAATACTGATGTCAGACGCTTTCGAATATGACTCACACCAATAGTACTTGCTTGAATAGTAATCTGTACAGTGATCCAAATAGAGAAACAGTAGTGAATAGAGTAGAGAATAGCAGTCCGTATAGTAATAGAGGATAGAATAGAATGCAAATCAATCTAGACGTCATGCAACTTCCTACTTATGTGTTTCTTCTATGGTCACATAGTCTATTTAATTCATTATATGGGATCTCTCATGTTTGCTCACTGACGATCTATGTTCAAACTCAAGTGTCGGCAGCAACACTTTATTCCGATATAACAGTTTATCTTTTATTGTTTTATTAGGATATTTTATTTTTAAATGAAAACCTGAGAAAATATGCTGTGTTAAGGAAGTCAAAGAAATGTATATTGTTAATGTTTCTATTACAACAATCAGAAGGATACGAAAAGGTGCATGCTGGTTAGGGAAAGAATCTGTCATATCTGCTGGATGAAGTGTCAAATACAAGATCAAGTTTCCATGCAGATGGAATCATTCACAGGCAGAATAACATAAAAAATGGATAGAAACACAACTCAACATGATCTAGAAAAAGTCATGCAAGGGAGTCTAGGCACACCAAAATGCAAAAACTACAGCTATTATGTATATCCACTATCATTCTCTGAAAGCAGTTATCAATATTAGCAAATGAAATCTGAAGAAATCTTTGAACACCAGTCTCAAATACACAACAAGCATCAAGTGAGTCACAGATTTACTCACTGTTACTTTAAGAGAGGAGACAGCAAAAGAGGATCTGTAATGTTCAAACTGCAGAGTTAAAATTGAGACAGTCCTGGAGAAAGCAAATAGAACATCTCAAGAGAGGAAAGTACAGTTATCAGATCTCTGCAGAATGATACCAAAGGCATTATACTGCCAAGAGACAAGGGCAACGCAATGATGGACAAGATGGAATAATCAGAAACATTGGTCAGCCTATTTGGGGCTGATGGCTACAACAAAGTAAAAATGTATCCTGTTCTGAAAACAAAATGGAAGTTGTCACAGATTCTGAGCAAGAACAAAAATCAATCAACAGCTAATCCAGCCTTCTAAAAATTCATATTCCACTGAAGCCCTTGTTGAGGCTCAGTTTGTCACCCATTTAGTAGATTCTTTACAAACACGTCTTCATCCTAAATGAAGATCTCAGTCTATTTTGTGGAGAACATCAGAGATGTTCCCATTCATTTGTAGCTTGGACATTATGAGTCTATCCAATAAAATGATTTGACATAAATTATAATCAGACTCTAGCAAACATGGATAAACAATAAGATGTAGTGTCAAAAGGATGTATTTTCCACATGACACTGCTTTTTTTTTAACTACCTTTACTCTTTGGTAATGTTTATTGTCTTAAAAAGCAATGATTAGATTTTTAATAAAGCCTAAACACATGATGAAAGTGAATTTATACATTTTTTTGTTCTTGAGAATCTACAACAAAAATATTAAGCACTATTTTTTAAATTGTTTATTTACATGAATAATTTTATATTTACAACATTCTGAAAACTAATACAATTAGAACTAATATAATGCAATATTTATCATTTATTAATTTGTAAAGAAATAAATATGAAAACAATTTTCTTATTCATAAATTAATAAACATTTACTAAATTATTAAAATATGTGAATCAACTATAAGGAAATCCTTGTTATTTACCATTTTATAAAGTTTGAATCAATTGGTAATTAGCCAATGTTTTGCCAACCATTCCAATAACAATATCATAAATAGTGTAAATAAACAATCTAATGAATAGTGTAAATACACAATCTGATAAATAAATAGTGTTTATTATTTTTGTTATAAATTCTCAAGAACAAAGAAAATATATAAAGTCACTTTCGTATGTGCTTTTATTGTTTTTTTATTTTTTTACAATCCTAATCATTGCTTTTTAAAAAAATAAACATTGCCAAAGAGTGAAGGTAGTTAAGAAAATGGTGTCATGGGAAAAATCATCCTTTTGGCACTCTGTCTTATTGCAAACATGTTTATCCATTGCTGCACAGACTCCCTCTCTTGGAAAGCATACAGTTGTCTCAACATAGAGATGTTGACATTCTGTGGAAAGACAACATATAGGGGGGGGGGGGACTCAAAAGTAACCGAAATTGTTTTCTGTGTGACAAGCCAATAGTAGTTCAGGCTTCCACTGCTAGATGCCACTTGAGGCAACCCTCAGGCACCAGTGTGCTAACTGGTGGCATCGTGGGAAGACGTACAGCTCTGTGGTTCACATTTGTTTTGAAGTGCTTCACGCATTTCGTTTATTTTTACCATGGCTGAAAGGATGCCTGTCGTAAACTGAAAGAACAGTTAGAAGTTGATCCAGACCTTTTTTCGAAGGTCATCACTGGTGATGAAAGCTGGTGCTATGGCTGATGAAATCCTCCATATTTGCCAGTTACCCCCTGCGGGAAAATGCACTCTTCCTCTGTGGTGATTATCACCACCATCACACATACATACAGATCATACGACAAGCATTCATTGGCTAATCTCCTCAAAACTAGCTCGCTGATTGGTCAATTCCGACCAATCAAATCGCCTACACGCGAGGAATAATATTTCCCGCGCACTAAGCTAAAGCCTGTCACATGATACACCATCTTATATAAACAAAACATGAATAAGCTTTCTCTCTCCGGTCTCTCTCTCCATTCTCTCTTGCATCTCATTCCTTTCTGCCAAAATGTGACCTTTAAGAACTCTTGTCTTGACCTTGCGGTCAGACGTTAAGGAACATCACCAACATTCACGCAAATACAAACTCTTAACTCTTCTGAACTCTACCAACTTTTCCAACTCACATTTCCTCACATACAGTTAGGTTCTGAATCTTTGAGAGATGCCAACAATCTCCACGCGCATCAGCACACTGACCCAACGAACTTTTCGCACGTCAATTTACTGACTCAACAATCACCATTTCTCTCTCAAGAACTCAACTTACAATTTACTAGAAAAAGTGATATTATTCACTACAAAGTAATAATTGTATACATTAGTCAATTATTATCAATCCAATCAAAAGTGCATAACTCCTTAAGACTTTAAACAAATATTTACTACTATCGCACACATACACACTAACATCAGAACTCACACAAGTGACATTTTCACCCTGCAGAATTTAATCTGTTTAATTTCACAGACAAACTTGAACTACAAACTTTCATACACCAAATCTCTGCATGGTCATTCCTTACATTTTTGTCTAACTCATCACCCTTAACCATTAATCTTAAATTCACTCTGTGTATGTCAAACGTATATAAATGCATGTTATTTGTTGAAATCTTTAACTCCGTTGTTTCTCTTTGATTTGTTCCAATTGATTTGTCTTCAAATGTTTATTTATTTTATTTATTGTGGATGAATGTTTAACGAACACGCCCATTTCTAAGCCTTCACACAATTTAACCTTCTGACACATCCAACTCATCACAAATCCGCAACATGTCTATGACCCAGAAACAAAGCAGCAATTAAGTCAGTGGAAGCATCCAACGTCACCACGACCCAAAAAAGCGCATCAAGTGAAGTCCAATGTCAAGACGATGCTGATTTGTGTCTTTGATGTGAAAGGAATTCTCCACAAAGGAGTTGTTCCTCCTGGTCAAACTGTTAACCAGGCTTTTTACTTGGAAGTCCTGAAGCGTTTGCGAGACAAAGTGAGACGAAAACGCCCTGACCTCTGGCAAAGTGGAGGGTGGTGGTTGCATCACGACAATGCGCCAGCAGACACCGCCTTGAGTGTGAGACCGTTTCTGACCAAGAATGGCATGTCCCCACTTCCTCAACCTCCCTATTCACCAGATCTCGCCACCTGCAACTTTGTTTTGTTCCCCCGAATGAAGGAAGTCCTCAAAGGAAAATATTTTGCAGATGCGGAAGAGGTTAAGAAGAAAACGACAGAGTCATTAAAAAACATAACTTCACAAGAGTTCCAGGAGTGCTTTAAACAGTGGAAAAAATGTCTGGACTAGTGCATTGCTTCAAATGGAGAATACTTTGAAGGTGATAAGAATATAAACATGCAACAATAAATGAATAAAATTATATGACACAATTCCGGTTACTTTTGGGTTCTCCCTCGTATTTCCAATTGGGTTCAGACAAATGATGAGAGAAAGAAGGCTTCACTAAAGATTTGCTATTATTTCCAGAAATAGTAAACATATATGAGAAATACTTTAATTGGTTGGTTGTTTTTGTTTGGCAGTTTATCAACACCTCCATGGGTTATTTAATGCTGAATTCTAAATATTTCTTATGTAATTTTATTTTATTTTTGGAGATAATAATGGTTTGACGATACAAATCCACAGACCTCAGCATCAATATTAATGAAGTCAGGAGATGAATAAATAATTTTTAATATGAGAGATTTAGTCTGGTGTCTTTATTAGTGAGTGATTGATTGATTGATTCATTTTTTATGACTTATCGACCCATTGCAGGTTATTTAAAGCCATAAAATAAATTTAGATTATAAGAACTTTTTTTTTCTCGAAATAATGCTTTAGTGATACAAGATTTACTAATTAACCCATAGCTTGAGGGAGAATATGCAGATTCATACCTTTCCCAAGGGTATTTGCACTTAAGTGAATATAACAAACCTAAATGGAATTGGAACTCAGCTCTCTGATTAACAATTCTGAGCCATTATCTAAGCTTATAGCACTTGGTATTCCCAAGCGGTCACCCATCTAAGTACTGATCAGGCTCAATGTTGCTTAATTTTATGATCATTCAGGAACCGGTGTTTCAACATGATATGGCCATAAGCCTGTCCATATTAGTCTTTACAATGATAACATTTGCACTAACCACCCACATAGAATATAGATTCAAGATTTCTAACATTTAAAAGCCAATCTTCAGCAGACTGTACAGGAGTTTCAATTCCTGTCATCTGTACGGCATGAATGTATGAATCTTTCACTACCTACAATATTGAGGCAAACTAAATACATACCAAGATGAAGATTCAAGGATAACAAGTAAAAAAAAATCCGCTGGAGTCTGTCTCCCATATGTAGGCGGGAATCAGAAAGTTTTCAGAGAAGCTATGGCTTATATAACATCAGAAGAGTATTATAAAGCAATTCAACTCTTTGGAGATATCTATCTCAAACCAAATCCCCCACCACTTTTAGCAGAAGAGAACATGACCAAAAACTGTATGTAATCTGTCACCTGCAGTTGTGCAAATGAATACAAGGGTAAGGATGTCATAGTCATAGACAGAAAACCCTAGAAGATAAGAAGTCTAAAAGAATCAGCACACATGTTAGGCTCTAGCAACTTCCTCATTTGACTTACTATAAAGATGAACACCATCAGCTTCATTCCGTTTGTATTTCATTGGTAAGAAGGAAGTTCTTCACTACTTTGTAGAACAAACTCTCAAGGGGGATGCTTCCTCAATCACTGCAATTTAACCTCTTCAAATCAAAGGTCAACTGTTATCTATCCTACATACCCTCATAATCTGCACTTACTTTCCTTCTTACATCTGTTCAACAGTCTCAGTCAGTAACCTTGTACCTTGAGTTGCTTCTGGGCTTTGTATTTACTCAATTATTTAAAAAATAAATTATATATATATATATATATATCACTCGACTCTCCCACTGAATTTGACATATGAGGGTCAAGCAGATCAGTTCCTAGGAACTGACAGTCCGACATCAGCATGAGGTGTGTGTGTGTGTGTGTATATGTGTGTGTGTGTGTGTGTGTGTATATATTAGCACCTGACAATTATATCATGCATGAAACTGTGCTACTAGTGAAGAACAAAATGTATATTAATTATTAATATGATGTTTAGCTCTGTTATTGCACATTGAACACGGTTTTATTACCACCAGCACTCATTGTGCAATATATATATATATATATATATATATATATATATATATATATATATATATATATATATATATATATTAGTTAGGTAATGAAATGTTTGGTAATCTGTATTGATAATCCCAAGCAGGATATAATCCAGAGAGCTCAATGTAAAAACAGAGTGAGTATTAGTTTAATTAAAAAACAACCTTAAGTGTCCATTGATTATATTTTATTTCCCCAGGGAAGGGATTTTTTTCCTGGTTCCACAGATCACATTTCCAAGCATAAAAGAAAATGGTTTATAAATTTACATATTATTTTTATACAAGTTTTTGAGGAGTAGTTTTAAGTTGATGTAAGGTGATAGAGAGAGTGAGAGAAGGATGACAAATATAATTGAAATTAGAGAGGGAAGGGAGACATGTATGTGTGTGTGTGTGTGTGTGTGTATATATATATATTTTATATAATATTAATACAAATGAAAGGTTTGTCACTTAGCTGCTTGATGTTACCTTCAGCATCACAACTCCAGAGTTTCATAGGCAGACCAGACTGTTCATTTGTCAGGGGTTATCAACAACTGACTGCTTATACTTCTTGATTTTTCATTTTTAGATGCACTTATCATTGGTGCAAATTTGTTTGTATGCAGATATGCATCCATGCATCTGTCTTCACATACATGTAGGGGTGTAGTGATTATTTGTCCTTTCTGTCACTTTTTTTTGCAACTTTACACCTATTCCTTAACCCTTTCTCTCACCTTTTTTTTTCCCAGTTGTTGCCTTTTGGCTTCCAGTTTTTCTAGACAAGCAGTTATTTTTAATTTTTGCATGTTCTAGTCTTGAGTTAGGAAAATTGTATTTCATTTTTTTACATAAATAATTAATTTTAATGCTTAAATGATAAAGTAAAAACTTTTCACTTGGCTATTATTTTGTTTTTCTTATCTGATTTTGTGGTATCTTAAGTATTATTAGGCTGTTAATTGTAAGAGGTTAGGTTTATAATTAAATTTTTGTTTATTATTTTTTGAATTTGTATGCTTATGCCTGAATTCATATGTTCACACATACATATACATACATAAATACACATCTATGTATACACATGCACACTTGTATTTGTACTTTGTTATTAATTTATAAACTAGTGCTTAAATGATTAAGTGATTTTTCCCCTGTTTTATGATATTAATTATGGCTGGTTGGGTTTATGGAGTATTTTCTTTACTGTTTGAATATATGTATATACAGTATACAATATATACTCCTGCACACACATGCATGTATTTTTCAATGTAGTAAATTAAATATTTGCATATTTAATGTTTCATTTTTATTTAATGGCTATTAGTTTACTTGTTTTTGCCTTGGTGTATATATTGAAGTATTAATTATGGGCGGTTAGGTTTGTTCATTTGTAGTTGAAAAACAAAAGCAAATAGGAGAATAACTCAATATTTTCAAATGTTACACTGTTATCAGTTTAAACCAAAGATGTCCCTGAGGGTTGATGGGACAATCCAAAGTGTTAATAAATGTCAGTGGGGAGGGGACAGTAAATTTCTGGGGGCAAAAAGGGTTAATAAATTCCAGAGGGTTGATTAAATGTTTTAGACCCAAAACTGGCATTCATATATGTCAAGAAATCAAAAAAAAAGAAAAAGGATTAGACTATGATCTAGTGACATACTGGGTGTAACAGCATAATTGTCCATCCCACAAAATGTTTAATATCTAAAAAACCACTAAACTAACTGATTTTATTTTTCCCCAGGTTTTCAGATAAGATGTTTAGCCATTTGTGTCAGCCCCACTATGACTTCCCAACTGAGAAATGGTGAGAGGAAAAAGATCATTCAAGCCTTCACCAATGGTACCAACACTCATACTCTGGCTTCCATCTTCAAAGTCCATTCATGAACCATCAAGAGAACAGTGAATAAGTTTAAAAAAAAGAGAACAGTAGCGAGGAAAACTCGATCAGGAGGTCACAACAGAAAGAGGGATCATCATTTCAACTTAGAGCTAAATACATTCTTATTGTTCGAGGTAGAGTCCAATAGTGTTATAAAAAACCTCGGGGATTTCCAGTAAGATATCTTTAATCATTTCTAAGATACAACAGTTCAAAGCTTAATCTAGCAATTGAACATTTTTTCAATTACACAATTTGGACAATTTTGTTGTTACACTTGGTACAAAAAGCATCTGGATGAATTAAATGAAAACTTTCCAATACTTTTTGATGGCCTTGATAAAATGCACATACTTGACTGGATTGTTACACCATTTGATTTAGAAATAGAAAACACATCTAACTTCCAAGACGGACTCATCAATATGCATGTGGGTCTCAAAGCTAAATCACTGTTCAAAAGTAAAAGCCTCAGTGACAACTGGAGTTTTGTAAATACTATTACTAAATATCCCAAGCTTAGTACAGCATTTGAGACATTTTTACTTTGTATTTATGTACATGGTTGAAGCTGGTTTTAGCCACACAAGCAAAATTCTGATTAAGCAGAGTAATAGACTGAACCTGGAAAGTCAGGTGATTTTTGACTCATCATCAATCCTTCAGCTGCTTCCATCGTCAGAATGACCAGAGCTCAGAAGAAACAAACTTTCATTTTTCTTTCAGATAGCTTGGTAGTTCCCATCTCCTTGCTAAGCTCTTGACCAACAGTGGAAGACCACAAAATATGATGTGTGTCACCTTTCGATCTGTACACTAGGTCCTCAGGTTTTGAATTCAGAGTTGTCCTTCTAGACTGGTTGCCACCCATGGCTATAGGATGCAGTCAGTCCTGCTATTTACCCATAGGTGCAGAAAAAGATGGAGTCACACCTTTCCCAAGAGTATTAGTACATAAGTGAATGTAATGAGGATTTGAACTCATTCCTCAGATTTCCTAATCCAACCACTATCAATGTACCTTCTTTTGCAACAAACTCAACTTTCAACCAAATATCAATGCTCTTGCTACTGCCCATCAAACATATTCTTCCCGTTAATGGTGTCAGCCAACTCAATAAAAATGTATATTAATATTATATAGTGTGTTTATTGTGACCTATAATATTTATGAAATTTTTTTCCTCATCATCATTAATGTTGTTGTTATTCAATCAGACATCTCTAGTATAGGAAGTAAAACAGAAATTGAAAAAGGAATAACAAAATGTAATACTAAAATGAATCTTTAACCAGAACCAATAATAAAGGAAAAGGACAAATGAATTTCTACTCTTAAGTAAAAAATAATTATTATCAATATTCTTTTTTGTACATGTCAATGAGGGCTGAAGGATTCCACAAAGCAGTCGATAGTCTAAAAAGTTTTGGGACCTCTAGTTTAAAAAGAAAAAAGAAATTGACTTTTTTTCTACAGCTTATCAACCCTTTGCATGTTATTTAAAGCCAGGAAATAATTTTTAAGTTATAAAAATTTTTTGGGAGGTAATAATGATTTAGGGATACAAATTTTACTAATTAACCTATAGCTGGGGGAAAGAGAAAAGGTGAATTCATATCTTTCCTAAGCATATTTGCATATAAGTGAATATATCAAACCTAACTGGAAATGGAACACAGCTCCTCAATTAACAATTCCAAGCCATTATCCATTACACCAGCCATACATCGAAGCACCTGATATTCCCAAGCAGTCACCCATCTAGGTACTGACCAAGCTCAACATTGCTTAACTACTGTGATTATATGGGAACCTGTGCTTCAATGTGATATGGCCGTAAGACTCAAGCATAGTAATGAAAATGTCATGATTTGGTGAGCTTCAGTGTCAATATAATGTAAAAATAATGTTTATGAATTCACTTACATTCGGGGGATTGCATCTTTAATATCAACAATCAAAAAACAGAATTAAATTCTTACATTTCACACACATGCACCACAATTTCCAGTAGGCTGACTTGTCACATGTCAAAACGCTGCAATTTGTGCACATAATCAACAACTAAAATACAACTGTCAACATATGACAAATATTAGCAGATAATACCAAAATATTATACAGCATCCAATTCAAGGAATGACTCAAAATTCTAGAAGATATTATTATACAAAATAACTCCTATTAAATAAAATATCTTTCACCACAAGAAACAGTATCATGAAGTGTGTATGAAATATTTAATATGCATATAAAAAAAATTTGGTGCGGTCAGATTCCTTGCTCCATTAAACTATAATACATTATGTCACCATGGGCTTTTAAACTTTCAGATTTCTAAAGAATAACAGGGTGTAACCAACAAAATCTTGCCTATTACATGGTTCTTGGAAATTACCAAAATGATTGAAAAATACTTGAACAAAACAATAGAATAAGCATCATCTTCAGAGTTTATTCGAAATTTTGGTCCTAATATACCACACCTTATTTGAAAATTGGAAAAATAAAAATTTTAAACAGGTATACCTAGTTGGTTGTATTTAATGTAACTTGTTTGGATTAATACCTGCTGCTGCCTTATATAAATAACTTTATCAAATTGAGTTTTCAGAGTGGTTAACAAATAGGTAAGAAAGTATCACTTTTCCCTTCATAATGTTTTATATTCTTATTCATTTCTTCTTTACAAAGAATGCAATTAATCCTAAGATGTTTGTACAAGAATAAATATTAAACTAAAAAAAAATACATTTGGATAGAAAAAAAGTTAGTATTTATGAACAAAGTCTGAGTAATGTCAATAAAATTTGTATTATACTGTTCACATGTGTATATGAAATTAGAGGCAGGCATCAATCGATCTTGGAAGACTATTAGGATGGCTAGATAATCCCTCTTGCTAATGCCTGCTTGGGCATGTTTGTATTTTATTTTCAATACAACCACAGACCCGACCTATGATTTATACTGTGACTATACTGAGTAGACCTTAGTTACTGTTTGTTTGATTCATTTGTTCATTCGTTTTCTATGACTTATCAACCCTTTGTGGGTTATTTAAAGCCAGAAAATATCTTTGTAAGAATTTTTTTTTCTTTGCAATAATAATGATTTAGTGATACAAGTTTTACTAATTGTTGTAGCATACCTATGGATGATAATGGGTATGTCCCCATTCACATAAATACAGTAGTAAATACTGTATGTTGGTCTGCAGTTGGAGATTCATTGTAGAATTCACTTGACTCACTTCTAACAGTTGACTACTTCTACACACTGCTGGCAAATCTTATATGTGTTGTTCTTGTCCTAAGTATTATCATTCATTACCAACCTTCGTGTGATTATTCTATTCAGTAACTCTACCTAGGTTACAACACTAATTAATCCATAGCTGGGGTCAGAAGAGTTGGATTCATACCTTTCCCAAGGGTATTTGCACATAAGTGAATATAACAAACTCAACTTGAATTGGAACTCAACTCTCCAATTAACAATTCCAAGGTGTTATTCATTATATCACCTACTTATCCAAGCTTACAGCAACTGGTATGCTCAAGTGGTCACCCAGCTAGGTACTGACCAGACTCGATGTTGCTTAACCTCATTGATCATGCAGAAACCAGTGTTTCAATGTTTAGTTATAGTTTCTGGTAGAGAGTGCCTAACCTTGTATGATCAACAGTTGAATAAGGTCAGCAATGATCAATCCCTCAGTCACAATGACTGGTGACTTCATGCCAGCACAACCATCAACAGCTTTCAAACAGTTTTCACTCATAATCCTTTGGTCAAGCTTTGGTGTGTTTTTCAGGTGCATCCCAACAGTGCCACAAACTGGGATGGTCCTCCCAAGTCAATATTATCAAGAAGCCACCTCCTCATCAAATTGGCCATGGTAAGATTCAAACTGAGGACTCATAGTTGGAATAGTAATGTCCTAGTTATTCTGCTAGGCACCAATTATTGAAATTAACTATGTATTAGATTGACTCAGAAGTAATTTCTGTTATGGAGAACCAACTGTAATGACAAATGTATTATCTTAACTCTATATATGTTTGTTAAGAGCTTGAAGAGGAGACAGGCATCACCAAGCTATCTGAAAGCCCACGAGGAAAGTAACACTATGTCAACAAAAGTCGCACATCCCACTGAATCACTCCAGGATGGTTGTGACACGTGGGTGACTAGAGAAAGTGCCAACTTTAAGTACTTGGGAGCAACCTTGTCAAAAAAATGTCACCTGCAATGCAGAAAACCGCACACGGATTGACACAGCAGCAATAGCCAGACTGGAAAAGATATGGAAGAGCAACATAGCTTCCAGACCAAGTTCAATCTCTACAAATCACTGGCCATCTCCACCCTCCTCTATGGGTGTGAGACTTGGACACTCCTGGTTGAGACAGGAAAAAGGATCCAGGCATTTAAACTCCTCTGCATCAAAACTAACCACTATGCATAGGGCAAGGTTGAAAGCTTTGTTGGCTGACAGGAATCTCTTCTCACCACTATTAAGTGTCAGAAGATGACATGGCTTGGCCACATCACACAGTATGACAGCCTCTGCAAGACCAACAGGCAAGGCACTGTTGAAGGGCAGATGCTGATGGGAATGGCAACACAAGAGCTGATCAGTCATTAAAAAGTGGATGGACATGACAATGCCGGAACTCCTGAGATCAGCCTGGAGGAAATTGTTTATTTCTTCTGCCCCAGGTCCCTTTGACGATTAAAGCAGTCGAAAGACAAGGATAAATGTTCACAACTGCTCCACAAAAGAAAGGTAACGTTATCTATTTTGGTAGGATCATTGGGTTATTATTCATTTATTCACCCCTTGCAACCCCCACCAAAAAGACCACCTTCTGGATAGAAGTTTGCAGACTGAAGTATAAATTTGACCAATATTTACCTACAGTCAAGTAGATATGATAGAAAACAGGTCTTTACATTAAACAACTTAATGAGAATTGATATGTTGTAAAATTCACCAATCTATTTGAAATCATTAGCCATAAATGTCTCCCTTCTACTGTGTAGACAAATCAAATTTTATAGGTGTTTCAATAACTTGGACGAATTCTAAACTTAATTCACATTTAAAACCGGTCCACGTTATTGGAACACCCTTTATTTTTATTCTATTTCTATCCTATTAAACAACTGAATAACATGAATAATAATAATAATGTAAAATTGTGTGGGCACATTCCTTCCTCATCTTTATCCCTTGTTTCCCCATTTGAGATATGGTTTCTCATTCCCTCTTCTGAAGCCTTAATAAAAGTGACTGTCATGACTTTTTGGTGATATGACTTACTGGAGATTATGACGCTTCATATTACCACATCATGAATTTAAGCATAGTACTAGATTGCTGGTAAGGTTACATCATTTTACAGTCGAGATTGCTAGATATAGCCATAAGTTCTATGCTAATAGTTTCTTCTATGACACTTCTTGCTTGCGGCACTGTCTTCCAGTGTCTTGCTTCCCAGTCAATGTCGATCTTCAAAAATTCAAATACAATGTCAATCGTTATCTTCTGTCTTCTTAATTCTTGTTCTTTTATTGCCCTCTCTCCTTAATATTCTTTTTTCTTATTTTCTCTAACTTCTTTCATGTGGTGAAAGGATTAAAAAAAAAATGTATTGAGGGTATTATTAGGTTGGCAGTTTTCTGTTTGCTGCATTACAACTAATAGCAAGGAATCCAGCCTCTTTGGTAGCACTTAAAAGGTCAACTGCTGCATACTATTGGTGCTTTTGCAATGCCATATCGTGTAATGGTAAGTGTCCCTGCAAGCATTTCTTTTATAAGAACACTATTTGTTTGTGCATTGAATATTGCTGCCATATCTGGCCTGGTGGTTCTGGTATGTATCTTGAGATTTTTGACAAAATTCAAAGAGTTTGCAAATGTCATCAGTCCTGACCTGTCATCTTGATTTCAGCAATTTTCCAACTGCCATGACATGGCTTCCCTCTGTTTTTTCTATAAACATTTTCGTGGCAGTTGTTGTCATGAGCTCTCCACCTTGGTACCTTGACTGCATGAACTGAAGAGTAATACTAGACTGATAACTGGGTTTCATTGCTTTATTGTTGAAATAGCTAAATCTAACCATAAGTTCTATTCTAATAGTTTCATTTTCTCATACTTCTTTCCTGTGGAACTCTTTTCTGGTTATTTGCTTGTCAGATACCAACGATCTTCAAAAATTACATTACTAGATTGGCAGGTAGGTCTCATCATTTAGCAGTTGAAATTGCTAGATGCTAACATGTGAAAGCCTCTTGCTTTCCAGTTAATTTTCTTCTTCAAAAATTTAAATGGAATATCAATCATAATCTTTTTTCTTCTTAATTCCTGTTCTTTTATTGTTTTCTCTCCTTAATGTTTTTCTTTTTCTCATAATCTTTCACACTCAGTAACCCCTTGCATCTTTATTGCCTTCCTTGGGGGTGAAACAAAAGATAAAGAAAGTAGGTGAAATAGAGGAAAATAATTTAAAATTAAGGATTAGAAAGAAAAAGAAAACAAACATATCATATTTCTGAAATATGATATATTTGATAAGAGCAGTTGATGGCCACACAAGCCCTGTTAAAAAAAAAGGAAGGAAGGAGTGGTGACAACTATTCATTGTCCTGGGAGTTGATAAAATGGCAGTTCATGAGGTGAGATTTCCTGTTAAAAAAATAAATTTGTCCATGCTAAATTCTTCTGTGAGAATGTTCATCTAAATAAAAATCCATGAGGCTGCAACCATTAAGATCAGGAGTCTCATTCACCCTCACCATCACTGACAAGTAGTTGGCAAAATTTCCCTACTGTGAACAATAAAAGTAGCCAATATGGACATTATATGTTATGCTATATAATACTTTGGCAAAACCTTTTCTCCTGGTGAAAAGATAGCCGATTTGACTTTCAGTAAACGAAACCATGTGTCTTTAGTACAGTGACCTGAAAACAGCTGTGGAGATTAACGCAGTGACAAAGCCAATACAGCCCACTACAGAACAACAACTGTGGTTGCAAAACACCAGTTGTAACAACATATTTAATCACACATAATGTTGTGCCTATGTTACAAAAAGATCTTTATATAAATAATAATATTAAAATGAAAAATATATCTGGATAGAAAATATATTTTACGAATAAAACACAATTCACAAGTCTGCATAATATTTTCCCAAAAGATAACTGTAACATTTATTATCCAGCTCAATACTGGCCAGAATTTGAAAAAGATTCTAAAAATTAAGTGATTAGGTTGTTTATTTTTGTCTGTTTAACAGCATATCAACACCTCTATGGGTTATTTAATGCTGAAATCTAAGTATTTTGTATTCAATTTTATTTTATTTTTGGAGATATAATAGTTTAGTAATACAAGTCTTACTGATTAACCCATAATGGGGAAGGAGGAGAAGAGATGGATTCATTCATTTCCCAAGGCTATTTGCATACAAGTGAATATAATGAACCCAACTGGAATTGGAACTCAGCTGTCCAATTAACAATTCTAAACCATTATCCATTATACCAGCCACAAATCCAAGCTTCCTAAACGGTTACCCATTTAGGTACTGACCAGTCTCAACATTGCTTAACTACAGTGATTGTACAGGAACTGGTGTTTCAACAGTAAGCCGATGAATTAGTTGGAGTTAGGGAAATGCATTTTTTCTTGTAATGTTACCTGTTGAAATAAGATGGGGATTCTTAAATCCAGTCATATATTGTATTAGGGTGCTATATAATGATAAGACATTAGTGACAATGGTGTCTTCATCTTAGCCAATGTCTTACCATTATGTGGCAGGTATTTCTGCCACACCTGTATAATAAAAATGAAACTGGCTTCACAAAGAAGATAATGACTAACCTTTTTTTTCAGGTTTGAATGCACAAATGTACCTGCAAGTTCCAAATGCTTACAACCCAAGCGTGCCTGAATGTCCTTACAATCAAATAGTACTGTATTTCAATACAGAGCATTAACACCCATCACATGATCAACTTTAGGTGCCAGAAATATATAAGTTTCCAAAATCATATCTCATAACCAGTAAAGGCTAAATTTGGTATCATTGTAACCAAGCTGTAATAATTTTTAAGTTTTTGAGATATAACCATTTAATTAAAATTGGAATTTCATATTCAGATTTTTCAACAATTTGGTTCGGTCTCCAGGGATTTAACAACTGAAATCTCTCCAGGACTGATAGGGTTAATGTACAAGCTAAATGAACCAAAAATATTGGATAAAATATTTGAACATTTTTGGTAAAGTATTAAAGAATTAATTTTTAAAAATATTCAGATCAAAGAAATTTTCAAGAGATATATTTCCTCTGAATATTTATAGACTCCATTAATAAGAACTTTATGAAGTCATAAAATATTTTTGAGTGTCTTCAAAACTATAAAGTTCAAATATTTCTTTAAAATAGATACTATTTTATTAGTTAGTTCAGAGTTAAATATTAAGATAACAAATGTAATAGTACAATTTTCTTTTTTCAGTGTATGTTTAAAAGGAGTTTTCAAATAGAAAATCTTCACCAAGCCAAATTCACAGACTAAAGTATTTGTAATAATATTATTTTACAAGTCATTTCCTTTATTCCTGTTGCCTTTTATTGAAAGATTTTTACTTGATCAATTTTTTGATTGTTACTCAAATCAGTTACTATTCAGAATAGAGCAGTAGCTTTGATCGAGACTTGAAACCAACACTTCTCTTCATATTCCAACAGTAAAAAACAAATTCCATTTGAGCAGCTTCTTCTGAAGAACTGTGTGACAGACTCCTAACAAAATGTTTCCCCAATCACGACAATCTTGACCTCACCAAACCTTTGCTTAACCATTATCTTTCCTGTATAGCCGCATGAATTTCACTTCTTGCCTTTTTCTTATCCTCTTACAACACTACACAGTAACCCTCTACCTTGAGTGGCTTTGAGCCTTGCATTGGGTGAACATTAGTATATAAAACAAAAGTATTAATTTCTGCAGTATTTCTTAACAATCAAAAAACTGTATAAAAAAAAAAGGATGAAAGAAAACTTGTCAATTATGTGGGGATGGTTTGAACCTTGTGGGCATGGAATCCTGATAGTAACAGATTGCTTTTGACTAATTCTAATGTAGGACAAGAAACACACACAAAAAAAGCAGTATGGCTGCGATAGTAGAGAAGTCAAGAGCTCTGTTGCTGGTTTGAGTTTTCTCCTTCTCAGATGCCTTTGTGTGTCATGGTTTCAGTATGGAGAGAATGATTAGCTGGCTAACCTGCTAACATTAATTCTATCTCCCAAAAACCAATGCAGACTACATCTGCCATAGAAGTGAAGCATGTAAAAAGAAACCTGAAGAAAATTGATGAAGACTGTTGATGCAGCAATAGAGTCCCTAACGAAGATTTGACAATAGACCACTAGAATCCAGTAACAACATAAGAAAACAATTATTTCTTGTTTACATTTGTAGACCTATTTCTTTTGCAACTGTCTTTGGTAAAACAAGTATATTTAAGAAAATATTTTATTTATAATATTTTTGTGTGTATTTACAATGCAGATTCACACATTTCACAGAAATATGCTTTTGTTTCTAATAAATATTGTATATGATTTAAAAGAAAATGTTTTCTCTCCAGAGAATCCTTCCATGTGGCTTTGGAAAAAGCTGATCTACACACTTCAAATAGATAGAGAGTATGCTTTCAAGTATATTTTAAAAATCTGACTGTGAAAATGCTAAAAATCAAAATCAAAAAACACAAGAGGTTATAAAGTGTTAGAGAATATGAGAAAAACTACTTTTATGGGGAGAGGACAATAAAAGAATAGGAATTAAAAAGACAGTAGATAATAATTTACATTGCATTTAAATTTTTGAAGATTAAAGATGACTGGGAATCAAGAAGCCAAAAGAGAGTTCCACAAAATAGAAATGCAACAGATTATGTATTTTTTTCCTTTGAAAATTAATAAAAATGCAAAAATTTATTAGAGCAGCTAAAACTAAGTTCAAATATTTTCTTAGGTTAACTTAGATGTGGTACAAGGCTGAAAATATGGGGCACTCAGTAAGGATCGAACTTACTACTCAAGCATAATTGATTCACTAAGACAAGCTTGCTAACCATTACACCACATTGTAGTACCCAAATGATTTTCTAAATGTAGCTTAGATGTGGCACATGGCCAAAAGTATGGAGCACCCAGTGAGGAACAAACTCACTACTCAATTGTAACTGCTTTAGCAAGACAAGCTTTGCTAAACATCATACCACGTTGAACTGCCCAAAAACTAAGTACTGGTTGGCTCAAGTGGTTTTCTTCCCCCCAATTCATTAATACATCATCAGAGTGTAGTAATTGCTGCATTTAAAGATGACTACCTTAGGAAAGTAACTGCTACACTACACCAACGATTTTGCTGGTTTCTCTAAATAAATAAAAAGAAACCATTCTAGAAACAAAACAATCAAAAAAAGGCTCTTGGTTTTAATGAATTAGATTAAGAAAATGGCAAAAGATAAAAAGAATCAAGGAGGCTAAAATGAATATACTCAGTTCAGAAAGTGAAAAGCCACATATGATGCTACTGAAACGATGTGTGACATGAACAGATCCTCACACTTGTGAAAGAAATTACTCAAAACAGATATTAGGAAAGATTTTTTTTCATCAGTGCAAACTTCGAGACAGTAATGTGTTGAAGCGGACCACATGAAATATAGCAACCAAATATTCCAATGCGAAATGATGCTGAAAGATATATAAAAAAAAGAGTTTACCAAAATGCTAATCCTCAGTAATATTTTTTTAAATAAAATATAAAATGACGTTTTCCTTTCAACAAGCTTTTTTCAACCTTTGCTACATATTAAAAAATTGATTTAAATTAAATTTGTCAATTGTTCAAAATTTTAAGTTCATTATTCATTAGAGTATTTCCCATATGTTTTCTGCTCAATTAATACAGTCCAATTAATACAGCATTTTTAGAGAACCCATTAACTATACTAATCAATCATCATTTACAGCAATAAGGCTTCTCTCCTGTGTGAACTCCTATATTTTAAATAACTCAATAAAATATTGTAATTATATGGTTTATTTTCAGTGGATTTCCATGCTAGTGTTTAAATTTAATTTATATGAAAATGCTGATCCACATACTATAGTATTTCCCATATGTTTTCTGCTCAATGCAATCCAATTGTCACCTTAAGCCAACCCGGTCCCAGATATAGCCCTGGTCATGTCACTGAATACCATCTTGTCACTTTGCCAATTGCAATCTGGTTATTGGCATAAGGCAGAATTGTCACTTGATCCCTGACTGAAGAGATCCTCTTAATGCCAAAGTTGGGTTTGCTGGATCCCAAGGAATTAAATACATTCTGTATTGCAATTTGCTACTGAAATGGTAAGAGAGAAGATACAGCATTTTAAAATAAGCTAGACATTCTTAGTCAAAAACTTTCCAACAAATAAAAAATCGTTCGCAAAATAGAAAAAGAAAAATGCCCAGAATGAATGAATATCAAGGGAGATAGATCATAGCAATGACAGCTGCCATAATTTGAAATATAACAGCAAAATAAAGATCTACTCTGTGGGTTACCCCCACTTAGTTTCCCCAAGACGCCGTTAGAAGGCGCTGCCAAATAGCTATAAATACGAGATGCCACTGTTTTCTCACTTCTTCCCAGCATGCTGTTGGGGATGCCAGCTTCTGGGACCAGTAGGGATAATCCTCTGGTTGGTCAAAAGGCCATTTTCCCCAAAGAGCCTTTGCCCGCTGCTAGTGCAGTTGCAGAGAAGGGGGAGGGGAATGGCTAGTTGCTGGTAAGGCCAGAGGGAAGTGCCAGACAATGGGTCCTCATTCCCCTGAAGCCCCAAAGATGAAAGGCACTTACAGCCCCACTCCATCTGGCAACATTAAGGGCAATGCCCTGGCCTCTCAACTGTCTCTAAAAGAAAAACAAAAGAAATTTGACCCCGGATTTGAGAAAACGGAAAAAGATCAAGGAACCCCAAAAGAAATTAGACAAGCAAAGACAACCTCAACAACAAAACCCTATTCTATACATCCTCTACCCGGTCCTCCTCTTCACCTAAGAAACGACCTTCCCCCCTGACAACACCATCCAAATCCCTTCCTCTCAGTAGAGATCCCAGCCCTTATAAACAGATCATTTTACACCCCTCTCCAAATACCCAGTCCTTCCCCCATTAAAAAATCATCCTCCCACACCCCTCTGCATACCCCCAGTCCTTCTCCCCTGAAAAATACAGAAATGCCACTACCCTCTTCCAAGAGCCAGAGAAGCCCCACACAGGAACTAAAATATGAGAAGAAAAAGGCACAGAAGTTTAGTTATAACACGGGAGAGGATGTTTGCAGAATTTCCACTGCTCAGGCCAAGAGAGCCAATGATTATGGAAATCGCATTAAAGATCTCAAATATTTACTATCGATAAGACAGTTTGCAGACATGGACATTGAAGTTCCTCAAAACTTCCCACTTGCTCAAACGGTTTTGACTGTTATTAGAACCGGCCCTGGAGCAAAGCAAATTTGGGCTATTCTGGATGAGGTCATCATGTCTTACAAGATGGCCTTGCCCATTGCAATTGTACAGAACCAGCAACTAAAAAAGTCAAAGCAATTTTGTGCAGGGAGGGTCCCAGTTTTAGTTCACCCCTCCCTGTATAAGAGCCCTAAAATTGACTTTCCCTTGGGATATCGGTGGAATCTCCCAAGACGGCTCCATCAAGACTGAGATGGGCCATGGGTCTATGGGAGAAGCTGTTGGTATCCTTACCCCGACTATGTTCAAACCAGTACTACAACCCTAATCTGTTTTCATTATGGCACTCTGGTTAGCAAGTATAAATGGTGGGGGCCTGAGGTCCGAGTCTCGCAGGGCGAGGCTCTCTTGTGACCTTCAGCGCCTTTTGTTTGTTGTGTGCAAGAGACCCAGTTTTCTTCTCATGACCGTGAGGAGATGCTGTCTAAGGGGTTCTCCGTTTATTCAGCATGTTTTGATGGTCATTCGAGGGGTGTCTCTTGGCTAGTGAGCAAGTCTTTGAAGGCTGCATGTACTCTTGTCTTCGCCGATCCTGCAGGCAGGCTTTGCGTGCTGGATGTTACCATAAAGGATAAGGCTCTACGACTCATTGGGGTTTATGCGCCCAATAATCATTCCGAGCGGCCTGCTTTGTTTCGGTAGATCGGGCCGTACATGACGGCATCTCGTCGGGTAGTTTTAGCGGGGGATTGGAATGCCGCCCTTGACCCCGATATAGACCGTATAAGGCATAATCCGAGTACTAACAACTAGGATGTGAAACCATTTCAGGGCTTTATCGATGAGTTTGATCTTATCGATAAGTACCGGAATGAGCACCCTCGGGAGGTAGCATGGACTTGGACAAATAGTGGCAACTTGGCTCCTGGGACGCTTGCGAGCTACCTCGACCGAGTTTTAGTTAGGAGAGTTGGTGTAGACCTCTTAGCATGTCCAAGCTTCCATTATATAGTTTATACGGATCATAGGCTTGTCCGGGTCCGTGTAAACTTAGATAAGCCTAAGGTTAGGTTGGCTGGATACTGGAAATTAAACTGTCCACTATTTGGTGAGCAGCATTTCCGAGACCAGCTGCTACTAATGATACAGAGGCAATTGACGGGGGCGGTTGTTGGGGACACCTGGTGGGATAAGTTAAAATCCAAAATTAGAACGTTTGCTGCTGATTTTGGTCGTCGACTCAATCTAGATAGATTAGCGGCGCAAACGGCTTTAGAATCAAAAGTTGATCGGGCAGTGAAATCCCGTAATAGTGGGGAAATAGCCTTAGATAAGGCAGAGTTGTCCTGCTTGCTTATCAAGAAGGATCAAGCTCTGGTAGTTAGGGCTAGGTTAAAAAGAATGTCCTCTGAGGCGATGAATATGGCTGCCGAATTGCGTGCAGAGGAAAATCGGAGCGCAGCTCGGCGACATATTGCGTGATTCACATTGCTGGATAAGCGGACCGTGACTACAAACGCGTGCATATGCAAGGCCTTTCGGGATTACTTTCAGGAACTTTTCACCAGGGAGCCCGGTCTGAGCCCTGCTTGGTTCAACTCCTATTTAGCCGACTTTCCCTGCCTCGAGGCAGCTGAAGCGGCTGAGTGCGAGGGTCCAATTACAGAGTCAGAAATCTGGGAAGCACTGAAACAGGTTGGCCTGGATAAATCTCCGGGACTAGATGGTCTTCCCTATGAAGTTTACTTGAGGCAGTTGCCCATTTTTGTTCTTTTGCTGGAGCTGATCTTCAACAACTGGATGAAGCAGGGGTCTATACCCCAACGCTTCACCAGGAGTGTGATCAAGTTGCTGCATAAGGACAAGAATGGTGGGGATGGGTTAAATAACTTTCACCCTTTGACTATGTTAAACACAGAGTTAAAGATTTTGGTGAAGATCTTAGCCAACTGTTTGCAGCTTGTCCTGTCTAGTCTGATTGGCTACGAACAGACTTGTGCTGTGAAGGGCAGGACTATTCAGGATAACCTGCATATGGTACACCTGATCTTAGAACAAGTTGACAGTGAAGCCACGCTGATCAATTTAGATGAGTCCAAGGCCTTCGATAGGGTTGACCATCGGTTTCTGGAGACTGTCCTTTCGGCAGCCAGTTTCGGATCCGACTTTTGTATGCGACCCCCGGTGCACAGGTGGAGGTGAATGGGGTAAGATCGAAGCCTTTCGTATTGTCTCGCTCCATCCGTCAAGGTTGTCCACTTTCACCTTTGCTTTACATTCCTTCGCAAGATAAAGGCAAATCCGGTCCTGCAACGGAATTTCCCTGCCTGGGGCTATCACCTCAGCCAGGTATTCTGCCTATGCTGATTTTGTTTCGGTTCTTGTGTCGAGCAGAGCCGAGATTGATGAAGTCAGCAAAGAGATCAGTGGGTATGAGATGGTGACAGGGGCTAAGATCAACCACAATAAGTCTGTTGGCTTGCGGTTGGGTGCGTGGAAGGGAGTTTCTCTTCCCGGACCTTTCCTCTGGACGGATGGGCCGGTCAAGATACTCAGTGTCTGGTTCGGTCCTGATCTCCAGTTGGAAATGAATTGGTCGGAGGTACAAGGGAAGGCTGAGATCGTGGTTAATCTGTGGTCTCGCAGGAAGCTTTCCTTGAAGGGGAGGGCGGAAGTATGTGTTTCACACATCTACCCAATTCTCCTTTACCAACTCTCTGTACGTCCACTTCCATATACCAGACTAATTTTATTAGTACGGCTTTTGTTCTCTTTCTTGTGGAGAGACAAGACCACTATGGTATCTCGGGAGATCTGTTACCTTCATCCCTCTGAGGGCGGTCTGGGTATGCCTAGCATTGAGATTCGTCTATATATGCTTCGCATCACCTTTCTAGACTGAATGTGTCGCGGATCGGATGAGGAGGGCGCCTTCTGGAAGGAAGACGTCTGTAGCCATTTCCCATCCCTGAGAAGTGTGCACCGTACACCGCGAGCTGAATGCTCCTTCTAGCACGAATGTCGTCGTGCTCTGAAACACCTCTTACAAGCGTCAGATGGCCTCTCCAATGCCCAGGCGTTGTCTCGTAGGGCATTGTATCAACTATTAGTCAGGGGGCCGTTCAGGATGATCTGATTGACGAGCTCGGTCTTACGAAGCGGGAGGCTCGCTTGATATGGCCTTGAGTGCTGGGTTGAAATGCCTCAATAACAATGAGGCATCACTCACCTGGCTGGTGATTCGTGGGGCCCTCTGGGTCGCCAAGAGACTTTGTTTAGCTGGCTTGGAGAAATCTCCAAACTGCCGTCGCTGTATTGGGGAAGTCGAGACCATTGGTCACGCCTTCTTTCATTGCAGGGTGGTAGTGCCGTTGTGCAAGCTTGTTGAGGGCCTCATGGTCCGCATGCTGCAGAGAAAGTTTTTTGTCCTTGAGGCCAGTTCTGTTTGTAGCAATGTTGTGCTGCAGATGACGAAGGCTGAACATTATGTGTTCTGTTGCTTACTAGGTCTTATGAGAGTCGTGATTTGGACGACGCATCAGAAGAAATTCTATGGGGGTGAGAAGTTCACTTCTTCCAAACTGATCTTGTTCTTCAAGCATCAGCTTAAAGTCAAGATTAGGACGGAAAGGCGGCGGCTCACCTCATCAGAATTTGGCAAAAGGTGGGTAAATTTTGTGCGTATGTGCCGAATAAAAGGGGCTGACTTGGAGTGGCATTTTGATGCCGGTTAGGCATCAGGATATTGTTTTCCTGGTTTGAACTTGGGCAACCCATCCCTGGATTTAGGCTAGAAGTAGGGTTTTGATTCTTTAGTTTTTTTTTCCTGTAAACTTAACTAGGGTGTGTTTGCTCGTTGGCCCCTTTTATTTCTGTCCCTTTTTTCCTTTAGTTTAACTCTCCATCCCCTTCCTCATTAGGTGGTCAGTGATGTCAGTTCTCTGGTGGATGCAGGGCGCCTTTCGTTTTCACGTGTATGTTTTTCGTATTTATTGTTGTGTCAGAATGAGTGCATGTCTGTGTGAGTGCTTGGGATGGATGAATGTTTTTCTATATTCTTATAGTCCAGCATCGACTTCGTCCAGTTAACTGATTTTTCTGCCACATTTAAGGTTTGTGGGGGGGGGTCTTATTACTAACATGATTTTGTTTAGTTTCTTGTAAATAGTTTATAACCTTATTGTATATACATCATTGGGTGTTTTTAGCTTGTTGCTTTTATTTCCCTCCCCTCACAGATGACGATTTGTACATATGGGGACTATTTAGGATTTTCATTGAGACAATGAGATATTCTGGTGGATGTAGCAAGAAAGGTAAGTATGAATGTGTTGTTTTAGTGCTAGGATTATTGTTTTGTATGATTGGGTCAGTGGTTGTGGCTAGCTAAGTTATAAATTAAGACAAATGATGACCGTCCTTTTCCCCATCCACTTTTTCGGCCTTGTGCCACATTTACTATATTGTTTACGGTAATAAATAATTCTTCCCAGCATGCTGTAGGGACGACACTCGCTGGGACATTCTTGCGGGCTTAGAGATGTCTTTCCCTTTAGTGACTGAATTTCTTTTATTCTCTCTCATACACAAGTGTATCACCCAGATAATTGCTCAGTTTTAATATTTTCTTTTCCATGCATACGTGTGTATTTTCTCTCATTCATTATTTAGTTATATGAAAACAAAAATATTGCCTTATTGAAATTTCCTATATTTCCTTACATCCTTATTTTACACATGCAAAATATTGTTGCCACTTTTTTTAGTCTAACTAGAAGCAGTGACACCACAGTTTGGCGGCAGCTAACATGATATGAACACACAACCTTCTGATAGCTAAAAAAAAAAAAGGATAATACCTGTAACAGCTCAATGGAATCTTAAAACAGCAAGATATTAATTTATTTTTGAACAAGACAAATGACATTCCCAAAATTTAAGAAGAAATTAAAAAAATGGAAATTCCACCTGCAAATTTGATACAACCAATTTTATACACTTCTTTGACAAAATGCAGAAATAACCCTGAAAAACTTCACATTTCTTCTAGCTTTATACACCTTTTCCCTTTAGGTTGAGGGTTTATAGTCACATCACGTTGAAATACCGGTTCCCCTACAATCACTGGGGTTACTTTTCTTGGTAAAAAGTAACCTCAGTGATTGTCAAACTTGGTTAGTACCTAGATGGGTGACTGTTTGAGAATAATTTAAAATTTAATTTTAGTTAAAGGGTTTCATGTTTTATACCAAAAACACATCTAAAAATTTATCTTTGTTTTTAATGACAGGGAGCAAACAATGTAATGAAAGGGCCCCAAAATTCTATTAGTCCAGGGGTCTCTTAAGGTCTAAATCCAGCCCTGCCCTCACCTAAGCTATCCACCAACTGGCCAATGTGTACCCCACATAGCACTCTGATTCTTGATCATGTTGGTGTACACTGAAACCTGGGCAAAGGCCCACTGCATGCTCACAAGCTAACAAGATGAAAGACAAATGTCACATCAAGAAATAAGAAAGCAAATTGTTTCCCATATTATATAATGTTATATTCAGGGCTTTTCTGGGTGGGTAGGTGGGTGACATTAAAGAATTTCTGCTATATGGATCTATTCCCCCTACCAACTCCTTCCCCATCTACTCATCCTGACTTGGTAACTGGTAATACAAATGAACAACATCAGATCAAAGTGCAGACCAGAACTGACTCCAATCCCAAGCATGACTTAATATAGACAAGTACCCAGATATACATCATTTCCATTTTTTTTTACCACTTGCTCTTCAAAACCCCTCATCCACTTCTTTACTCCCCCATTTATCTTTGGACAAAGTGGATACTACTTAGAAAACTAGATTTTAAAAAGAATCACTTTCTGGCTATTACACAGAAACATTTGAGATCCACATCTTTTTTACATGTGTTCATAGCATCATATTATGTAATATTTTATTGCTTTTCCTCTCCCCTCTAATAACCAATTTCCTTGGCTTATGTCTATATCATGTTGAAACACTGGTTCGTAACCAATCACCAAAGCAACATTGAACTTGGTCACGACCTAGATAGGTGACTGCCAGGAATACCTGGTGCTGTAAGCTTGGATATATGGGTGGTGTAATGGATAATGGCTTGGAATGTGAAATTGGAGAACTGAGTTTGAATTCCAGTAAGGTCCATTACATTCACTTACCTTGGGAAAGGTATGAATCCACCTCTTCTCCTCCCAGCTATGGGTTAAATGGTAAGACTTGTATCAGAAAATTATTATCATCTACCAAAAATTCTTATAATCCAAAAATATGTTTCTGCTTTAAATGACCTTAAAAAGGTTGATATGCCATAAAAACAAATTGATTGATTTTTCTAGGGGGAAAAAAGAAATAATCATAATTTTTTGTCTGTCAAAAGAGGAAATGTTTGAATGTTTCGATTAATCATAGAAGATTCAAATATTATTCTTGGTTATTGACTTCTATTAGGCTGTGTCATAAGTAATTTCCATATTCGGGAACCAATTGTAATGTAATGATAAATGTATCATCCTAAGCAGATCTGGTGCATACTACCCCCAAATGTGTGTGGGGGGTGCAAGTCTATCTATCAACATTTACTTTTTTTTCTACCTACATTTATATATGTTACAAATTAAACTAAGCACAATTGACGATTAAAGGATGAAAAATTTTTGCGGATTTTGGTGTAATTCTGGGGTGTTTTTTTTTTATCCAAATCCATCAATTTGTCTTTCTCATGTTAAGCCTTGAAAAAAACACTCTATAAAATTTTTATCTATAATGTTGAATGTTTTAAAATTCTTTGACTTTTTAATAAGAAAAATTGTTAATTTATTTAAGATGGAATAATTTATTATGACATCTCTAATTTTTATTTAGATATATTGTATTTATTTTCAATTTTTCTAGTTGAATTGTTCACCTGTATTGCTTATGATCCATTATTGTACATAATCAGATTGCAATAAAATTTGTACTTTATATGAATACTACCTAAGAAAATTGACATGTAATAAAGGTGTGGGGGTATTATAGATTTGGAGGGGCATGGGACACTTGCAGTAGCTCTTATCTTAAATATTAATCACATGTGACATTTAAGAATTAATTGCTGACAATGTTCTATGCAAGAGGCAATGAATTGACAAGATAAATCTTCACAACCAACTCTATGGAAGACCGGTAATGTTGTGCGTCTGGTGGTACCAATGAGGTATTATTCATTTAGGGTCCTTAAAATATGATGAAACACTAAATGCATAGTTAGATGTCCAGCAGTTTTAATGTGTCCATAAAAGTTTGGCCAAAAAGTGCCTTGGGTTCGTCAATAGGAAAAATGTCATTCTCCTCCATGACACCGCAAAGTTGCATATACCAAGAATAACACAGGAAAAAAAACTTTGCAACTTGGTTGGTCTGTTCTACTCAGTCACTTTTCAATTGCTGCAAAACGTTTTGATAGGGAAGAGTTTCTTTAATGAAAACCAGGTTCAAGAGTATCAGAATATATAATGTAATAAAATGCAATTGAAGAATGAAGATGCTAAACAAAAACGGAAATTATTTATGACTCAACTTAATAAAAGATATTTCAGTATGCTGGACATTTGAAACTATATAATAAGCTATAGTGCATAAAATCTAAGAACGTAAAGTTTCAACTTAGGAGGAAAAAGGAAAGAACCGAAGATTTGATGTCATACTAGCTTTACAGTAAAGAAAAGTATAAAGAAAAGTATAAAGAAAGTGACTGAAGCTGGGTTGTCAGGACTGATAACATTTCAGATTTTTTTTTTCAAGAATTTCTAGATATATAGTAGAAGCACCAGACCAGATATGACTGCAATATTCAATGCTCAGATGAATGGTAGGCTTATAAATGTGTAAAATAAATTCTGGTAAGAAAAACTGTCTAACACGACATAATGGGCCAACTTTCTTAGCAATGGTTTTGCTTAAATACTCTTGTTTAAATACAGGAAATAAGGAACAAAATTACAAAGGTTGTCTTTAAAGATTGAGTATTTATAAAAGCTGAAATCTTCAGATGCCAATTTTTTAACAGAAACAGAAGACAGTCACAGGTTGACATCCTTCTTAATTTCAGCATTAGAAATAATGGTCTGGAGTCATTTTTGTAAGGCAATAATTAATAGAATTGTATTGCAGGCTAGAGCTAACACATGCCCAAGCCAGCTCATCGATAGTAAAACTTGAAACAAACACTAAGTCTGTTACAAGTTTACAGGAGATGGTGCATCTGAAAACTTGTATAACTACCTATAAGATAGAAGACAACAGTAGGTCATACATTCAAGAAATTCTTGAAATAACAAAACAATACTGAATATTTATATGAAGAAAGAAAGAGAACAGATAATTTCAATGATTTATCCTTTCACTCAAAGTTTCACAGACACTGATCTACTCGTGATTTAATTTGATTTGTTTGTTTAATGACATATCGACTCATTATGGGTCATATAATGCTAAAATTTATTTTTCTTGGGAGCTTTGATAATAAAAATATGATATACAGGGTGCAATGTATAAATTGTCATCTAAATAACGCAAAAATTAAAATAACACTGACATCTCATTTTAACAGATATATTTACCAAAATTACACAAAAATACTAAAGAGTAAATTTATTCAATAAAATCGACATTGACTTCAACCATGGCCTTAAAGCAACTTTTGAATCTACTGCAACTCTTCTGGTGAATGCTGCCATAATCCTGGCCTTCAGTTCAACTGTGGCTCACACATAATAATCAAGGGTATTGTAATCAGGGGAGTTAGGTGGCCAGATGTAAGAGGTGTTGTGGTTGCAGAAATTGTCTGACAGCCATGATTTGATTCTCCTGCTTATGTGGCATGGTGCAGAGTCCTCTTGACCCAGAGCAGCACTACCTCCTCAAGGCACTTGATGAGGTTCCATTGGAAGATGAATGGAGGCACGTCACCATCAATAGTGATCATTCCAAACACCATGATGTTGACTAGATATTTGGTTTTCATTACTCTTGGTACATCTTTTGGGGGACACAACATTTTCTGCACTGTCCTCAGATTAACACCCAAACATTGAAATGTTCGTATTGGAACTTCCGGTGTAAATGCCAAGCAGTACAGCATGCTGTTTCCAAATTTCTGGCGGAGTGAATTGCATCGTGCAGTCAACAAAATAAAAAATAAACAACGCACATGCAGAAAATTAAAAATATAAAATGTTGAGAATTTACCCATCGCACTCTGTATGTTATCCTGCTTTCACAAATGAATACATGGTAGATGATACTCAGCTTTTGTGCATATACATGTTTGTGTGGACATAATTACTAGAGGCAGTGATATGTGTTTTATATTGTAGTTTTGCTGAAGATATATTCTGGAATACATTTTGTGTTTTTTAATAAAATTGTAGGATATTATATGAATAAATGTCATAGGAGTTCTTTCATGTTGATTGTTTGGTTAATTGATTGATTTTGTTTATGACATATCCCCCTCCATAGGTTATTTAATGCCGAAATCTAAATAACTTGAACACAATTTTATGGCTTCAAGTAAATATATTTTGAACGCAATTGTATGCCTTTAACTACAGATAAAATGTATTGCTGGTCATTTTGCTTTAAAAATATGTTGTTGATCATTTTATTATAAATATATATTGGTCATTTTTTTTTCATATAAAAATGTATTGCTGGTATATTTACCATAAAAATGTATTTTTATACTTTCATAGTTTTTTCTTCTTGTTTGATAATACACTATTTGCCCATAGCTGGGACCCTAACAGGTGCTATCACCCCAGCTGGTTCCATGCTCCTTAAAATCTACAATCTCCTAATCAGAGGCCTTGCAGCTGGACAGATCTACTGATCAGGGTGAGATAAATCCATTGAATTTATTAGCAGATATCACATTTAATTTAAATACATTGCATAAAAAAATGTTAGTTATTGAACTTGACTGTCTATATTTCTGAGATGAGGTATTATGTACATTATTTACATTATTCGGACTATTGTACTCATCTTTGTCGCCATATTTGTTACAACGTTTCGGCTGTTGTACACTCCGGCCTTCTTCAGGTGGTTGGAATGTTGAACTGAACCCTTTATTTCGATCACTGGGGTAGACTGTTCTAGTTCCACGTGCCATGTTTAATGGATGTCAGTTATCAGTTATCTCCTGCTAATTTTTCCCTCTGAAAGTTCTCCACTGCCTTAACCAGGTATTGAACCCACACTCTTTTGGGTCCTGTCACTGGATCTAACCAATGCCTTTATCCACTGTGCCATGTGTCCTTGAAAATGTGTAAATAATGAACTTGACTAAATTTTAAATTTTTTCTATTCTAAAAATGTGACATCCAAAAAAATTGATTATGCATTTATTATATAAAAGGTGGCACAGTCGAGTAATGGATAGCGGCTCGGATTGAGGAATTGAAGAGCTGAGTTCAAATTCCAGTCAAATCCATTACATTCACTTACGTGCGAATACTCTTGGGAAAGGTATGAATCCTCTTCTCCCCCCCCAGCTATGGCTAAATAGCAGGATCACCCACTGTCCTCAAGTAGGGGTAAAGGGAATGAAATGAATTGAAACTCATGGGATTAAGTGCCACTCAGTCAGAAGGTATGGAATTCTGGTTACGAGGTTATGAATTTATTTTTTTATGGCTTAAACTTTTGCAGGTTATTTTGCAGGTAAAGTCAGAAAATATTTTTTAGATCATAAGAATTTTTTGGAGATAATAATGATTTTTACTGATACAAGTTCTACTAATTAACCCACAATTGGTGGGAGGAGGTGTATTCATACCTTTCCCAAGGGTATTTGTGCATGTGAATATAAAAAACCCAACTAGAATTACAACTGTATCTTCGATTACCAATTCCTAGCCATTATCGATTACACCACTTGCACATCTGAGTTTACAGTACCTGGTACTCCTAAGCGGCTATCCATCTAGGTATTAACCATGCTCGATGTTGCTTAATTGGTGATCATACGAGAACCAGTGTTTCAACATGATATTGCCAATAAGCCTGTTCTTTCTGGTTTTTATAATATAAATAATAATGAACAAGACCAATATTTCAACTTCCATTCCTTTGTTGAATATACACCAGGCCTTTCCCAGTTTTGTTCACAATGATGTAAACAAGACTCAAACTATAACATGGGCCACTCAGTGAAAAACTGCCCAGGGTACTCAAGTGCCTACTTACGTATACTGATTTCATATAGTTGGAGACAGGATGCACAGTCAACAACTTCTGTTAAAATAATGATTTCCAAAAGATAAGCTATAGAATTTCTCTTTTGCAGTGTAGTTGATGCAATAATACTTAATATTAGATTATTCTGAAAATAATGTCCTATTTTAGAATCAACTTTTATTCATGGTTTTATGTATTCGAGCAGTTTATAAATCAGTTAAAATAGGAACTCTTAACATCTATACATTTCTGCCATCAAGTTACAAGCTTAAAGTCTTTAAAAATAAAGTCTTAAAAAACTCTAAAAAAAAATCATAAAATATCCTTAAAATAAGTAATTTTGTACTTTAATGGAGGCACAGTAGAGTCATGGATTGCAGCTCAGAGTGAGGAATCAGAGAGCTGAGTTTGAATTCCAGTTGACTTCATTACATTCACTTATGTGCTAATACATTTGGGGAAGGGATGAATCCAACTCTTGTTTCCTGCAGCTATGGATAAATAGCAGTATGGACTGGGTCTTATAGCCTTGGATGCCAACTGGTCTAAGAGAAGGAAAATTCTGAATTCAAAACTGTATGTAGCCCTGGCAAAGTACATACTATGCAGCTAAGGAAAGGATCGTTTACATTGACTCAATGATCCCGACTACAGATGATTCTTTTTTATTTTGTACTTTAATCATTTCAGAGCTAAACGTTAAGTTAAAAATATCATGAATCATTCTTTTTTTGTTTACTGCATGTTTCAAAGAGTATTTTCAAGTAGAAGTTATTTCCTTTCAGCTATTTTTATTGCTTTTTACTGAAACATTTTTAGTTGATCAATTCTTTGCTTGTTACTAAAATCTTATACAATTTAAAATAAAACAGTAGCTTTGACTGAGAATTGAAACCCATATTTTTTTATTCCAGATTTCAGCTTAACAATCAAATAATGGGCAACTAAAAATATAAAAAGCCTTTGTGATAAAAAGCAACAAAAATGAATGAAATACTGTATTACATACCTCAATAGGTTCTCAATAAAACTGTCACAAATGACCTCACTACTCAGAGAACTGATTAAAAAGAATGTGCATTTCCTATGGCAGCAACACCATCAAGATGCCCTGGAGGCAATAAAAACTGAAATATACAAGGCACAAATAATCAGCTACTATGACACAGACCCCAACACAACAACAATCTTCCAGTGTGATGCCAACACACTGGGTGTAGGAGCATGGATAAGGCAGATCAACTATATGGATGCCGAAAAAAAATAGTAGGAATGGCATCAAAGTGCCTCACCCCAACAGAGTGAAGATACTCCAACACAGAAAGAGAGTGCCTGGCAGTTGCATATGGCCTACAAAAATTTGAATACTTTCTCTTAGGGCAAAAGGTAATAAAAGAAACAGATCACTCACCACTTGAACAAATCTTTAAGAAAAATCTTGGAGAGACCCCATCAAGACTTCAACACTTCATCCTAAAGTGCCTAAGATTTGACATCCAAGTCCAGTACAGGCCAGGGAAGACAATCCCAGTTGCAAACGCCCTGTCAAGAGTATGTCTCAATGAAAATAGAAGTGGTGCACCACAACGGCATAGCATCAACTTCATAACAACAAACATGAAAATAATAAACACAGATTGGGTATGAGAGGCAATCATAGTTGACCCAACAATGAACCTATTGAACGATACAATATACAAAGGATGGCCAGAATACAGAAAACAATGGACTACAACACTTTGGGAGTACTGGACCTTCAGGTGTGACCTCATCCTAGAAGATGGATTAGTCCTCAAGGGGGACAGAATTGTAATCCCAGAAATGCTGATACACTTAGCCCTTGAAGTACTACATACAAACCACCAGGAAGAAACAAAATGCATCTTACTAGCTAGGGAGTCTATATTCTGACCAGGGATAAACCAGAGCATCAGGAACATGGTCAAAAGCATGTACCATATGCAGCAAATACCAACCAGCACAACCCAGACTACAAGTGATGCAGCCAGACCTCCCTACACTCCCTTTGGCAACAATAGGCATGGACATCTATGAGCAAGATTGATATAAATACCTCCTGGTGGTAGACTATTACTCGAGATTCCCAATCGTCAAAGCACTTCTGGACACATCAGCTGATAACTGTTTGCAAGCAGTTCACCCAAATTCTAACAGAATATGGGTTACCCACAACCATCATAGCTGACTGCAGGTCACAGTTCATGAGTGAAAGGTTTAAGAAGGAATGCCACAACTCAAACATAACGCTAAAAACCTGCTCACCATACCACCACCAAACAAACTGGGGAGCAGAAAGAACAGTTGGAACAATCAAGGCCCTCTGGATGAAGGCCTTTGAGAAAAAAAATTGCCCATACACAACATTATGGATGTACAGGACTACCCCAATAAATAATGACACGCCATCTCTATATGAACTACTATTTGGTAGAAAATCCAAGACAATGTTACCTACAGCAAAGTGGGGGGGCCTACAATCACGCCACCCTGAAAAGGAGACACACCTCCAAAAAAATGAAGAAAACCAAACCAAGCAGGAACGGAACTATGACAGGAATTGCAACCAGGAAAAAGAAATACTAGACATCATGGGGCCTGATCTATACAAGGGACACACTACACAACATCTGGATACCTGGTACAATCCTCAATAGACCTAAACCAACCATGGAACCAAGAACATACCTAATCAACATCAGAGGTAAGGTATACCAAAGAACAAGGGAACACCTCAATCCAAGACCTACCACAAATATAATCAGCATACAGGAAGCACCATCTCCACCACTATACACAGACATTACACAAGAAAAGCAGACTATAACAATGCCAACTGCAAATAAAGAATCAAACATACCACAATAAAATCCCACAGAATACCCAGCCACACTAAGAGAAATATCACCAACAGCACAGAAACAATATCAGCTGCAGAGCTACACAACAAAATCAGGAAGAGTCACTAAAATACTAGAGAAATACAAGGACTAGAATACACCACACCTTCATAACATAACTAAATATATACATACACATAAAGACATAAAAAAACAAAAAAACAATTGTTACAAAGTGGGGGATGTCATAACATGATAGGCAGTGAAGAGCCAAGGGAAATATCCCACTCGAACTAAACATCCACTTGTAAAAGGAGATAAATAAATGAAAGTCGGGCCAGCCATATTGCTTAATCATCTGCCTGTGTCTTGTTATCTCTCTTGCTTCCACAAACATGAAATAACCAAGAAAGTATGACAATAATTGATGACTTACTGTTGACTCACAGATAGGTCGCACTATAATCTGGGGAGTTACACAGCCCTTTTTAAATGTAAGAATTGTCAGATATCTACCTTTATTTCAAAATTTACAATTATTGATACACTTTTGCAGTTAAAATATATTTCATCAATCATCATGTAAACAAAAGGAGGTAACTGTTGTACCGGTATTTTTATATTTACTGCATATTATTTTTATATCGAGTCAACTTGACAAAAAAAAAAAAAAGAAATAACTACAGAAGAAAATGTTACAGTACATTTAGAAAAAAGTGTTTATCTATTTAAATATCAGGTTAGAGTTTTAAAATTTATTCAGACCTGCATCCCAAGAATTCTTCTCCATTATCATCGCTGTCAAACATGATTCTCATTTGTTCTTTAGTCAATAGGTTTTCATCATTGTCCATTTCATAGAAGTCATTCAATTCATCATCACTAATCATACAATTCTTTTTCCATATTTTGATATGGAGATACTGAATACCTTGCTGCTCTCTTTGATTTCGACATTTCTTTAAGCTGATCTTTCTGCTTTCTCCATCTTTTGACAACCTTTTCTCAAACTCCAAAGTGCCTTTCTGTGGATTGATTTCCATTTTCTTCTACATAATTTAGTACTTTTAATTTAAAACCTGCTTCATAACTCTTTCTTTTACTCACGATTATAAATTTAGCTACCAACTATATTGCAGCTCAATGCAATGCAGTGCAAACGTTTTGGGTACTAGATTCATGCACTTTGTTATTTGTAAATAACACTTAAGAATGCTTTTTAATGTTATATGAAACAACCATTAAAAAAAAATATCTCATAAAGAATATATTTCATTGCTTTTAATGTTCCAATGTATTTTTGACAAAATATATATATTTTGCAGAATGAATTGTGGGACTATTTTTTCTTTGTCAATAAACATCTACACATGGTTCCTTAACTTATATATGCATGTTCCAGGTTTCTATATCAGTCTAGTGAGTCAGTATATATGATAAATTGTTTCTATACAGAGAAAAACAACAGCTTTAGTGTTTATGGGTATCATTTCTGATTTATCACAAATCATGATGACAAGGTAGTGTTGTTTTACATTTATGTCAAGTGGATAAGTTGCACACCTAATATTTTCTGAAATTTTGGTAAAAAAAAAAGAAGTGCTACCTATCCACGAGTATATAATGTAACTGAATAACTCGGCTTCATATAAATTAAGATTATTTTTATGTTACACAATGTATAGGCTAGACAACAAAAGGCAAAATAATAATAGTATTAAATGCAATTCTAAATCCTACTGTACTAGTCAGAACTCTAACAATCCAAACTGATTCAAGGCAGTTTGAACTCTGTGGACATGGAATTCTGATAATGAAAGATTGTTTTTGTTGCAATAGTAGAGAAGAGCTCTGGTTCTTGTCCAAACCTTCCTCCCCTCAGATACTTTTGTGCACCATGGTTTCAGTGGAAGAGAACAGGTATCTGGACAACCTGTTGACAACTGTTCTACTTCCTTTGCATTGCTTTCTCCAAGAACCAATGCCTATGTCCCCTGACAAAAAATAAAGCAAGTAAAAAGAAACCTAAAGAAAATTGTCTGTCATTAATTGAGTCAGTTCCCTGAGGAACTGCTGATGGACTTCTAGAATCCAGTAAAAATACACAATATGACACTTATTTCTTATTCACATTATAGACATACATTGCATACATGGTAAAAAACAAACTATTTTCTTTATCACATTTTTGCATATGTATTTACAATGCAAATTCACACATTTCACAGAGATATGATTTAATTGTAATGACAGTTTCTGTATTTTTTCATTGATATCATTATAAAAATATTTTACAGGCTTCAAAAAATCTTTCCTTGGGTAAAGCTGTTTCACACACTTCATATAGGTAGAGTGTCAGCTTTCAGGTTTATTTTAAAAATCTGAATGAAAATGCCAATATACACACTTTACAGGATTAAAGTTATTTTGTTTTGTTTTTTTTCATGCATAACTTTCAAAATGAATTCAGTCAAAATTCAAATTCACACAGTTTATTTTGTTTAGGATTGGGTTTATGGCCCCTTCCAAAGTCTTTTCCTTCTCTTTCACTCTGTTGGCCACTTGCATCTTGGTGGCATTATCACTTTGCCTGGGGTGATGCCTCTTACTCTGTAACCCTCTGCCTCGAGTGGCTCTTAGGCCTTGTTGATCCACACACTTCAGGAGGGTATAGTTTCTCCTCATTGTGTGTCCATATGTCTATTCTTACATCTGAGATCTTGAAAAATATTGATCAGTAAACTTTACAATATTATGGTTTAACTCCAGTGTGTATTTGCATGTGTATTTCTAATGATCTTTCCTGTTCAAATTTACACATTTTGCAGGAATAGTTTCTCTCCAGTAGGTTTACATGTTTTCTGAATTTGAAACATTTGAAAAAACTATCCACATATGACCTTTGCCCTGTAACTTTTTGAACATACATTCTGGGAAAATGCTGATAAACAGATGTCATCAGAATATAGTTACTGTCCAGTGTCTATTAACATGTGCTTTTAAAAGTTTTTTTTTTTTTTTAATCATTTCATCCCAAGTAAGATGCAAAGAGTTTTGGAGAGTGAAAGAATCTGAAAAAAAAATTACCAAGGAGAGAGGACAATAAAAGAACAGGTTTCAAGGAGACAGAAGATAACGATTGACATTGCATTTAAATTTTTGAAGATCAAAGTTGATTGGAAAATGAGAAGCTGGAAGAGAGTTCCACAAGTGAGAAGTGCAAGAGAAGAAACTTTTAGCATAGGACTTATAGCTACATCTAGCAATTTCAACAGTAAAAATGATGAGACCTAACTGCCAATCTAGTATTGTGCTGAAATTTGTAAAGTCAAGGTACCAAAGAGAAAATCTCAGCAAAACATTTACCATGAAAATATTTATGGAAAGGCACAGGGAAACTATGTTACAGCTGTGGGAAAGTGACTTAAGCCAAGCAGATCAAGACCAATAACATTGCAGATTCTTCTTTGGATTTTGTCAAGAATCTCTAGATACATAATCTTAATAATAATAATAATAATAATAGATAAATGAAAATGCTGATTTACATGCTTTACATGAATAAGATATGTTAGCATGTGTGTGTCTTTAAAGGTGATTTCCTTGAAAATCTGAATTCACACACTTTGTATAAGGTTTTTCTCATCTGTGTACATGCATGTGTCTCTTTAAAGATGACTCCTGTGAAAATGCCAACTCACACACGTAGCATGAATAAGGTTTCTCTCCAGTATGTACTCGCATGTGTCTTTTTAATGATGATGTCTGTGAAAATGCTAAGTCACATACTTTACATGAATAGGGTTTCTCTCCAGTATGTACTCGCAGGTGTATTTTTAAAGATGATTCCAATGAAAATTCTGATCCACATACTTTACAAGAAAATGCTTTCTGTGTGGTGTGTGTTTGCATGTGTCGTTTTAAATTTGAAGAGTGTGAAAATGCCACTCCACATACTTCACATGTATATGGCTTTTCTCCAGTGTGTGTCCGCATGTGACTTTTTAAACTGGAATTCTGTGAAAATGATGATCCGCAAATTTCACAAGTGTACGGTTTCTCTCCAGTGTGTGTCCGCATGTGACTTTTCAAACTTTTATTCTGTGAAAAGGCAGAGCCACATACTTTACAAGAATAAGGTTTCTCTCTCGTGTGTGACTGCATATGTATTTTAAAAGGTGAGTTATGGGAAAATGCTAATCCACACACTTTGCAAATATGTGGTTTGTCTTCTGTATGCGTTTGCATGTGTCTGATTTAGGGTGTATTTACTGAAAATGAAAATATAGGCATATCACAAGAATATAGCTGCTTTCAAAAGTCCTTTTGTGAAGATTTTGAAAATGCAAGCTTATGCAGGTTTGATATTTTTAGTTGTTACTGTGTCTGAATAGGGTTTGAAATATGAAATCCATGAAAAATGCAGATTCAAACAGTCCACAAGTATGTTTACACCTATCTTTAAATAACAGACATAGATTATATTTAGCACATTTTTTACATGGTTTTCTTTAAAAAAAAAAACACAAAAAACCCTGTAAAATGCAAATCAGAACATTTTGCACAAATATGGTTTATTTCATGTTCTTATATTCAATACGAAATTGATGATCCCAGTTTCTTTATACAATATTTATGTCTGTCCATGAGATGAGTTTGTTCTCCACTGTAGATGTTATCTGTGGATGAAGAAGAGGTATTATTAACAGTAACAGCAGACATGTATTATCTGCAATTATAAAATTAACTCAGTTTGAGGCTCTGCTATATTTTATATTTTAATTATAATGAAGATTTATAAACAACTGGTTTTCAACATGTTTGATTCAATAAAATTTATATTCTTATATCTTACTTTTCTAATAATTTTATTCATCAGAAAAAAAAACTCACCCTTGAGAAGAATGAAGAAAAATATGAGAAAAATAGTTTATACATTAATATTTAACAAACAAGTGTCCTAGTATCACCTACTTTAACAGTGATGCTGATAGGTTTTTAATGTAGTGAGTCCTGGGACTCATGTGGTGATTTGGGTGTATCCCTGGGAAATTCAATGGGTCCCAACTTAATGTTTCTTAATAAATTTTTGTGTGAAACTGCAGGGTTATAGACTAATTTTTTTTTTTTTACCATCATCCAAAAATCAATTTTAATTGTGCTGAATCACTTAAATTGACAGAACTTTTTTTTAAATTAATAAATTCAAAACAAACGTTGGTGTTTTTTTCAATTGAATCAATAAATTTAAAACAAAAACAGTATTTAAAGCAATGGTTGGTAAACTTCAATTAGTTCAGGTGTATCAAATAAATTAAAAGATAATGAACCAAGAAAGTTTCTAATAAGGCAACATTGATGTTTATTTCATACCCCCCACACAACCAATGAAAGAAGGAAAGAGTAAATGAAAGAAAAGACGAACTAGTAAAAAAATAAAGTATTTGAAAAATAACATCAAATGATTAATGCAGTGTTTATTATTTAAAATTACAAAAAGTATGACCCTCCCTACAATCTGTACCAACCCATACAGGAAACTTTCTTTTGTCTGAAGACATTTTTTGAGCCAGGTTAAATGTTATTTGAACAGTGAATGTTAAATACAAATATCTCTGCTTGTTAGGTAAAATGTACTGCACTCATAGTTTTAAAAAGTGCATTAACAAAAAAATATAAAATGATTAAAAAAATAAAATATCTATGTAATAATTACTATCAATATATAGTTCTGTTGACAAATGATTCGCATTCAGTTATGTAGAATATATTAGTTGCACTTTATATAAAATTGATGTTGTTCTTTAGTTAGTATTGACTAAAAACAAATTCTTTTTACTGTCATAACTGTTATGGATTAGTTTTCTGTAATGTATTGCTTTTCATGGGAAACTTTAGTTGCATCCCAAGGATGCACAGATGGGAAAGTTACTGCATCCTTTAATATTTTTATGCATCATGGATGCAGGATACACATCTATCAACATCTCTGATTATATATATATATATATATATATATATGTAACTTCAAAGATTCGCTAAAAATGAGCATGCATGATGAAAAAATGTCCCAAACTTAATAAAAACAATTTTATCAACAAAATCATTGTTATTAAGAGTTAAAACGAAAGGATTTTTGATTATTAAATTATATTTTTTGATCTGTTAGAATGTTCAGAATTTTGGTTTAAATTTTGTTTGTCTTGTCAGCAGAGGACTATAAATTAGTATAGGAAATTTTAGTGTCTCTTTTTCTGATGAAAAACACATTGATTTTAAAATTCTTGCAAAAATCAAATAATTCTAACAATTTTAATGAAATTTTCAAGACTTATTCACAAATGAATGAAACTATGTCAGAAATGTTTCTTTCTTAAAAATCTTGGGAAAAATTCTTTTTTTTTTTACATCTTTTACATGCCATCACCCCCCCCCCCACACACACACACACACAGACACTTAATCTTATGAAATTTTAAGAAATTCATTTTTATATACCAATGTTTCTATTAGTTATAAGCAGAACTCCTTGGAGAATTTAAATCATCAATTGTTTTTTGTTAAACAGAAAATCTGCTCTGAGTCATAAAATAAAAAATCCAATAAAACTATGACATTATTTAATTAGAAAAGCTTTTGTTTTTATGAATAAGATACATTACAGACACTAACGTCTTAAGAAAAAAAATTTTCAATGAAAAATGAATTTTTACAAGTATTGTTTTCATTTTTTTAAATTTTAATTAGAATACTTTATAAATTTTTAAAACTTAAAATTCTGTATTAATTTGTACTGGTTGGATAATATTAAGTAAAAACTATATTTACTAATCATAGACGGACAAACTTACTAAATTCAGCAACATCCAATAATTTTGATTTTTTTTTTGTATGTATAAACATGCTGATTTTTTTAAATACATACATCCATATATAATATTATCAGTGGTAACTATAGTAAATTTAAAGTCAAGGCTACCTAAATTCAATAAAACATTAAAGAATATTTTTTAAAAATATTTAAGATTACTGGTAGTTAAAAATTATATAAAAATATTTACATTTCTCAAATAATTTTTACAGATATGTCCCCTGTAGAAAAAATTATGAGTTTGTCAAAAAATGAAATGAAATCAATAAAATAATAATAATGAATAATAAAGAAATAGAAAAAATAAATACATTTTCCCATGCTAGTAATAAAGGAACTGGTACCTTTATTGCACAACTTGGCTTTGTCAAATGCCTCTTAGGTGGTGCTGTTGAAGTACTATAAAAAAGACAAACATTTCCTCCTTCATTTCACTTTTTTTCTCCCTCTCACTCAAAAATGAAGCAACATGTGGAAAAAAAACTCCCCACCAGGTCACATTTGTTTTCTCAGTCCACTGACAACTGAATTCTCTTTTCCACTTTCTTACACATGGCGTGCACACGTCTTCCTCCACCTATGAAGTAAATCAACCTTTTCTTTGGTTGTTCTACCTCAGTGCAAGCCTGACTTGAGCTCAACCATCATAACTAGGCTGATCATGACTTTTCTCGAACTTACTTCTGCACCAGAAAAAGAAACTCTCTTCCACTTTCCAATGCATAGCATTTGCACATGTCTTACCGAAAGTCCACCAATGAAATTAAGACAAGTTTTACTTTGGTTGTTCCAACTTAGTGCAGGGCTGACTTGAGCTTGAACATTATAATGATGCTTAATCCTTACTTACCCTAACTTCTGGACCAAAAAAGGAAAATGGACATAACCAAAAGACATTAAGAACTTTGTTTCAGTATTGTATATAAAAAAGAATGAATGGGCCATAGTAGAAACACGAGTTTTTCTATACTTCTAAAACAATTGTCTACATGTGAAAACACACCCACATACAATGTACACAAATCTGCAACTTTTAAATTCCATAGGTTAAATAGTAGGATAAACTGGGTTCACTAGCCTTGGATGGCAGACAAACTAAGAGAAGAATTATTCCAAATTCAAACCCCCTCAGAATTTCCGTTTTGGGGATGCCTCAAGTACCAAGATTTAACTCTAGCCATACCCCATAGGAGCGTTGGTTGGTTGATTTTGTCTAGCGGTATATCAACCTCTATATGTTATTTAATGCCAAAATCTAAATATTCTGTTGGTAATTTTATGCTTTCAACTACAGATATTTTGTACATAATTGTATACTTTCAGGGTAAAGGAATGTTTTTACATATATAGTTTGTAGATCATAAAAATATATTGTTGGTCATTTTACAATAAAAATATACTTTTATATTTTTTTAGTGTTGCATTGATTATCATTTTACTATAAATATATTGTTCATTTTATTACAAAAATGTACCCTTTATTTTCATTTGGGTGTTCACTATTTGCTCATAGCTGGAACCCACACAGATGCTACTATCCCGGGTCAGGGGTGGACATGGAAACAACAGCAGTTAAAACCTTCAATCTGATCAGAGGCCTTGCTGTCGGATGTAGTTCAGCATCATACTCAGGATGATCATAGCAGAGATACTACTTGGTGACATGTGGGATGGCCAATTTTTGCTTAATTTTAACCCCAATGGATTGTGGCTTGGCCAGGAAAAGTAATTCAGTGAATAATTCCTTAACCCTAATTAATTAAAAAATAGATTATAAAAAGGAGAATACCTACAGAAATACCTGTCAAACATTTAATTTCTTGTAATTTTCCAATTCATTGATGTAAAATTAAAAAATATGTTTGAAAAAGCATTATTTTATACAATAAAATGATATATTTTTGTATTTTAAGAATGTTAGAATATTGTAAAAAAAAAAGTGAGTTGAGAAGAAAAAGAAAATTACAACAGCAATTCTGTATATCCAAGGGCCAAATTTCCATTGTATGTGTGAATTTGTTAGGTGAACCTATCACATTGCAATAAACATTGGTGGTTAGCCTTGTGCTAAGTTGGAATAACCAAAGAAAGATAGTACTGCATTGGTAGTTATAATGGACGAGCTTAAGACAGCCTTGTGCTGAGTTGAAATGACCAAAGTAAAACTTGTCTTACTTCACTGTGGAGTTTCCACAAGACACGTGCGAATGCTGTGTTGAAAAGTGGAAGAGAGTTTCTTTTTCTGGTGAAGACGTAAATTTTTGGCAAGTCATGATAAGCTTGGTCATAATGGTTGAGCTCAAGTCATTCTTGCACAGAGTTAGAACGACCAAAGAAAAGGTTGATTTACTTCATAGGTGGGGGTTTTGGAAGATGTGTGAACGCCATGCATTGAAAAGTGGAAGAGAGTTCAGTTGTCAGTATGCTATTGTACAACTCCACCAATGTTAGTTGTATAATGTTTTTTCCAAATTACCATAGATTAAACACACTAAATCATGAATATTAAAAAAAAAAAAGTAATAAAAATATAAAAAAAAAATTAATATGATGGTTAAGTAAACTACCCCTAACCCCAACAGAAACCAAAACAAATATGCTCAAAAGACATGATTTCTTAAAATATAAAATAAAAATGATCATTTTTTATTTTTGTAATCTGGAGTGTTTAATCAACACTCAGTCAGTTGTGTGCCATGCATGATACACACTAAGGTGATCATGTATCTTTCGATACATAACTGATGAGGCAAATTTTTTTCCTGCAGTAGGTTGCCATTTCTTTGGTAGACCAGTTGCCATCCAAGGCTATAGAACCCATTCTGTCCTGCTATTTACCCGTAGCTGGCGGGGAGGGGGACAAGAGGATTCACACCTTTCCCAAGAATATTAGCATGTAAGCGAATGTAATAGATTCAACTGGAATTTGAACTCGGCTCTCCGATTCCTCAATCTGAGCTGCTATCCATTACTCCACCGTGCCTTCTCAACACTAATATATGAAAAAATAATGACAGATTACAAAATTCAAATAAAAGAATTTTTTTTTTTGTTTTGCATTTTAACATTTAGCACTCTGCATCATTTATAGACTTCCTGTATATGGAATCCCATCACAATATAGTGTTTTATATATTAGTTCTATATATTTAAAATTGTAGTAGCCTGGCTATCAATTTCTGTCAAGATTCTTTAAGGTGTTATCATAGAAGACACAAACAAGAAATTCAAATTTAACATTGGCAAGACTAACATTTTGCTTGGCAAAAATAGTTGCCTACAGAGTGCTAAATGTTAAGAAATAACGTAGGAAGAACATATTTTGCTTTGGCATTCATAATATCAATTAAAATTAATTTAAATAGCAAACTGGACACTTAACTTTTATAAAAATTCAATTTTTTTTCCCCCCATTATCTGGATTGATTTATTGATTCATTTTCTACAGCTTATCAACACTTTGCAGGTTATTTAAAGCCAAAAAATATTGAATTTTTCTTTTTTTTTTTAGATGATTTTTAGTGATACAAGTCTTACTAATTAACTCATAGCTGGAGGGAGAAGAGGTTGATTCAAACATACCTTGTAAGTGAATATAATGAACCCAACTAGAATTGGAATTCTAAACCATTACCTATTACACCACCCCCACATCCAAGCTTACAGCATCTGGTATTCTGTACATCGGTCACCCATCTAGGTACTGATCAGGCTGAGACATTGCTTAACTTGGGTAATCGTAAGGGAACCAATGTTTCAATGTGAAATGCCCTTGTGGTCTGGAGTTCTTAATGAAATAATTTTGTAGTTATTTTTGGTTATATAGTGTAGTAGCCAATTAGTTCAGTAGACACTAGTGACTATATTGGGTGTCTATTGAACTGCCAGACATTTTTTACCTGACAGTCGATATGAAAAATACATTTTTTTCTAAATTGAAATTTTAATAATCTTCTTTTGATAAATAATTCATACTTTTTTTTAGATACTTTCGTAACGAAAGTTTCGTTTGATTTAATTTTTTTGCGTTTTTTTGCCATATTAAATTGTAACATTCTGTTACCAACTGTATTAAAAAAGCTAATGTAATTTTATTCGTTATTAAAAATATTATTATAATGAATAAGACCAATGTTATTGTCAGTATAAAAAAATATAAAAATTAATTGTAGCTTGAAATTCTCAGCGCCTTCTAGTGTAAGGGGAAATAAAAAAAAAAAAAAGAATACAATTAGGCTAGCAAACAAAAAAACTGAAGAAACAAAATCAGGTTTTTGTTTGATGCGATTCATTTCAATCAAAACATTAAAATCAGGTTTTCAAAAATTAATCGGTTTAATTCCACGTCACTTTTTAGATATTCATGTAAAGGATAAAACATTTAAAAAGATGAAAAATATTTTTTCGTAAGTACAAAAAAAAAACCTTCTACAAATAAATTCGTATTTTTATGTAAACAAAGAAATTAAGTGACTTTTATACTTACTTCTTCTACCTTCTTTCGCTTGATTTGTCTTTGGGCAATAGACAAAAATAGGGAAAATAGAAATTATAACATTTTAATAAGCAATAAATTTCTGAGTTTATTTATTATAAACATCAACGACCATTCTCGAGATGGAAATGGAAAAATGTTCGCAGTGACGGAAATTCAAGGGAGATAATTCAGAATAACCATGACAACTATCATGATTTTGAAATATTTACAATTTAATAGTGTCCTCGAGATTTTAGTTCCTTTGTTCAATAAATACAGAATTTGTTGAACAAAAATAAATAAAAAGGAAAAATTCTTATATACTATTTCTACAAAACCAGTTCTCTAATGTTTTAGATAAATTATTATTCAAGAAATTTATCCGAAAGCATTTTGCAAGATTTGTCCTTATCAATTAATTTTATTTAAAATAATTTTGATTATTTTCATGTTTCAACTCTGGCCCAGTATCTAGAAAGTTGAAAATGATATTAGCTCAAGCCACAGAGAGCTATTCTCTCAGGTAGTAGCTCTCCCTCAGGAAGGGGCTGAGGTTATTACCCAACAACTGAGGTGTCCACAAAAGGGGAAGTGCCGAGGAGACATGAGCAATTTCACCACAGTATATGTGTGTAAACCCACATTAAACCTCAACCTTGTGTCCCATTTGATAGCAATGTGGGAATATTGAAAATACCCTTTAGCTCTAAAACAAGTCCTGCTATATATTTAGAGATTCTTCATCCAAAATCCAAAGAAGAATCTGCAATGTTATTGAACCTGTCCTGGCATCTTGGTTTCAATCCCTTTTCCACCAGTGTCTTGAAACCATAAGTTTCTTTGTCATAGTCTTGGAAGTTTTCTTGTATCAGTTATAACTTCCATTTCATCCTTTTTATAATGCTCTCAATCTTGTTTAATAGGGTCAGTTTGCACTGTCTATTACCAGGGACCATGATGATTTTAGTGGAATAAACCAGGTTAATTATTTCATGTTCTGGTGATGATTAGGCTATTAGGTATGAAATTTAAGTGAAGTGAGTTGATTGCTAAATGTATACATAAAAATAAAGGTGATAAATGTTGATAATCTTTAACTTTCATGACCGCAAAAACAACGATGTGTCAAAAGGACAGTTTTTTCCTTGAAAACACTATTATTTTAACTATCTTTGGCAATATTTATTGTTTTATAAAGCAATGATTAGAATTGTAATAAAACCTAAACATACGAAAGTGAATTTATACAATTTTTTCCTGTTCTTGAGAATTTAGAACAAAAATATTAAACACTATTTATTTATTATATTGTGCAGCAGAAATACCTCCCACATAATGGTAAGGCGTTGCCACTAATCACTTACCATTATATGGGAGGTATTTCTGCTGCATTGTGATGGAAAGGATAAAATGGAATTATAAAATTTCATAATCATATTCATTTAATTAAGTTTGTTCGAAGAATAATTTCTACTTCTGACTGAACAAATAAAAATATGAAATCTGTTGAAGTTCATTTAAAGAGAAGTTGAATTACTATAATTTTATTAGTGCCAATGAATGCATGAATTTACTGTTTTCATTAATAATGCTTCATTATCCACAGATATCAAAGGCAGGGTGTGCAGAATAAATAGGGTCCTTTCATGCTCATACGTACGAGGGTGGGCTGAAAAGTTCATAAGCTGACTAAGAAGAAGTGATACTAGAGCTGTGAAATCTTGCACGCATTAATTTCAACTCTTATTAATAATTAATAACTGCATTGTTTCTTTCCTGACAAAGTATCACCTGACTGTTCAAAAAAGACTTCAAAAGTTACAAGGTACAGGGGGTCCTCGAATTATGTCAGAGATCCATTTCTATGGCACGAGAAAAACTGATTGTCAACGCAGGTCAGAACTCACCTACATAAGCACGTACGTGTCTGCCTTATGCTTGGGACCCATAATGAAGGGCAAAAAAGTCCCCCCCCCAAAAAAAAACCCACAAACGAAAGATAGTGAATGTAACACAATCTAATATGGTGTACAGCCAGTGAAGAAACAATGCCATCTTCCTCATATAGCGCTGCATGATGACATATTATATTATGAAAGATGCTGCTGTAACCAAAAAATGCCATATATCGGGTCCGACGTAAACCCAAGGACCTTCTGTAGTGACTTCTCCTAAAAATGGACAAAATTTGACATCATGGTCTTATCAAGTACCTTCAAAAAAAGGGTTTAGCCCTCAAGGACATTCATGCTGACATAGCTGCTACATTAAGGGATAATGCTCCAGCTTTATCAACAGTGCAAAAGTGGGCAGCTAAATTTAGGAGAGGAAGGGAGAGTCTTGATGATGACCCAAGGTCTGGACATCCTGCAACTGCCACGACTGAAGAAAACATTGATCATGTTCACCATATGATGGATGACAGACAATTGACTATAAATCATATAGCTAATTCTATTAGCAGATCCTGTGAGAGAGTTAAGAATATTCTGCACAATGAACTTGACATGACAAAAGTTTCTGCTCAGTGAGTAAAATGTCACCTGATCAAAAGTGAACCAGGCTCACCACATCAGAGGAAAATCTGACATTGTTTGAGGCAGATCCAGCTGGTTAGATAAATGTTCAGTTTGTTATATTAAGCATTTGGTTGTGAGAGAAAGGAATAACAAGGATTAGAATTTGAACAATGTTTATTGTTAATATATATATTTAAAGATATGTTTTGTGGTACAAAACTTTATAACTGCCATAAATAGACAAAAATTATTTTTATTATTACCACTCATGATGATGATAAAAAGTAAAACTGAAAAACAGGCTAGCTAACCGGTTTTGAACCTCATTCAACAGAACTAAATCGAGGTTAATAAACTGAATTGAGACTAAAAAATGGACAAAGTGTATTGGAGAAAAAAAAACAAAAAATAAATGTTTAGATGGTAATTAGTTGGAGGCCTAATACTGTTTACACAGAGAGGACTTCAATGACAGAATATAGACGTGAGTATATATATACGGTGTTGTACAGATATCGGAAAATAGGTGGAATGTCCATTTCTGGTGTGTTGTCTGGATGGTGATCAGGGTAAAGAGAAAAGCTGTGAGAATTATATTTGTAAAAACACATTAACAATAAACATAGTTTATAAACAAAGTATTAATATGCTACTTAATGTTTTCCTTCCTTTTTTGATGCAAACAAAAAATGGTGCGTCAAAAAGATGTTTGTTTTTTTCCCTTGATATTGCTATTACTTTGTACTGCATAAAGTTTATTTTCAAGATTATCAGAATATGTGAATCAAGTACAATGCAATATTCATTATTTACCTTTCAGAAAGACTTATTATTATTTTTCTGTTTCCTACAGCTTGCAGGTTATTTAAAGCCAGAATATATTTTTAATTTTTTTTTAGAATTTTTTTTTTTTTTTAGATAATAATGGTTTAGTGATACAAGTCTTACTAATTAACCCATAGCTGGATGGAGAAGAGGGGAATTCATACCTTTTCCAAGTATGCTAACACGACTGGGTTGTTTCTTTTTCATACACTGTTCTGTAATTTCGCTGAATCTGAGTATCCGATTTGGTCACTATGAACTCAAATAGACATCACACTTTCTTTGCAGTGTTGTCATTTTCATTAAAAGTCAGAAATCAATAAGTAATTTTAATATTTACCTGAAAAAAAAAAAAAAAAGTAAATTTAAAAAAAGAACAAATCATATATAAATTAAAACTTTAATAATACTTCTTTAGCATGCAAAGAAGTGTATTGATGGATCTTAACTCTAATGGATACAATAAACTATGGAAGGTGTACAAATCATTTATGGACACTCTGTACTTTATAAATTTAGTGAAAATAATTTACAGTTTTCTTATTAAATATAATTTTCATTATTTTTTATTAGTCCAACCTTCTATATAGTAATTTACATTTATAATACTGATTGGAGTAGTGTGAATATACTTGATCAAAAATCTATCAAGAACGAAGCTTTTAATTAGATACTGCTTGCTCAATGTTCATAAATTCTGAATTGATATACAGTACAAGTTTTATGGATGTTATGACATGGCATGTGGGGAGGACTTTGGTAAATACCGACTCACATACTTCTTCATTATGTGAAGACATTGAGTTAAGTTTGGCATTAAAATAGGCAAGACCATAGAAAAGGCAAAATCAGAAAAAATATGTAGATCTGCATGCAGTTCCAAAAAAATAGGATCTTTGAATATTTCCAGAATATTTTTTAACTTGGGATCTGCTTTCGTCCTGATTTTAGTGATCGGTTTGCAAACCCAAGTGGAAAGCAAGGATGCTCAAACAGGTACGCTTTTGGGAGCACATGGAAGATTAATACAGCACAATCCGTGTATTCGTTGCTTCTGTGTTAGATTAAGCTAATCTGAATGTTCGATATTCATAATTAATTAGTTTTTTTTTTTATTATTTTTATTTTTTTAAAAAGTTTTAGTCACAATTCAATTATCTCCCTTTGCGTTTCTTTTCGTCTGACATCGGAAACAAAAGAATCATAACTTTTTATTTTTTAACAGGGAAAGAAAATTTCCTAATTAAATTTTGAATTCATTTATTATTTTGTTGTGTTTCTGTTCATATGATGCTGGATTGCTATAGTAAGTTAAATAACACGAGGAACAAATTAGACGGCCGTAAGTGTAAGGATTTTTTTGTTACTTTTTTTTATTTCACTTCATTTCTTTTGTTTGCAATACAGCAAGGAAACGTATGTGTTGTAAATAAATTTGTGTAAACTTAAGAAGTTAAGATTAACTATTTGTAAGAGTTTTGATAATAATTTAAAGCAAACTAATTATTAGCATATTTTTTGTTTTAAAATTTTAGAAGTAGTAGATCTATTTTAAAATATACTTTAAAAAAAAAAATATCAATGTTTTCTAAAGAAAAATCATTCAGTTTCTTTAAATGCTTTTGTTTTTTTTTTTCTTTTTAATGAAAAATAATGTACATCTGAATTACCAAATTCAGTAGAAAAGAATTTGACAACTTATCGTGACCCTAACATTGCAAAACAATTTATGATTTACCACTTTCCACTAAATTCGTCACAGGAAAAAAAGGCACAACTTCGACTTTAATATGGTTAGGAAGAAAATAAATATTTTACTCTGAAAATTTTTTTAGTTTATTTAAAAAAAAAAATATTATCGAATTAAATATTTTATTAGAATATATTCATTTAAAAGTATTTTATAATAAAATAAAATACTTACTGAAAATCAATGAAAATTAGTTATTTTCTCTAACTTTTCAACCCACAAGTCGAAATTATGATTTTTCTAACAACTACAAAATTTTCTTTTGTGATTTTCGCAAAAGAAAAAGAAAAGAATATTACCTATGATACAAGAATAATCAGTAAGCATTAATAACTTTAATTTTGTTAATTATTGAAATTTATTTCGAGTTTTTTTGTTTTACCAAAACAAATTGTCCATAAAAAATGTAAATTACAGACTTTTAAACTTTAAACTTAAGTCTGTAATTTACATGCTGGGTATTGAAGTCTAAAAAATAAAGTTACTTTATTTATGACTTCATATATTTTAACTTTTTTTAATTTTTAAATGTCATCTTTATAATTTCAGTCCGTCACAATTTTTGAGGTTCCTTTTTCATCCGAAAATAAAACAGTTTTTTTACACCACATATAAGCAGATACAGTACACTTACAGCTACTCCCCACTTAGTGACCAGCTGTTCGTTAAACGAGAAGTTGTACTTGACCGCTATTTCAAGGAATTTTGGAAATTGCGGTAATTTTGATAAGGTAGAAAAATTTAGTAACTATGAAATAAAAGTCGATTAAAAATTGATTTTAAGGTCGTTCTGGAGTGAGGATTTGGGGGCTGAGCCCTCCTCCGTTATTTTAAATAATAACTGAAAAAAAAAAAAAAAAATCGTGAGGTCCAGATAAAAAAAAAACCCACTACCAATACCAGGGCCGTGCTTGCAGAAGTGGGGTTTAGGGGAATAGGCCTTCCCCAATATTTTTTAAAAAGTATTATTAATTATGGGGCCGGGTGTCTACAAAACCCCACAACAATAGCATGGCTGTACTTTCTGTTTAAGTATTAACTAAAAAAAATCGTGGGTTCCAATCTAGATAAGAACCCACTGCAACAATACCAGGGTCATACTTTCTGAATGAGGGTATTAGGGGGCTAAGCCCCCCTCCAATATTTTTAAATAAATAATTTTTAAATAAGTATTTATTTAATTACTACTCCATTGTTTTCAAGCAAATAAAATCAATTTATAAATTAAAGTTCTTGTATCGTCTTTTCAAATTATTATTTGAATAAAAAATAGTAAATAAATTAATTTTTTAAATAGTTATTTCTTTTTAAAGAAGCAAAAATTATATAGCCTCATTTCTATTTCAAAAATATAGGGGAGAGGACTTAGCCCCCAAATCCCCACTCCAGAACAACCCTAAAATCAATTTTCAATCGACTTTTATTTCATAGTTACTGAATTTTCCTACCTTGTCAAAATTACTGAATTTTCCGGGCACTATTTCAAGTATACTACAGATGTAATGGATTTGTGTTGACCAATTTCAGATAGTGTTAATACCATTTTTTCCCAATTTGTAACACTTGTTATAATTTATTTCTAAATGTTTATACAGTAGTGTACCAAACAGCAAACATCATAAACAGATTAAAAAATCATCTCTATATTCTGTGCATTACTTCAGTTTTGTAAATTTTGATTTATTTTCACTTTATTTTGATTCATTTTGAAGAGAGAGAAAATAATCAAGAAAAAAATGTATAAAACTATACCAAAGTTACAATTCTGATTGGTTGGATTTTTTTTTTTTTCATAATTGGTCATAAGTCTGAGATCATTAAACACTAAACAGTTATGTGACAAGTGGTTGTACGTTTCTGCAACAACCAGTATTAAAGAAACAATTACTGAATATTTTAAAATTCTAATCAATACTATTTACCAAGATGACAATCCTATTATAATTGTGCTTGTCACTCTCTTCATTAGTTCACACAACCATTATGCCCTGCCAAAACCTCATAAATAATGTACTATTCCATTTTGATCGCATGGAAAGAGGAGGAAATAAACTACTTGATTTCACTGAAAAAATAAATGAAAGAAAGAAGGGAAAATAGAAGTGTTTAACAGCTGTTTCAGTGAAATGGAAAAAGTTGTAAATTTCAAATCTTTTCATTTCTAACCACTTAAAGTAATGACCAGAATTCATATTTATAATTGTGATTGCAATATTTTGTTAAAGTTGTTAAGCTCAAATATTTAACAATGCAATAGGGAAATTTCTACAGATATTTTATTGTCCTAGAACTTGCTATGAGCTTACTCATTCATTAACTTAAGAATTAAGATTCTTCAGAATATTAAAATAGGAAGACCAGGAAATTTTTCCCAAGTTAAAACTAGTCCTATATTATTTGTCTATTTAGAATTTTTTACTGATTTTCATGATACATAACAAAATAATGTTCACACATCTGCATTGGTAAAATTTCCATGATATTCTTCTGTTTTTATGAGAAATATTTATAATAACTTATTTGGTTGTGTAAGATTTTATTATGCAATTCAAGGGTTGTTCATCATGTTGCAAATAAATACATATAGAATAGTATAGTTATTGATAATGAAAGTGACAAGTACTAAACTAGTGGAAAAGAATATTCAACCAAAGAAGATTTCTGGAAAACAATGAAAAAAAATTGCTACTTGTGATGTTAAAGTTGAAAAATTAGAAAAGTTAATAAAATCAGTAAATGAAAGATTGTCCAAAGTTACAGAATATCAAGGACTCCATATTGATATGCAAATTAATGAAACAATAATTCAGGTACCTGCAATATTGGGTTAATCAAATATGTTTCTATAGCCTTTATCTTTTGGATTTATTTATAAATAAAGATTTATGTCACATTTAGTTTGTTTGTATAATAAAAGTGACACTCCATCCCAACAGGTTATCAATATTTTTCATGAGTATAGATATTAAGCTGAAACTCATTTTATATATTTCTCATATAAATATATCCTGAAAATTTTACCATCAGTTGGTTAATTCCACATTATGAAAATGTATAATTTGCATAATAAAATCTGACATGGAGTATTGTTAATATAATTTGAATATTAACACCATTTGGTCTAAATAGATTTTAATTTTTAAATTATAATCAGCAGTTCTAATTTATAATGCTGTAAGCATTTTAAAAATTTATTTTATGATTTTATTAAATTAATTTAAGCTATATAAATTTATACCATGCATGTCTTGAATAACCTTTATTTATTTTCATTCACAGTGTCCTGGTGGGAAAACCCCAATAACTTATATAGCAAACTACTCAGAAATTAATGAACCTTTTGGTTTTATTGCCAAAAACCATGAGACAAAACAATGAAGGAAAACAATATTCTTGTGAGGTTTGTGGATATGCATTTTCAAGGAGTTCACATTTAAAACTACATATGTATACACATACTGGGGAGAAACCCTATTCTTGTGAAATTTGTGGTTCTACATTTTCAGATAGGTCACATTTAAAACGACACTTGCAAACACATACAGGAGAAAAACCATATTCTTGTGAGGTTTGTGGAGCTGCATTTGCAACTAAAGCACATTTAAAACAACATGTTCGAACACACACTGGAGAGAAGCCATACTCTTGTGAAGTATGTAAATCTGCATTTTCACAGAGTTCCAGTTTGAAAATACACATGCGAACGCATACTGGAGAGAAGCCATATTCCTGTGATATATGTGAATATGCATGCTGCAAAATTTCACATTTGAAAAGACACAGACGTATACACACAGGTGAAAAACCATATTCATGTAACATTTGTGGGTTTGCATGTTCACATAATTCTGCTTTGAAACTCCACAGGCGTACACACACTGGAGAGAAGCCATTTTCTTGTGACATTTGTGGATATACATGTGCAGATAATTCTGCCTTAAAAGTTCACAAGCGAATACACTCTGGAGACAAACCATACTCATGTGATATTTGTGGCTATGCATGTTCTGATAATTCTGCTTTCAAAGTGCATAAACGAATACACTCTGGAGAAAAACCATATTCATGTGACATTTGTGGATATGCATGTTCAAAGAGTTCAGATTTAAAAAAGCATATGCGAAGACACACAGGAGAGAAACCATATTCTTGTGAAATTTGTGGATATGCATGTTCAGATAATTCAGCTTTAAAGGTACACAAGCGAACGCACACAGGTGAGAAGCCATATTCTTGTGAAGTGTGTGGATCTGCATTTACACAGAACTCAAATCTGCAAAGACATATTAACACACATAATAAACAGAAGACTTAAAATTTTTAGCATATTCTCAGTGGTACCTGAAATGGCACATGATAACATGCATATCACATCTTTTGTTTTTTAGAATTGGGTAATTAAAGGAAAAAAAAAAAAAAAATCACACATATTGATGAGTGTTTCTGGTAAATGTTTTTTCTATCTTGAACAAAATTATTTTCTCTTCTTAGCCTTTAAAAAGAAAATTTTAATTTTTTTTCATAAAAGGTTGTAGCATGATTAATGGTTTCAAATACTGCTATGAAGTAATGCCAAATAAAAAATATTTCTATTAAGTAGAAAAATTATTTTATGAAGGTTGATTGATAAGTAAGGTCTGCAACCATGTCGCATCAGTAATAATGTAGATAGAAACACAGATACAGTAATATATAGAGTTTTGTTATAGTATATACTGTATTATAGTATTTGATGTTTTTCCATGTTAACAATATGAGAGAATATTATAAATTTCTATATCAATTGTTTGTATTTTTTATAGCATTTCATATTTCTCCATGTTGACAATGTGGGAGAATATGATATAAAAATTTCTCTATCAATGACCATATTGTCAACATGGAATAAACATAAAATACTATCTAAATATAAAAAACCAATTGATATAGAAATTTATATTTTCTCACGTTGTCAATATGGGGAAACATCAAATACTATAAAAATACAAAAATGTTATTGATATAAAAATTTATATTTTCCCATACTGTTGACATGGAGAAACATCAAATACTATAAAAATACAAATCAAAATCTATTGATATAGAAAATTATCAGTCTTGTTCTCCCAGTCCATGTCAAATGTGCTTAGGGATGTCACTTTTTAGTCATGAGGTCTGTGTTTGCGTTATTCATAAAACAGCAATCAGTGATAGAAGTTTTGGCATTAGAATGCTGCAACTAGTTGCAATTCAGATGTGTGAAGTAATGAAACACTGTGAGCACTCAATGCAATTTCTGAATAAAACTGGCAATAACTTTTTTTTGCATTACTACAGAACATTACAGTCAGCAATGAAAAGCCTAGAATTCAGTTGTTTCACACAATCTGTCTAGCCTTAATTTGATACTATCAGGCTTCTGGTCATTCCCAAAATTGAAAGAGTTGAATGGTCAACAGTTTAGCATTTGATCAAATGTAAACCAGAAACTTTCTTCATGGATACAATGAAAAAGTAGATAGGGGCACTAAAATGTGACTAATGTTGAAAAATTAACTTATAATTTTGAAAAGAAATAAATTTACTTATATACCAGTTTCATTATTCTCTTTGATGATCCAAGGCTTGTTTCATAGGACTAAAGACCTTATCACTCAACCCTCATATAATATTCCAACAATCTCATAGCTTTATAAAACTTACAGCCATATGTTGAAACATCAGTTCTCATCCGATCATAAAGTTAAGCAATGTCAATCTTTGTAAATGGGTATCCGTAACTGCTTGATTTACACTCTTATAGTCCCGCATTGATTTCGGCCGGTGAACTGATATTTCTGCCACATTTAGTGATTGTGGGGGTTTTTATTACTAACAATACTTTCTTTAGTTTCTTGTAGATAGATTTGTATACACATTGTAAATAATCATTGGGGTAGTTTATTAGAATTGTTATGTTTTCCCCTGCCCCCACAGACAATGAATTGTAAATATGGGAACTAGTTAGTATTTACATAGAGACAGTGAGGTATTATGGTGTTTGGAGTAAGAAAGGTACGTATGAATGTGTTGTTTTGGTGTATGGATTACTGTTCGTACGATTGGGTCAGTGATTCCGGCTAGCTAAGTTATAGTTAAGACAGAAGAAGACCATCCTTTCCCCAACCCCCATTAGGCCTTGTGCCACATTTCTGTATAGTACAGAATAAATATTGCTTGGCAATACCAGGTGCTGATGTATAGGTGGCATAATGGATAATGGCTCAGAATGAGAAATCAGAGACTCAAGTTCAAATTCCAGTCAGGTTTGTTACATTCACTTACACACAGATACTCTTGGAAAAGGTAGGAATCCACCTCTTCTCCCCAACATCTATGAGTTAAATAGTATAACTTGTATATGAAAATCATTATCTCCAAAAATTATTTCTACAATAAACTGTTGCAAAAAAATATTCTTACATTTCCTGCCCTAAATGTTTCAGCTTTAAATAACCTGCACAAGCCTTAAAAAACAAAATAAAAAAAGTCAATTATAGCTTTATAAATATTTTTATCAGTTAACACTATATGGTATTTTTGTTCTATTTTAAATGTTCAATAGCAATTACATTTTATTTGATATGAATTGCCTTAATATTCCCTGAATCTATAATATCAGAGTTTTTTCTCATATTTCACTTTTGCGATACTGCAACTCATATTTTTTTAACTCTAAGAAAATATTTATAGTTGTCATCTTCTAACAATTTGCCAATGAAAGGCAAATATTTTTTTTCATACCAAATTTTGGTTCTTCTAACCAAGAGCCAATGAAAAACAAATTTTGTTATATATTTTTCTACACTTTCTTGGAATATATTTTGATAAAATTGGCAGTAACTTATCTGAATTCAGTTCAATTTGATAAGATACAATTTTCTTCTCAGTATTCTACACAAAGTAATTTTATTCATTTTACTATATTCACTATTATATTTATATCCACTATTTTTCTTTTTAGCATTATGACAAAAATATTTTTCTATTTTTCAATTTTTGTTTTGAAAAAATAATATGGAACTTAACTCTTTAAAAAAATAAAAATATTTTCAACTGTTAAATTATGTCATTCACCTACTATTTTGAGGTGGTTTATAGAATGTTATTTTTTCTGAACTAATTAATTTTAGGGAGCATTTTTCTTGTTTTTAGGTCTGGAATAATCAAACGACAGTGTTGTAGCTAATATATTATTAAACAATATGAATAACACAACCATGTCATTAATAACAACAAACTTGGCATCAGTTTGGAAACCGTGCTCAATTCCAATCAGACAGAGCTACTATAATAGTAAAAATGAATATGAAGTAAACAGTATCTGATTAAGATGTTAAATTGTTAGTCACCAAGCAGTGTTGAATTTTATATCCACTATATTTATATCTACAGAAGCTATATTCCAGATAGTGAGCACTCTTCCTTAATATCAGCTAAGTGACAAATTTTATATTTGTATTAATCTTACACACATGGACATATATATATACCTTACTTCATATCAAAATTTTGTATGAAATCCATTCTTGGTTAAGTCAAGAACTTTTTAACACCTACTTGTATAATATATGGATGAAGAGAAAAAAAGAAATAAGCATGATAGATTAGAAAAATGATATTTATCAAACCCATTTTAATTTAATGGAAAACTTGATGACATGAAAGAAAAATAGAGTAGAAAAGAAAAACACCAAAATTTTATATTGTTCAAAATATTTTTATTGCTTATACAAATTTTCCTACAGTCTTCTGTCATTGAAAATGTTTCCTTGTAAAGTTGACATCATGTAATCAAGTAAATAACAACTTCATTTTTAAATTTCTTCTTGTTCCTATTCCTTTTTATTCACAAGTATATTTGTTTTCTAGTTTATTCAAACATAAATGTTTATCTTCAGTTTGCATTATTTTAAATCTATCCAAATGAGAAAGAGGGTTACAAAGTTTGAGCCATGTACTTTCCAATTCACCTTTTTATGAATAAACTCTCATATTCAAAATATAAATTCGTAAACTATGTACACATACACAAAAACTATTAGTATTAAATATTCTACAGTTATATATGAAAATATATATTACTGAACTTTTTTTTACATATAACATATAAGCAATATATTTGTCTTCAGTTTGAAATATGGTTTCCTTGCATATATATTTTATTTATTAAATTGCATAAAAAGTATTTTCGTATTTTAGTCATTTCAACCTCTTTTGAGCTCCTGTATATTTTTTTAAATTTATACAGTGCACCACATATGGCATCTTTTTATGAACTTTTTAAAATGCTGATAATTGTGTTCTCTTCTACATTAGAGTACTATAACTGACAATGCACATCCATTTCTAGACCTTATTTCAAGGGACAAGTCACCACCCTTAAAATATTTGAAACAGTTTTAGGAAGTATTGTAATAGGGCAGTGGTACTGATTGAGTCATGCTAGTGAATTGAAAGTGGTTAGAGACTTAATAATTCTGAGCAAAGATATTAGGAGAAAAATATGAGAGAGTGGTTAATTGGATTGGAGTCTGATGGAAAAAAAGGCCACTTTAATAATATTAATTTAAACCCATAAAATACTTACACTGGTGAAAATAAGTTTAAGACAATGATTAAAGATTTATTCATTTCAGAATATGTTCCTAATAAAACAATATAAATTAGTTTTATTGTTTACGCTTTATGCAGAATTTATTTCTCTTTCAAATGATATAAAAATTGTATATTTTTCTACAACTTTAAAAATTTTAAAGCTGAATTAATTTAAATTATCCGAATTTGATGCCAAAATAAGTTTAAGACTGCATAGGTATTATGCAAATTATTTGCTAAATGGGTGGTCACATGGCTGGGCATTAATGCATTATATAGTGTAATAGCTGAGCATTGTTATACAATTAATTCACTATGGGAAAGTGTCATAGTCTTAGCCCAGTGACTAGATCAGCAAAATGTTTCCTTTATGAACATAAGCAAGCAATTAAAGTGCAGCAAAATGGCTTGTGTTCAGGCTTGGAAGATTTACCAGGATACTGGACAATATAAAGATAGGCAAAGATTGGGAGCCCCAAGAAAAACAACAGTGCAACTGGATAAACGAATTCATAGGCTTTCCCAAGCTAACCGAATGCTGATGGCCATGGACATTTGCAGCCAATTATCTCCACAGAGTCTGGATTTTAATCTGATTGAAAATTTATGGAATTATATTTCTAAGAGTTCATTCTAAAAAACTGACAAATTTAGCCCAATTATATGATTATATTAAGCAAATATGGCAGAACATTCCAAATGATTTTTGTGCTCACTTATCAAGCTCAATGCCTAAGCAATGTGAAGCTGTAATTAATAATAAAGGTCACGGCACTAAATATTGATAAATATTTTTTTTCTCATTTTTACTATAACTTTTTGCTTTAAATATAATAATACCCATGTGGTCTTAAACTTATTTTGCCAGCAAATTTGAATAGTTTAAATTAATCCAGCATTAAAATTTTTCAAGTTGTAGAAAAACATACAATTTTTACAGCATTCAAAAGAGAAATAAATTCTCAATAAAGCATACACAATAAAACTAATTTATATCGTTTTATTAGAAACATATTCTGAAATGAATAAAACTTTAACCATTGGTCTTAAACTTATTTCTGCAGTGTATAAGGGCAGACTTGGAAGAGTTTGAAGTCAAATTAAACTAAGTAAGATTTAGTAAGATTCATCATAACTTACAGCCTTGGCCCAACTCCATAACCCCCAGGCAGTTGGCATGAGTTTTCCCAAAGTCCATGGGATTTTTAGCTACTGTAGCTTTTGTTATTTTAGAAACTTCATTGTATTTGCATTGATTTCAATGTAAATTAAAAAATCATGCATAAGAAAAATTTCACCATAAAAGTAAATCACTACTAAGACCTTATCACCATCAGCATTATTAACAAATAGACATCTCTTAGTGACTCAGGGGTAGAAAGGGAATGATTGAGATGAAACAGCCATGTAACTGTTGTACATTTTTTCATTTCACCTCTAATTGTTGATAATTTTTCTGTATATTCATTTGCCACTATAGGCTAACATTTTCATATCTCCCAATATAGTCAAGTTCTTTAGAAAACTCTTTGAATGCTGATTAATATTCACATAAGAACTATGATCATAAAATTAACAGAATTTGTGTTATTTGTGATTGAATGTTGACCAATTTGATGGAAAATAAACCTTATATAATTATAAAATAAAATGAATTCATATTTATAGCATGTATTAGCTCATCCCATAAGTTCTGTCCGAATTTTAACTTTTTGTTAAAATGAACAAAATTTAAAGAGCATTTTATGTCTAATGGAGCCGAACATTATTTTTATGTTTAGATGCATTTAAACTGATCAAATTTTATTTCAGAGAACAATAAAATTAAATTTTGTTTGATTAAAACCCTGCTAACATGGAAGTACCCAAGAATCATTTGAGGCACATAATGCTTTATGAGTTCAAGAAAGGAAACTCAGCAGCCAAAACGGCTAGAAACATTCACTCAGTTTATGGAGAGGAATGTGTGAATGAAAGAACTTGCAGAAGATGGTTTGCAAAATTCAGAGGTGGAGATTTCACCCTTGAAGATGAAGATCGAACCGGACGTCCAGTTGAGTTTGATGAAAAGCTTCTTGAAGCAGCCCTTGAAGAAAATCCTGCTTTATCAGTTGAGGAATTGGCAGTGGTTCTCAGTTCAAACCATACAACTCTTCGTAATCTTCAACAACTTGGAAAAGTTCCTAAACTTGGAAAATGGGTGCCTCATGAATTGTCTGAAAACAACCTCAAATCCCGAGTTGATATCTGCTCTTCTCTCTATTCTTGCCAACTTGTTTCACCTTTTTTGGATAGACTTGTGACTAGTGATGAAAAATGGATCTTTTATCGAAATGTTAAGTGTCATAGACAGTGGCTTGGTAAAGGGGAAGGACCCCAGCCACAGCCGAGAAGGGAACTTCATGGGCAAAAGGTTCTTCTTTCAATCTGATGGGATTGCCAAGGAATAATCCACTTTGAATTCTTACCACCTAATGCAACAATTAATGCTCAAATATACTGTCAGCAATTAGAGCATTTGAAACAAGCTTTGAGGAAAAAAAAACCTGCTCTAGTGAATCGAAAAAGGGGGATGTTTCATCAGGACAATGCGCGACCACACACAGCAAGAATCACGTCACAAAAGATCAAAGAACTTGGTTGGGAGAAAATTCCTCATTCACCTTGTTCTCCTGACCTTGTTCCTTCAGACTACCATTTGTTTCATAGCTTTCAGAATCATTTGGAAGAAACAGCTTTTGTAACACAGGAAGAGGTTAAAACTGACATTTGTGAGTTCTTCGAATCAAAGCCAAAAGAATTTTACAGTAATGGAATTAGTAAGCTTGATTGAATCTGTAATTAAATGTAACATTTTGTCACTTGTTTTCTTTATTCAAAATTCGGACAGAACTTATGGGATGACCTGATAATAATACTTCTTTATCTTCCATGAAGCTTCTCAATTGTTAGAAAATTATGTATATTATATTATTTGGATAATCCTAAAAAAAATATTACGCACACAAGAAGGCAGCGATCACCATTAGTTGGTCACATGGCTTGAGATTAGGAAAAAAAATTGGTGGCCATTTTCTTAAGAAATATGCGCAGTAAAAAAAACTTTCATGGATACCGAACATATTCTTTTAAGAAATATTTAAAAAAAAAAAAAATGGCTCCCCACAAGACCCTACACTGATTTAGGGTTGGCAGTCAACATGCTAAAAATATTCTTTTCTAGAAATTCCCTGGTTGAACTTTTATATTTTTTCTTTTTCTTTTTCCAAGGCACAATCTTTGTTATATAACTGTTGACCCGCCCAATAGAGGAATCATTTATCCAGTTTCTTTTTTTGAGACTAATTTTGTGAAACCCTAAATGTTTTATGCAATCATTTTAGTTGCTATCCATTACTTAACTAATCCCTGCCTCATTTTTACTTTTTTTTCATAGTTTTTGGCAGCAGATTTATCTCGTCTTGAAGAATTTCTTTGTTGATTGCTTACTTTATGATTTGGCATTGATTTGACTAAATTTCCCACCAGCATGCAGGTTCAGGACTAGAGACTTCCAGTTTCATCAAAACCTGCTCCTGTCATCCATTGCCTATAACTGTTTGGCTTTGCAAGAGTTGGTTGGAGGATGAAAGAAAATCAGAGTAGAAGAAAGTGCTGATGACATGAATTTGTTTAAAGTGTTTAACTTGCCATGAATTTGTTTAATGTGTTTAACTTGCCAAGAAGTGACCCACACTTGATTTCATGACCTTCTTCTGGCACATATGGAATGAAACATGCAGAATCCAGTTATCTAACTGCAACTGACTTATACTTTCAAGTGGTGCCTTCTGTAGCATGTCTGTCATGCATAGCCTTCTTCATCTATTGATTCAACTATTGAGATATATTGTAACTATCATCAACTTGTTCCACCATTGGAGTGTTTGGGGTTGGTTCTGTTTAGTCTGAACTACCGTCTTCAACTTTGCTACCAAGGGTGGCCCTAGCAGTAGTTTAGTGTTAAGATGTAATGTATTTAAGTTATGGCCTATTATGGAAACTGTATGATTTAATAGCTAGACACCAAAACCTTAAACCTTCCATAACTTCTGTGGTGTAATAGTGAACTTGTCTCACTAGAACAATTATGACTGAGTATTGAGTTCAATCTTAACTGGGTGCCCCATACTTTCGGCCTTGTGCTACATCTAAGCTACACTTAGAAACCCCCATAAATTTTTGCTTCAATACAAGATTTTGCCAACCTGTTGAAACTATTGCTACTTATATAACAGAAATACGTAAGCTGTTTGAACACTGAATATGGAGAAACATTGTTATAAATGCTGGTTTGTGGAGTAAACTAAGACCAAGTTCAAAGCCATTTAATGTTAAAGGAAACACTAACATTTAACAAAGCCTGAGATATGATAATGGTAATGGTGAGATAAGCTGTTTCTTTATAAGGAAACATTTAGCATTCATTGACTGAACAGTTAGTGTTAATGTCAGAAAATCTTTCTCTCAAAACAGTTTTCGGGGAAAAAAGTTGGTTCACTGTTATCATTTTTTTAAATATTGCTGGGTGCTTTCCCTCCTAACATTTTGTTTAAGGTAGTGTGGAAAGCCAACATTTTAATTATATAATTATTTTTGCTTTTTGCTTTGAATTACATATGCTATCCACTTTAGTTGTTACTGCTGTTGAAAGTCTTCAAGTAATGTGGTTTTTGCTATTGAGTAAAGTTCTTTGTGATTGTGCAGCACCAGTCTATGAAATCCAACAAAGCACAGTTCTTTTAAAGACTTACAGGTTTTGTTTGCTTGAAGCCATTTTTAATCATCTGAGAAAACAGTTGTATATAGATGATAGTTTATACATTTCTGAACAAGTTGGTTGTCATGCCTGATATCTATGACAGTCTAGAACTGACAGGGTTAAGAACATGACTTGAGTTCTTAGGTTAATGTTAAATAGCACTATTAATAGAGAAAGTGGGCAGAGGTATGATGGATTTGAAGATCTGCCTCATGTTGAATGACACCAAATCTGACCCCAAGCATGAGGAGTGGAATCTGCAGACCACAGATTTCCCAATCGCAGTCATCATGTTTCCACCGAATCAGATACAGATTGAAGTTTTTGGTAAAGTGTAACATTCATACCCCCACCAAAAAAAAAAAAAAAAAAAAACACAGCATGTCAAAAAAAAAAAAAAAGAAGAGAATGCTGAAATCAAGTTTCATATGTTTGGGTTTTATTAAAATTTTAAAAACTTCTATGTGCTACTTCAGGACATGGGTAATCTCTTCAATTTCCTGTCCTTTGTAACAGTAAAGTTTGTCTTTTTGCTATCTCTCCTAATTCCTGTTCAGCCAACGATTTACACAAGTTTGTTAGGTAGGTTATGCACTGCTTTCCTCTGCTCCTCTTGCTTTCAATATATCTTGTGAGTGTTGAATTTTCTCCTGACCATACTAAAAACATTTTTTTAAAACAATAAAATTTGCCAAAGGAGTATACAGTAACAATGGTGTCAAGAGAAAAATCATCCTTTTGATACACCATTTTATTCATGTTTTCTTTTTTTTGTGGGCAATAAGAATGTCAAACTTTGCCAAAGTTTGATTTTGTTTATTGCAATCATTCTAATTCCAAAATTTGATAACATCTATACTGTAATTTGTTTCTGCTTTATGCCTTTTTTTGACATTATACAAAAGCAAAGGTAACAAGATGAAAGATCTCCCCTGCCACACACTGTCAAAGAAGATGAAGATACAAATGTCAGTTTCAGTACATAAATACATTAAAATATAATTATTTTCACAAAGATTTTAATCATTTAACACTAGTTTATAATTGTAGTATTTGATTCTTGCCAGGAAATACAAGATGGTCTGGATCAAATTTAATGTCAATAATGAGCTTTTATTCGAAGAATTTGATCTGTGGTGACCCCAATGTATAATGGGGCGACCCTAAGAGATAATCCATTTTGGTTTCTAAGATAAATAGTAATGTGAATATCGATTGTTAATATAAGTTTAATACGTTGCTCCTGTCAGAAAATAGCAGATGGTGTGAATCGAATTTAATGTCAATAAAGAACTTGATCTGTGAGGACTTTAATATGTACTGGATTCAACCCAGATGATACCACTCTAGACTTCTCACTCAGTCACACTAGAACATCAGAGAAGCCAGGTGCATCAGTGTGTTGATGCATCACACACGATGTCAGTGGTTACACCCAACATGTAAATGTGGTCAACCCAGCTGTGCTTAGAATGACAGGAAAATATATATGACCCCACTCAAGAGAGAAAAGACAGAAACAGTCACATCCTCACAAGAAGAATTTGCATTTGGACAAAAACCCAAAACAACACACTCGTTCACTGATATTAATTGACAAATTCTAGTTGAATAAACAATTTTATTTATGAGAAATATAGTCTTGTGTCCTCATCAGTCTGTACAATAACATTACTTAATTAAATTATCTGAAGTCCATGTCTATGATGTGGTAAGTGTTTTAGTTTTGGGTGGCTGATGGTTATAATCACAAGGACTTAATTTCTGGTAGTGGTAAATGTTATTACCATCAGTCAAGTAAAAATGATTACTCTCAGGTGCCCAATAGAAGAGGCTGGGATGTTTGTTTATAGGAAATTTCCAATCTCCTGAGCTTATTAAGGCCACCCTGTTTATTAATTTTGCCCTTTTTGATACTGTAAATGATTTTCTGACTCCCTTTTATTAAGAACCTTTCTGCTTGAGAAAAATTCAGACTCCCCTATTATTAAGATCATCTAGTATTAGGAACCTAAGAGTATATTACTAGAACAAGTAAATCATAACTTTCTTTTAAATTTGCTTCCCATAACTCATATCAAAGTGAAAGAAATGAAACATATAACTAAGAAACATTTGTTATACAATCTTGGCTGCCAATGAAAAGTAATATTATTATTATTGTACCTCAATATTTATTTTCTGTAACACTAGTCATGTATAGTAACCATGTAAAGTAATAAGTAGTGTAAAAGAAAAAAATAGATTTATTCTGTTCATTATAAGTTTCCAATGAAAAAATATGATGAAAAGTAGAAAATGTATTTAGAAAAAAAAAATTGTTCAGTGAAATTGCAACCCACATATATTTTCTGGTCAGGATGCTAATTAATAATAATAATATAGTCTTTCAGTATACAGTTACAAACAGTATCTGATACTAATAAATATATTTTCACACATAACAGAAGAGTTATGACAAACAGATTTTTTCTTTTTACACTGAAACATTCCCCAAGTATGCCTAACAATTTGAAGGTTCTATATGAAATTGTTTGGTCTTCCCTATATATATTCAATTGTATGGATATGAGTTTGTGACCCTGGGTTTCACGCTTTTGCAATCATCTAATGATCACAAAATGGTGAAACAAAACACTCACAAACTCATATCCATAAAACTGAATATGTTAGCTCTATCACTGATATTAAGCACTTTCTACAAATACTGTGCATATATATATATATATATATATATATATATATATATATATATAGATGTATGTGTATTGTGTATTTACACAGCAATCCTTCTTTCATGCAAGCTTCATTAAATATGACAGACAAGGTGCTTTAAGTTTTTTATATAGTTTCTCATATCTTATCATTTTTTCTTTTCAGTAGATAAATTATACAAAAACTGACTAAATTCACAACATACTTGTTGATAATACAAAACTCAATAATATCAACTATGAACATGGGTAGAATATGTTGACTGTGTTTTGAAAATAAAATATTCTATAATAATAAATACATACATACAACAATCTATTTCCAGTTAACAGTTAATATATATCATCCTTGAAAAATGGCTAAATGTATAGTTGAAAGAGCTCAGAAAAATATAGCATTTGGTCAGTTTTTGTATAATTTATCTACTGAAAAGAAAAAATTATAAGATCATGAGAAATTATATAAAAACACTTAATCAAAGCACCTTGTCTGTCATATTTAATGAAGATTGCACATACATACATGGTTAGTAACTAGATGATCACCTAGAAATTCCAGGTGCTGTAAGCTTGGACATGCAGATGGTGTGGATGGCTTGGATAATGGATCAGAATTGGAACTCAGATAGCCAAGTTCAAATTACAAACTGCATTTGTTATATTCACTTACATGCAAATGCCGTTTTGATAAAAGTATAAATCCACCTCTTCCATCCCACAGCAATGCATTACTAAGACTTGTATCAATAAATTATTATCTCCGAAAAATCCTTATAATCTAAAAATACTTTCTAGCTTAAAATAACCTGCAAAAGGTTGATAAGCCATAAAAATAAAATCCAGAAAATAGTAAGACATTTCAAAGAAACTTTCTGAACGTTTTTCTTGCAAGAACTATAAATACGAAAAAGACTCGCTGATATCTTTTTCCAGTTATAAAATGTGTTAGTTTTATCTAGTATCAGCTATTTTAGCAATTTAAATTAAAAGTTAATGAATCATTTATTTTCCTTCTTTTGATCTGACTCCAGAAGTTTTCAAAAGAAAACATTGAGTGTTGTAGTGTCACAGAGAACGAAAGAAGTTTAAATCTCTTGTCTAACATGAATGATTGTTAATATTTCAAAAAATTCTATTAAGTTTAGTCAGAATTAATTTGTTTTCAGGAACCAATTGTAATGACAAGTCTATCATTCTAACTAGCCATTCATTAAATATATCATAAAAAGTGATGAAAAATGGGGTACATTCTACAATGTTCAACAAAAGTCAATGGCGTGACAAGCATAAATCTCTACACCTAACCCCAAAAGCTGAGCTTCATGGAAGAAAAACAATGTGCATGTGAGGCATTATCATTTAGAATTCTTACAAGAAACAATGAAATACTAATTGCACATTTATACGTCCAGCAGCTGCAACATGTCCATAAAAGTTTGGTTGAAAAGCATTCCACACTCATCAATGCAAAAAAAGTTGTTCTCCACAATTAAAAAATTTGTGAACTCTGTTGGTTCTACTTCATCCACCATATTCACCTGACCTTGCACCAACCAATTATTACTTTATTCAATTGCTTGCAAAACACTTTGATAGGGAAAAATGTCTTTAATAAAAACCAAATTTAAGAATTTGTGAAAAGCTTTTTTCATCAAAACCTGCAGAATTTTACTCAAAATGTATTGAAGAGCAGTCTGATAAGTGGCAACAAGTCATTGAAAGTAATGGTGAATATATAATTGAATAAAATGCAATTGTACTTAATTACATAAATTTAATTTTTGAAGAAGTTGATAAACCTAAATGGAAATTACTTATGAGTCATCCTCATATTTTCTGTTTTTCAGTGCTTCCTATAACTAAGAGTTACATTATCTTCATGCTCATTTGCAGTGTGGTTTTCTATTGATAACATCAAATCTATCTAAAAGAAAATTCCAAAACAAAACAAAAAAACAATTTGAGTGTGTGCTGACATAATTCAGAAAAACATTGTTTCATGTATGTGTCCGTGTATGCCTTTTTAAATTCGAATTGTTTGAGAATGCAAATCCACACACTTCACAAGAATATGGTTTCTCTCCAGTGTGTGTGCGCATGTGCTGTACTAAATTTGATTTTTGTGGAAAAGACAATTTACACACATCACAAGAATACGGTTTCTCTCCAGTGTGTGTTCGCATATGTCCAACCATATTTGATTTTTGAGAAAAGGATGATCCACAAATTTCACAAAAATATGGTTTTTCTCCAGTGTGTGATCGCATATGTTGCTCCAAATGTGAATTTCGTGAAAAAGATGATCCACACACTTTACAAAAACATAATTTCTCTCCAGTATGTGATCGTGTATGTTTTACTAAATTTGACTTCAGTGAAAATGTGGAACCACACACTTCACAAGAATATGGTTTCTCTCCAGTGTGTGTTCGTGTGTGTTCTACTAAATGTGACTTCCGTGAAAACGAGGATCCACACACTTCACAAGAATATGGTTTTTCTCCAGTGTGTGATCGCATATGTTGCACCAAATTTGACTTCCGTGAAAAGGACGAACTACACTCTTCACAAGCATATGGCTTTTCTCCAGTGTGCAATCGCATATGTTTCACTAAGTCTGATTTCTGTGAAAAGGAAGATCCACAAACTTCACAAGAATATGGCTTCTCACCAGTGTGTGATCTTATATGTTGCTCCAAATGTGAATTTCGTGAAAAGGATGATCCACACACTTTACAAAAACATGATTTTTCTCCAGTATGTGATCGTGTATGTTTTACTAAATTTGACTTCAGTGAAAATGTGGAACCACACACTTCACAAGAATATGGTTTCTCTCCAGTGTGTGTTCGCATGTGTTCCACTAAATGTGACTTCCGTGAAAACGAGGATCCACACACTTCACAAGAATATGGTTTTTCTCCATGGTGTATCTGCAAGTGTCTTTTTAACTTTGAAATTTTCCAAAATTTAGATCCACATTTTTGACAATAAAAAGTTTTTTCATTGGTATATTTTTCCATGCTTCCTTATGTGAAGCAACAAATATTTTATACATTCGAATCTATAAACGCTAAGTGTTTTTCCAAGTGTTTAGCCTTAATTTATATTGCCATACTGGAACATCTGCGAATAAACAAAAACACAAAAGATGTTATATTGAGGGAGAATATGGTAATAAGAATTCTATAAGGCTACATTGACTTGGCTTACGTTTCATAATCCTTATAATTGGGATACATGCTATTATTATTTGTTTCATTTTGTTTTTCAAACAATATGCCAGTTACATTGTGTAGCAAAGGATAGAAATAACAATCTACCTTGTCAACAAAAGAGGAAGAGACAGCATGCTATATTTTTTGCCAGACATTGTTAGCAAAGGTGAAAATGCATCCACAAGTGGCATAGCTGATTTGCATGCGTTAGCCTGCTACATATGCAAATCACTTCACTTAATAAAAATTGCTAACATTGAGTGCACAAGTATTTAGAAATCAGTATGGTGCTGTGAGTTTACATCAGTTGTCCACGTGAAAGAGTGAGGATTGGATGCCAATAAACATCATTACAAGACATACATTCACTTACATGTGAATACAGTTCAGATTCAAATAAACTATTTGAATATATCTACAGTAGTAATATCAAAAACAGGCTATCAAGCTATATTTTGAAGTATGTATTATCTGATATGTGGATGTGTTAAAAGTAAGCAAGACAGTTCAATTAGCTTAGGAGAGAAAAATAATTCTGTAACTTTTCCTTTTTATGATGTTTTACAAAGAATATAATTCTGCTTGTTTCTTACTTAGCATGTTCATTTCGCCTTGTTATTATCTCATATAAACAACAATGAACCATTTCTGTTTGATTGTGAGGATGACTTACTATTTTTGAGCACTTCCTGTTCAGCCCATAGTAATCACTGAACCAACATAACAAAGCAGACACAAGCATGCAGCCCATATTTTCTACTCCCTATGATAACATTGCCAGTACTTTTTAAAATCTTTTCTCTCTGCATAGCTCTCCTTATCATTATTTGAACATTTGTTTAAGGTAGCCATCTTCACATACATTTATTTTACTGTTGTATAAAATTCCTTTCACCATGTGTTGATGGTTTACACTGTTCCCAATTTGTAATTTCATGTAATTTTCTTCCTTTCTGAGAAGTTATCACTCAAACTGTATATATATTCATGTAAGCAAACTATTTGTTACTGTCCTTTACTTATTTAGGCCCACAGCCTTACTTCTATGTTCAGCCTTTGTCATATTCTTTTTTCACTTCCTTTTTATTTATTTGTATTCAAACTAAACTAGTCTCAAGCTTGTATTGATTTCTTTTTCTAGTTTCATCCTTTGACCTTTAATAAACCTGCTGATAAACAGAACTTAGTCTCCACAGTAATAATCACCATAAGGCATTTATCTGGCTGTCTGGGGTATGCACACATGTGAGATGGAAGCATATTGGGAGGCTGAACAGCATGGATTTTGGAGCTGCAGTTCAGGTGGCCTCCACTAGCCAACGATTGAGTAAAAAATTATTTGTGACTGCTAAAACATAGTACTTTAAATTGTCTATTCAAAAATGTATTCAATTCATACAGAGTCTGCCAAAAAATGTATACACACTTCATGAAAGTAAAATCTTGTCTTTTGTAGTCTTATCAAATTGTGATAACACTGTTTACTGTACTATGATATTTTCTCGACAGATGGCATTACCCTCATTGGCTGTAACATCAGCAAGTGATATCTACAACATAGCAGACATATGTTTGTTGTTTGAGGAACGTAAGATTATTTTAAAGTGGTATTTAAATTTGAGAATATTGTTGAAATCCAAAGACAATGGAGCCATACTAATAAATGTCTGAAAGTTAAAGGCCACCATTTTGAGCATCTCTTGTAATTGTAGAGTCCAAAGGTATCTGGTTTTAATCTCGTAATGTCTGAATAAATTTAGTATTGCTATATCTATACAAGTTTTCCTTTCCTGAAGTGTTTATACATTTTTTGGTGGACTCTGTAAATTACAAATAAATTTGTAGTGAACATACTATAGTATTATAATAAACAACTAGTTAATGCTGAAATGACACTATAGATTTAATAGATTAATAACTAATGCAACTGGAGAAAAGATGCTGACACAGAAATAAATATACTTGCAAGTGAAAACAATATTCTCAAGAACACACATTTTTATTGTTTCTGAAGATGTTTTTTTTATTTCCAAGAAGCTACACAAACAAATATTTGAATTTTAGTTCCTGTAAACCTTTGTAATAAAGGCTTTAATTAAATATATTATATAATAATATACTTGATTTTCTTTCATTTTGAAAAGATTGCTGGGGATATCTATAGCTCAGAGAATGATAAAATCATAATTTAGTCTTAACTGAACTAAGCAAACAATCTAGCTAATTGGAAAGAGTTTGTTTCTTTTTTGTATATGACAAAACCCTTTTGTGTACACCCTCAAGTTTGGTATGTATGCTTACTGGACTCTAGAGAATATTTTAGCAATAATAAAAATATTTGTAGGGAAAAGTTTCTCTTTTACAGAAAAATCTTTTATACTAACAGTCACTGTAATTGTTACATAAAAACTATAATCTCTCTTATTATTAATGTTCAGAAAAACAAATATTTGTAGGATTTGAAAAAAGCAATTTCACAGAACAATTTTCCATCCAAATATATTTTCTATCTTTCATAGTATTTCTTCACTTTAACAAATTAAATCTATTCAGTTTTTGTTTGAAACTACTAATTGCTATTATGTGGTTACTCTACATGACCAGTGACACTGAAAATGAACCTTGACACACATGAATTATTACAACTCAAAAAAATATTAGTTGATAACATTGTAAAGTAGGCATTTCTTACTTATATTTTTTTTTCACATGGGTAATAAATCCTTAAAAAAAATGAAAACAATAGCCCAGTTTAAAATGCATCATAAGAAATGTAAAAAATATTTCTTGAAGCTTTAATTTTAGTTTTAATTTCAAGTTAATAGCTTAAATTTGATAAGTAAAATACTTTCAAAACAAATTTATATTGAGTGGAATCTTTATTTTCTTCTTACCAGTAAAATCTATAATTTTTCCATATTAGTAGATCTGTCAGCACAATGCAATTATCGTTCAAAAATAAAATATACTTTCCTGAAAATTTATTTGAGGAATATTAGCTGATTAAAAGTTTAATTAGTCTGAATTGAAACAAATATTACTTTTAGTTTAAAATGTGACAGAAAAGCATTTTTTTTAACATGGATGAGGTGTTTTTGAACATTTTGTGCGATTTATTGGCAGCCTAATATTTGGAAAATTTAATTAAGGGAGAACATAACTGGAAAAAAAATACTAGACAAACACAATGTGAATTAAAAAAAATACATTTTTTAACTACTCAGTAATCTTTAAAGTTCAAGTTTTAGGAGAGAGAATATCTAATATTTTATTGAATTTTAGGTACTCTGACTTTACAGCTTTGCTTATGAAGACACTTGTGGAGAAAATGTTAGAAAAATTATAAATAAATTCTAAATTTATTATAAGTACCATCTTATTTTTGATAATGTTGTTTAATTTTTGTGTATTTACAAAAATTAATGTTTATACACAAAAAATTCAAAATTCTTTTTAAACTGCTTTTTACAATCATCAAATTGTTTCCATTTATTACTAAATACATTTTTAATTTAAAAACAGTATCACTTGGTCACTACAAATTAATAAAGAAAAGTATATAAATTATTCTAAATTTAAAAAAAAAATGTAAACAATTATTCATTCAATTTTTTCCCTTAAGACATTAGTTTCCATAATACATTTCATTCATGAAAGCAATTAAAGTCTCTTCTAATTAAAAAATGACTTTGTTTTATTGCATTTTTTATTTTATGATTTGGAGCAGATTTTATGTAACTTGGAATCCTGCTTGATCACAAAAATTTGATTATTTAGACTCTTCAAGGGCATGTCCTTGTAACAAATATAAACATAAGTGATACAAAAAGAATCTAGTAAAAGAGCTAGTAAAATAACAAATTTTTTATGACAGACATTAATTTGGAAAATCTTGCAAAAATAATTGTCAGATGTGAATGAAACTTTCAGAAAATATTCACAAATGATGGAAATTATTATGTTTTGTTTTTTTAAAGTCATAGAAAAAATATTTTTTTTATATTTATTACCCCACCCCCAAACTAATATTATGAAAACACTAGAAATTCAGTTGCATTCAGTTTATTAGTTAAAAGGACAAGGCTTTGAGGAATGCAAATCATGTATTTCTTTTTAATTGGACCCCCTCCTACCTGAAAATCAGCTCTAAATTGGAACATACAAAACTCAATAAAACAAAGATATTATTTAATTTCAAATGCTTTTATTTGCTTTTAGTTGTTTTTATGAATTTGGACAATATTTTCTGAAAGGAGAATTTTTGATGAAAATTAAATTTTTAATACAATTATTTATTTCTTCTTTAATTGTAATAGATTTTTACGTTTAAGTTGTTAAAATATTATAAAATTAGTTAAAAGCAGCATCCAGTTTCGGTGCAGAAGCAAAGTTAACCTTGGTTCAAAATATTTTAAATAAACATTATAATTTCTGATTTTCTTAAAATAAGTTCTGAAAAAATTATAATTGATTTTTAAAAGAATTGAAAACTGAGATTTTATTTTTTTTATAAAATGGAAAAAAATGGTTGACATGATTGATTATTTGTCAATTTTGCAGACTCAAAAAAAAAACAAGATTTTTAACAAAAATTTGAAACATGCTCGGAATTATTAAAAAATGTAAAAACATACCCCCAAAATACTTTGATCGTTCTTAATAGAGCTACCTCCACAAGATCGCTAAAAAAAGAGCATAGCATGATGAAAACAAATTTTATCGTCTAAATGTTTATGCTATTATTAAGAGGAAAGATCAAAGTTTATTTTAATTATTTTTTAAAATTTTTCCTTCTTTTTAGAACAATCTGAATTCTCATTTAAAAATCCTTGTTTCTCTTTGTATCACTAAAACATGTAAAATAACATATACAATTTTTAGCACGTTTTTTTTTTTTGTTTGACACACATTAATTTGGAAAATGTTGCAAAAATAAAAATAATTGTCAGATGTTAATGAAACTTGCAGAAACTATTCACAGATGATCAAAATTATTATAAATGTTTTCTTTTATTAAAGTCATGGCAGAAATATTTTTTTTATATTTATTACCCCCCCAACTAATTCTATGAAAACTTTGAGAAATTCGATCGAGTCCACTTTAGTAATTACAGTAGTTAAAAACACAAGGCTGTGAGGAATGCAAATCATGTTTTTTTTTTGTTTTTAATTGGACCCCCGTACCTGAAAATCATCTCTGAATTGTAACATACAAAACTCAATAAAACAAATATATTATTTAATTTTAAATGCTTTTATTTGCTTTTAGTTGTTTTTATGAATGTGGACAATATTTTCTGAAAGCAAAAAATTTTTCGATGAAAAATGAATTTTTAATACAATTATTTCTTAATTTTTTAATTATAATAGATTTTTACATTTAAGTTGTTAAAACATAAAATTAGTTAAAAGCCACATCCACTTTTGTAAGTGTCCTTATTAGATAATAATTCTTTTTTTAGCACGTTGTAAATTGTATCGTGTGGACTAATCAGAAGACCCGCAGTAATTAAGAAATATAATTTTGTGTTTATAATCGGGCTCTAATTATAAAGTACTGAAGACCAACCAGAATACAATTAAGTTGCGTTATTTGAGTTAAGCATTGTTCTCCGCTGTTAAGGCCTTTACTTTTGCAAAACACGTGTGGAGAAGTTTATTTGATTTTTTAATTTCAACTGAGTAGGGTACCTACAAGTATCAGTATCATCTTATGAAATTTATATGATCTTATTTTTATATTAATCTCAGTTATGGCAATTTTTCCATAAATGAAATATCAAAATTAATAATAAAATGAATGGAAATACAAATAAAACAGTAAAATGTAGTAAATGTACATAAAATTATAGTATTTTATGTACACTTCTGATAAAATTTCATAAGAAAGGTACCTATAAATTAATTAGATACCTTTCTTATGAAATTTAATCTCACTCTTAACAGTATTATTTTAATTTCTTTATAATATATTTTCCTTAAAGCATCATAAACATAAAGGTGAAAGCTAAGCATAAAAGCAAAAAAAAAAAATTACAGCACTGAAAGTTTTCCTTAAAAATAACGAAGTAAATAATTTGTTCACTTAAATGTAAATAATTTCATTTTTCTCCTTCTGTAGGACAAATTATCCTCACGGAATCTGTCAATATATCATTCATCACCTTTGAAGTGATGCAAAAGGTTATGACCTGCTTTGTTTTATTTTCAAATTACATCTTTTCGGCACAGAAGCTAATTTAAGCTTGGTTCAAAATATTTTAAATAAACATTATTATTTCTGATTTTCTTAAAATAAGTTTTGAAAAAATGATAATTTATATTTAAAAGAATTTCAAACTGAGATTTTCATTTTTTTTAAAAAGGAAAAAAATCGTTGCCATCTGTCAATTTTGCTGACTCAAAAAAAAAGATTTTTAACGAAAATTTAGGACATGCTAGGAATGATTAAAAAATGTAAAAAAATACCATAAAAATACTTTGATCTTTCCTCTTAATAATAACATAAACATTTAGACGATCGATAAAATTTTGTTTTCGTCAAGTTTGGCATCTTTTTCATCATGCTATGCTCTTTTATAGCGATCTCATGGAGGTACATCAAATAATGTGTGGTGGAGGTAACAGATATTTAAAAAAATATATTTTAAAAGGATTTTCTAAAAAGGAAACGTTCAAAAAAATAATTGAATACATTTCTGAAAGTTTCATTAATTATCTGATTTTTGAAAAAAATGTCAAAATTAATGTTTTTCACTGAAAAAAGACACTCATTTCTTTTTAGTCTGAATTTCTGGGATTGGAATTAAGGCGTTGGTTCATAAATTTGGTGGTGGCATAATGGTTGTGAGTTCAATTCCAGAGTCGGACAGTGTGTTACTGTTACTGTACTTGGACTTAATGGAAACGGGCGAGCAATACTTGAGCTGTAAAGTAAGAACTAGAAGTTATCCATAGATATGTGTAGTGAAACGAGAAGAGTCTACACCCGTTGATTAAAAAAAAAGTGGGGGTTCAGTTCAGAATTCCTTAGGCTATACTAGGTTATCTAGATCAGTATACTCCTGAAAAAGGCCGGCGGGAACAACGGCCGAAAGGTTGTGATAACAAAGATGAGGACAATAGTCCGAATATAAATAGCGTAAAAAGACGGCAACATTTCAAGTATTTACGGTCACACGTTGAGAAAGAAAAAAATAACCAAAATTTCCTAGGTTCTGAAAAAGATAAAAAAAAAAAAAATTTACATAAAAAATAGTATTGGATCTTCCGTTTTTAAATGATAACACAAAATTTTTGAAGGTGGATAGTTTTTGTTTTTGAATTTTGTGTGTAATTGAAGGACTTTCGAACTTGACAGATTCTGACCAGTTTCTGAGTCTTACCTTCTTACCAATTCACATTCACGGTACTAAAGATTCGTTCTACCTCATCAATGTCATTAACCAGCTACGATCCAAATCATGACATAAGTTCCCTGCGTAAATGGGTACCTTCAGCTAGTATCTATAAGACATATATCTGAAATTCTTTTATTTCTATTTTCAAAACTGTAACTGACATGGCACTCGTTCCATTTTCCCTATCGTATGAAATAAAAATAAAAAGTTCTATTTTTTTAAATTTATTAACAATGTTAAACAGAAACTCTAAAAAAAAACAACAAAGTTTCTGAAAAAATTCTTGAATATTTAATCATGTTTGTTAGACTTATTATCAGCTTACCTTGCAGGCGTGGGCTTTCCTGAGAAAAACAAAACTGGATAAAAAAAAAATGTGTAAACTTTTTTTTTCCCTTCAAGTTCTTTCCGAATTTTGCCGTTTTATTTTTATTATTAGGATTTTTCAACCAACTTCCACACAAATTTCCGTTGCTTATGTTAGATTCATAAACATTCAAGTTCAAAAGAATGGCACAAAGAATACAGTATTATTAAGAGAGAAAAAAACACACTATATAAACGTCAAACTGGAGAAAGTATTTGCTGGCAAACAAAATGGAAATTAGTAAGCGGTGTAAAATATCTTTTTGTCCCTTGAGCCAATGGTTGCATAAATTTATGTTCTCACGTGTGTTTGTTGATAACATAAGAAATTAGTTAGTCTTTTACGCTTTAAAATCATTTAATATTTGCTTAGAAAGTAGAATTAGATAATAAATTTAGAGTGAAATTAAGCCGATTCCAGCAAATAAAAAAACGAAAAGAAATGTCATTTCATTTACTAACTTCGACAATGCGACTTATATTTTTATTCTTTAACCAACAATGTTCAGTACTTTTTTGTTACTTAAAAAGTGAAACTGAAGTTAACGTTAAAAAGAAAGAAAACAGAGTAAAAATTACCTAAAAAGAGAAAGACCTCTTGTTCCTGGGGGTTTTTTTTCTTAACAATAAGAAACGATTATCAAAAAAGTAAATAAATGGGAAATGCTAATAAAAAAGGGATCTTGACTATCGAACCGACTCACGGCAGGATTTGCAAGATGATTGGGTTTATCGGGTTACCTTCCCCTAATTTTCGAAACTGCTCCTAGGAGACGTTCTCCAGACTCGGCGATATTTTTTCTTCGTCTCTTCTCACCTTATCGGTCTGCCGGCCAGCAGATGGAGATTCGTCTTCAACAGGGCTGGTTAAGCTCTCTGCCTCCAGGCAGAGAGCATGCCCCAGAAGTGCAGAGTCTTGTCTCGGGAAACACCTACAGTGAATTTTTTGCTGAGCCTACGGTTTCAGGAACACCACATTAAATTCGGCCTTGTGCCACATCTGATTGCATGGGGTAGTTGGTAGATACCTGCTCACCTTGTTCACTGTAGAATTCACTTCCCGATGTGCTTGGTTGTAGACAGCAACTCAACCCCGTGTATATGGGGTCTACAGGGAATTTTTGCCCGGTTCAACCCACATTAAATTCGGCCTTGTGCCACATCTGACCGTGTGGGGAGGTTAGTGAATATATTTCACCTTATCCGCTTACTTGTCAACATGTAAAGTTCTCACGGAGAATGTGCTTTCCTTTGAGAAACGCATGAACAATACACACACACGCATACATGCACACACACATTCACTCACTTCACATAATTTGAACCCAAACGGTTTTCACATTTCATTTGACACATGCATCTTTGCCATGAATGTTTTGTTATAAGTAACTTTAAGGTTCAATAGCTGTTTTCATATACTGGTTTTAATTTATTAATCCAGATATCAAGAATCCTCAAGATGGGTAGATCTACATTCACGGAGGATGTGAAGCCATCATTTGGGGAGGATAGCTTACCAGTGATTGATTGACTGGATGAAGAACAAATCATTCGATGGGAATTAAAATGTGAATCATGTAACAATACATTTATGAATTGGACAAAATGCAGTGCCTCTCTGGACAGTTGCGTGGAAGTGCCAAATGTTCAAACAAGATCTAGCAATAAGAAAAGATTCTTTTTTTTTATATATCAAAACGAAATACGATTAACAGGTTATTGGGGTTCTGTAATGCAATCACCATACAATACTCTTTCAATAACTAAGTTATTTTAACTGTTTTTCATGATTATCAGATAATTGTTCATTTACCAATAAATGACTTCATTTATATTTCCAAAATTGCTTTTAAATAGAATATATTTAATCAAGAGTTTGCTATTCTTTACATGGGGATAATTAGGTTCACTAATCTTTACATGGGGATAATTGAGCTCGCTGTTCTTGACATGGAAATGTTGAGTTCACAAATCTTGAAAAAATCCATGAAAAGTTTCACTTGAGTTTTAAAATCAATGCATCTGACATGGTTGGTTATGTTGTTTTTTTTTTACCATATGCATGCACACTGTTTCAAGTAAAACTGATTACTGCGCATTCACACATCTGCTCAAACATATTTGAATATTGAAAAGGAAACAGGGCATTAATTATACCCTATCCTCACTGCCAACACAACATGGATGTACAGGTGATGCAAGGGTCAGTGTTCAAAACATTGTTAAATGTTTAAAAAGTCAAACAACTGACAATCAAATCTGATATTTATTGTACCTCATTTTAATTCACTAAGGCAAAACATTTACATGTAGGAATTAAAATTAAATCTCTATATAATTTCCAACCAATAAAATACCATCAGAAGGTTTTACTTTTGTTTGATAAACAATAATTACTTGGGTAAATACTGCCAAAATACTTGGCAGACATAGTTGTAAACCTACCATTTGTTATTTTGGGGCTATTTAGAAATGTAAATTTGAGAAAAAGACTTTTGCAAGCCAGTGTGAAATTATTTTCTGACTGAAAACCTTGAATTCAAAAAGTTCACATGTCTATGTGAAATTAGGTTTTGGATTCCCCTTATGAATATCATTAGAATTTAATTTGAGAACCACTACTACAATGTTTTACAAGTTCGCCTACTAGCACCTTTTCTAATCTTTGTCCTGACTTTCACCCCAGCTTTCGACTCCTTCCCACTGCTTATATGGCTCCCCTTGGTGGAGATGCTGTTGTAGTATCTGTTTCTGGCCAGATTCCCTTCCCTCTTCACCATGCTGCCTGGAAAATATCCTCAGATCTTTTCTATAGAATGTTTTTTTGACCAGCTAAGATCATAGGCCCAAATGGGGACACTTGGGTTCCCCACGTTAAAACAAACTGACCTTGTGTTGCATCCTGTTCAGCGTGGGGGGGGGGTTCAAAGGTAAATACTGAGCTTCCATCCATGAGTCATATGTGCAGTCCTGTCATTATGACAGTATTGATGTCTCTCTGACTGAAAGGGTTGCCTGAAGGAAGTAGAAGCGACTTCTGCCTTTACAGTGAGGTAGTCATTCCTTCTTGTTTTGTTTTGTTTTGTTTGTTTTGCTCTCTTTTGTTTTTCACCTATTCCTTCTTAAAAAGACACAGACACTGCATTTCCTTCTCTCCTCAGCTTACCTTCTCTTTCAGGAAGATGCAGTAATACTGCTTTCCCTTTTCTTTGCTATTGCTCCAGATTGGAGAGAAGTTATCCTGTCCCTTTGTCAAACCACCCAGCCCATTGCTTAGTTTAAATTTGTTCTTGTTGCTTTGTTAATTCATTCATTTACATTGCTTTTGCATGTTAATCTTTTAACATTCATTTGCAGAAACACCAACTATGCTGGCCAATGCTCTCATGTCGGTTACTTAGCAACCACACCGCATTTAGCGCCCTTTTTTATCGGCACATCACTAGATTGGATCCTACTTAGCAACACAGCAATTTGATTTGTTTTCCAGCCAATTTTTGGATTTATTTAATGTTATGTCTTGTTCGGCATCTTCTTCTTTCGGCACGATGCGATCCTAGATTCTTACTTATCAGTCCCAACTCACTTTATTTAAGTGATTTCATTTGTGCTTTTTTTCTATGAATTGTGACTTGTCATTTACTGACACATTATTAATTTCAACGTCAATGAGTTTCAACTATGAACTTATCCTTTCATCAAGGACTATATCAAACATGAACATTTCCAGAGACTTACCACTTGCACATGGTTACTTTGCTCCTTTCAGGTCTATTAATCATATTTGCACATCCACACACTTTGGAACTCTTTTATTTGTTTTAATATTTCAGCATTTATCAGAAATCTCTTTCAGTTCTTACAAATCAGAAATTGTACATATTGTAAAAATGTTGTTACCAATAAACTTTTGCCCTTTAACTAAGAACTCTGCCTTTCTTTTATCTCAGTTTCAGTATCAATTTCATCCCTTATATTTTCATATTTTATTTATGTGGCAACCCATCCATGGGCCACTACTAAGTGGTGACCCCTCCTTGGGCCGCTACAACTAACTCTCAAAGCCTTGATCCTTATCAGAGATAAAAATATATTTTTTGATGAATGAGAGGACAGGGAAAATATTTAAACAATTTTGGAGGGAAAAGTTCCCAATGTTTCTGAGCCTTCTAATCTTGATAAATACCGAGAATGTACACATCTTTGGCAGTGAGTATTTGACATCATCTGTGATAGCATCAGGTCAGCAACAGTAACACCAATCATCTTCAGAACTTATTTCAAGGAAGAAATCTACATGTTGGGCTCTAAAGACAGAACATTGACCTTCTATTAAAAACTAATTGAGATCTTCTTCCTTGGACCTCGAAATTTCTGTCATTGGCCTACGAACTTACTCAACTACAAACTACAGATCCTCTGATTGTTTCCCCCTCAACAAGGACTCTGAAAAAATCTATGTGAGTGTTAACCCCTTAAGAACAATTTACTTGCTTAAAGAACTTTTAGGCACTCAGAGAAATATTTTGAGCAAGCCTTTATGAGCACTTTTTCTTCCTTTATGTTAAAGGAATTTTCTTCTCCTTTTCTTTCTCTCATATTTTGTATATATCCATTTACCTTTTTTGTGTATATAAATAAAGATTTTCTTATTATAAAATTGTTACACCCTGAACAGGAGTTTGCACCATTATTCTACCACCTAAAAGAGAGAATTGTCCACTCTAATCTTTCACACCATTGTTGCTTTTATCAATTCTGTCACCTTTAACCATAACCGTTTCATGTGGGAAAGCTGGGACAAATTTCCCACAATATAAAAATAGAAGCATAGTGCTTCCCAGGAGTTCAAAACAATTTCAGAGGCCTGTTTGATCTACACATGTGTACACATGCACACAATGGAAGAGACTAAGATCTGATCTACACAAAAATCTCAGAAATATTAAGTTGACCATCATAAAGTAGGTTTTCTACACACAGTTCATATCACTCTATGAACAATTAATTATTTTATAAGACAAACTTCACTGCAAGGAAAATTGAACATTTTATTGTTATTGTATGTTTCTGAAAAGAATATATAAATGTTATTTCAACTTTTTTCTTCAGTGACGGCGGAGGCTCTTAACATCCAACAACAGCTCAAGTGGATTGGTCATGTTATCAGGATGCCCAAAGGCTGTCTACCAAAGAGGATTCTATATGGGAAACTCTCAGTAGGTCAACACTATGTTGGAGGACAGAAAAGACCACCCAAATGTAATGCTAAAACAGTGTGGTATTAATCCTGCAGAACTAGAAGTTGGAGCAGCCAATTGCAACAGTTGGAGGACACTATGCCATCAGGCCATTTGAAATTAGTCAAACTCAAGACCAGGAATTTCACCACCAACAACATTGTGACTGTTTTCATGCAGTGTCTAACCTGCAGATGGCAATGTGCATCTCAATTTGATCGTTGCAGCCATCACTATCAACATAATGTCATCAACCACTGATTTCTTCAATTCTCATTCTTCTCATTTGGTAGAGCAGATGTTGTCATCATCATCAATGGACTTCAATTTTATTATTATATGACTATACCTACAGATATAGTGGACATCCTTGGTAATATCTGAACATAGTAAGCAGGTAATTACCTAGACATTTATAATAAAAAAAATATAAATGAATATGACTAAAGAGGAGTCAGAAGAATGTAAATGAAGATTTTATTTCTTGAAAGTGAATATACTAACAAAGTATAGAAATGCACTATAGATCTTCTCTCTGACTCTGAAAATGAAAGCTAATGGATGCAAGTTGTACACTGTGATAAAGATATTGGCAGGGGAATTGCAGAAAGGAGTTAGATCTGGTCCGTTAGTCTATCATGAGAGAAAGCAAAATGTAGTAGCAAAGATGTCCAAACTGACACCTACATACTCCAGACTGTGCCAATTCTTCCCCTTCCTCCTTGGTATTATAAATCTGACCACTTCTTAGGGTTGGCATAACTGTCTCTGTGATAAATTTAATTTTTAAAGTGCATAGGAGAAAGTTATTCTCATTGATTTCAATTCTCTGGACCCACCTGTCCAGTGAAAACACAAACCAGATCACCTTCTCACTTTAACCTTCTGAGTGATAGATAAAATTTATTTCCCAAAATGCTTTTGTCAATGAAAATATTTTTGTTTACCTAAATTCTCAACAAAGAGACACGCTGTTTTCCATCCTTGGACCAGTTGCTGTCCCAGTGAAAACCCAGATCATCTACCTGTTATGACAGGATCGATTTTCATAATCCTAACCCCCGCTGCAGGTTTATTCTCCGTTTCCATTTCTCAATTCATTTTCATTAACAAAAATATAATTCCCATCTTCTCTTTTCACCAATGACATGTATTTTTCTAATTTCCCAACAAAGTGATAAAGCCATTTCCCAATTTGCTTTACCCACATGCCAGATTTTCGACAGATAAACAAAAAGTAAACTTTTGGTGTATCATTCCAATTCGTAGAGGTGAGGCATCCCAGATGGCCCTTTCTTCACTTGCACATCACCGGGGAAAAATGTTTTCCATTCTTTCTATTTCTCTATCTTCCAGTTAATATTTCATTTTGGGCTTAACCCTTTTTTGGTTTAGAATTAATGTTTAACCACCTCACAGCCTCAGTGTCACAGAAGTAGCTTTCAATATATAACACCCTTCCAATCCCATGAGATGCCAAGTTGTGATAAGATACGCCGTTAAATTTGTACTTGTATGCATAAATATTTTTTTCTAAAAGGGTTGTTTGTATAAGAATATGTCGTATTGAACTACAATGTTTTTTGTTAACTTCTTAAAGATTTTTTTAGCTTATGATTGGGTTGTGTTTTTAAACCTATTGCTTTAAGTGAACTTGTTTATAGATTTTTAAATTTTAAATTATTTTTTTGCTAATTATTTAAGGCAAATATTTGTTGGTGTCAGCAAAAAACCGTTATCTCATGTCTTTGATTTAATAAATTTTTGTTTTTTAGAAACTTAATAATGTGTAGTTTTTCATATAGGCAAGGGCATGGATCATCCTAGGTTTTACAAGTTACACACACACACATATATATATATATATATATATATAATACCAAATTGTAATTGGTAGGGATTATTCCAAAGAGGACTTTTAACCAATATGAGAGCTCAATGTATAATACAGAGCAAATTATAAGTATAATTAGAAAAAAAAAACCTTAAAAATCCATAGTCAGTAATAAATTGTTAATGGGTTGCTGCCAACATATTAACAAATATTTGTTACTTTCATAATAATATAACATAATAAATCAATTAAAATATTAATTAAAAATATTAATTAATAATACAAATACATAACAAAATATATTAGTATTTTTATTTTATTATTTATATTTTTTATTTTTATTTATTATTAGATTTTAGTAGGATTTTCTGGAGGTTTTTATTATTTACTTATATATATATATATATATATATATATATATATATATATATATATATGTGTGTGTATATTTATGTTATTATATATATTTTGTTATAATTTTATTATTTTTATTAATATTAGTAGTAGTAGTAGTATTGCAATGATGATTGTATTATATGATGATGATGCAGTCTATCCAAACACCACTTTAACTGCCTCTTTTTGTTAACTTTGTTTAACACATTGTTGTAACAGTGTTAAATATGATCTTCCTATTTCTTTACCTTCCCTTACCTGTTATATTAACTTGTTCTCTCTTTTTAATGTAAGCCCCCAAAGAAAACTTTTCTAGGTCAATTTATATTCATCAAAATAAATTTATTACCAAATATGGATTTTTATGGTTTTTCCTAATTGTGTGTGTGTGTATATATATATATATATATATATATATATAGTCATCCATAGACAGACTGTTTCGCTGTGTCACAGCTTCACAGTGTAGCTAGACGTCTGATTGCTTCAAGCTGGGATTGAAACCCAGCTTGAAGCAATATACATATATATATATATATATATATATATATATATATATATATATATATATATATATATTAAAGCCTTAAATAGCACACATGAAAACATCTTAATACTAAAAGAGGTAAATATCTAAGGAACCTTTCAGCCAACCCTACATCAGAGATCAATCTTCTTCTAATCATTTTTTTTTCCCCATTCATTTTTGGTGCTTCTTCAGGTTTGTGATCCATTTTATTCAATTTTAATTTTACAAATTAAATTGGCTTCTAAATTTGATTTAAAACAATTTTATATTTTAATATTTTAATCATGTGCCAGTTTGTTCACCTATTTAGTCACCTAAGTGTTTTTGTTGTTCTTGTTAGAAAACAAATGATTGATCTCTGACAAATATATATATATTTAAAGACATTTTTATACAAGTGTTTAAGTAAATGCTCTGTTTATAATAAACAGTATTAAATAACATTTACCAGCCTGAATATCCGAGAAATATTCATAGAAAATATTCTTCCTCCGACAGGATTCGAACCTGTATCCTATACAGAACCGTCATATAGCCTGATGTGCCTTAACCGATTCAGCCACTGAGGATCGTTCGGTTGACAAGGTCGAATTTACTGCTTATAATCTTCAATCTTCCATGAATCTCTCACATACATTCATAACTGCTCATGTCGTACGTGAGAGATTCATGGAAGATTGAAGTTTATAAGCAGTAAATTCGACCTTGTCAACCAAACGATCCTCAGTGTCCATTTCATTATATATATATATATATATATATAGGAGGCACGGTAGAGTAGCAGATAGTGGCTCAGATTGAGGAATCAGAGAGCCAAGTTCAAATTCCAGTCAAATCCATTGCATTCACTTATGCTAATATCCTTGGGAAAGGTATTAATCCTCTTCTTCTCCCTCCAGCTATGGGTAAATAACAGGACAGACTGGGTTTTATAGCATTGGCTAGCAACTGGTCTAGGAGGCCAACTCTGAAATCAAAACCTGTTAATGGTCGTTTGGGGACCTTGTGGCACGCAATGCACCAAGTCTTTATTCAGCCCTTCAAAAAGTGTGGTTGGTTCTGCACAAAGCCTTCACCACTATAATCAAATCATATGTGCTGGTGTCTGGCTGCTTAAGCTGCTTGACCTTCATATGTTGAATATGACAGGAAAATTCACCAGCATATATATATATATATATATATATATATATATATATAAGGCTAAGATGGGGTCTCAAGCCTTGAATGGCAATCTTTCGAGAAATAATGACTTGATAAAAACATTTGGTGTACTTGGACTACCATGAGTTTATGAGCATCTGGCCTTGTAAAACCTTGACTCAAATTATTATGACAAATCCTTTGTCAGCAGGACCCATCTTGCTTTGTACAAGATTAATCCTGGTCCTTCTTCAACAAGAAAAAATACAGCTATCTATGTATGTATATCAGCAGCAGTGGCTTTATGTCATATCCAAGAATTTAATTTCTTCTTTACTGACCGTTTCCTTTGTGATGATGGTGTTGATGACTAAGTAGACCAATTCTTGCATCGAAGAGCCAATGCTATTGAATGCATGGTAATGTCGGTGGAGGACAAAGTTGATTTTGTCAGCTCTTTTCTTTTGTCATTTGACATCTTCCTTTTCTTTTCTGGTGGTGTTGAAATTTTTTTCTTCCAATAGTGATGGAACATTACCAGTTGGTATAGTCCCAGGTTTGTGTTTCAAACAATTTAGCTTCAAGTCTAGTGGCTTTCAGTGTTGTTTTGATTTGGTCCTTGTATCTCTGAAGTGGTCTTTTCCCTGAAGTGAGCTAGCTGAATAAAACCTGACATGAAAACCTTGATACTTCCACTCTTGCTACATGTCCTGACCATCAAAGATGGTGTTTCATGATCAGCAATTTGATGATTTGACTATCGGCACTTTCCAAGACTTTGCTTGTATATATTTATGTATGAAAGAAAATGTTTAGAATCAAATACAAATACACTTTACTTAAAACAGTGATCTTTTTTTATAATCAATCATTAATGACAAAATTTAAAAAGAAATATACTGAGAAAAGAATTTAGCAAATGTAAAAACATTGTGCTGTGGAGAGTCATTTAAGTTCTGCCGGACAAAACACTAACAGTTAACACACAAAGGAAATATTATTGTTTCACATCCTTTAATATTTTTAAATAAATAAAAAGAAAATTCATATTTTAGAAAATTCAAAATATTTAATCTTTATTATAAATCTGATAAAATGTTCATATTTTTTTGATTCATTGACATTTACAATCCTGGAAAAAGAGATGGTTGAACCCAGAATGTGAAAAGTCAATAATTTGGAATAAATAAAAAGAAATATATTGCAGAAAGTCTTGCTTTCCACAAATGAGAAATTATTTTCTAAGAGGAATGACCACAGGCTCTTGCCCGTACTTCAAAGGCCATCAAAAAACTAGCTTGATAATTATTCTGTCCTTACTGGCATGACATGGCATGGGCTGGTCGGAGTCCAGAAAAATACTTGATCTCACATTAAACACAGACTAACTAGAAAACATTTTTTCAGTTAGTCATCAAATGTTCGAAGCCAACAACATTGATGTTTTTCTGCATATTTACTCACAAGGCTCAAACATTTACAGAAATCAAAGGGGAACTCCACCCCACTCTAAATTCATTTATTTCATTCTTGCTTACCTCCTGACCAATGTACTTCTGGTCATATCACATTGAAGCACTGGTTCTTGTACAATCACTGAAGTTAAGCAATGTCAAGCTTGGTCAGTACTTAGATGGGTGACCAACAATTGGAAATCAGATAGTTACATTCCAATACCAGTGAGGTTTGTTTTTATTCACTTACACATAAATACCCTTGGGAAAGGTATGAATCTACTTCTTCTCCCCCCTCCATCTGCTATGGATTAATGAGTAGGATTTGTATCAGTAAATTATTATTATCATAAAAAAATTCTTACAGTCTAAAAATTTGGTGGGGGGGCTTTAAATAACCTGTAAAAAGTTGTTAAGCTGTAAAAAAACAATTCACTCGGATTTTTTGGCAATCTTGAACTTTCATGCCTACAAAAAATCAAAGTGTCAAAAGGATGGTTTTTTCCTTGACACCACTATACCTTCACTCCTCAACAATGTTCATTGATTTAAAAGGTGATAATTAGAATTTTGATAAAACCTATACGTATGAATGTGAATTTATACATTTTCTTTGTTCTTGAGAATTGGCAACAAAAATAATAAACACTGTTTATTTATTAGATTTTTTATTTATACTATTAGATTTTTTATTGGAGTGGTTGGCAAAACATTGGCTAATTGCAAATTGATTCAGACTTTATAAACTAGTAAATAATAAGGATAATATAGTTGGTTCACTTATTTTAATATAGTAAATGTTTATAGATTTATGAATAAGTAATTGTTTTCATATTTATTTCTTTATGAATGGGTAAATGATGAATACTGCATTGCATTAGTTTTAATGTAAAAGTTTTTAGAATGTTGAAAGTTATAAATTATGAATATTGCATTGCATTAGTTTTAACTGTATAAGTTTTTAGAATGTTGGCAGTTATAAAATTATTCTTGTAAATAAACAGTCTAATAGTGTTAAATATTTTTGTTGTAAATTTTCAAGAACAACAAATGCATAAATTACGTTTGTCATATATTTTGGTTTTATTAAAATTCTAATGATAGCTTTTTAAAACAATGAACATTGCCAAGGATGGAAGTTAGTTAAAATAATAGCAGTCTCAAGAGTAAAACTGTCCTTTTGATACTCCATTTTTTCGCAGGTACAAAAATTACCAATTTTGTTTTGTTTTCTAGAGTTATGCCTTATTTCCTGATAATGATTTTCAAGACAATTAAAAGCTTAAGATTTTACCATTTTGGGCTTTGCCACTGTTTTGCCCAGGAATGTACATAAATAGGGAAAGATATTAAAATTATTCATGTAGAACTCATTTTCTGAATCTGCCCCTACTTTGCAAATGTCTTACAAGCATTTAGTGATTGGCATCAAGTTTTTCAGCCAAGTTCAATGTTGATTGTATAGGGTCATCATCTAAAACAGTTTGTAAGCCATCACTTCCATATTCTTGTGGTCTACCACTGCGTGGCTTGTCATCCAAGTCAAATTCACCTTTCTTGAACTTTGCAAACCATTCACGACATGTACTGCTTCCAACTGAACCGTCGCCATAAGCTTCGTCAATCATTTTCTTTGATTCTGCTGCCGTCTTGCCTAACTTGAAAAGAAACAACATGCAGTGTCTCAAGTGGATCTTGTCTGTTGACATTGTCGACTTTGAGGCTTGTTTTTGTTTTTGTTCTTGAAACATGATAAATGAATACTGATTTCAAAAAAAGAAGGTGCTGGGAATTTTTGCATACACCTAATATATTACTGAAAAAAAGAAAAAATATATACATAAAAGAAAATGTCCAATATATATTTCAGTTAAAGCATTATATTTTTTACGATAAAATGAATAAGAACAATCAAGATGAAAAACTTAAAAAGCACAAAATTTTATTTAAAATGGCGAATTATTTTTTCTTAATACTCACACAATAATATATGAGAAAATTTACAAGTGCTTGAGGATTAATTAACCTTTATCACACTGTATGGGACTTCATATACTATACAAAATATTTATCCTTCTACTGAAGGTGACTCTGATCCCTGAATAATAGTGTGTTTGAGTTTCATAGAACAGCTTTAAGGGAAATTAACAATAAGGATAATGAAATTGAGAGGCCTTGAAAAAGTAATATTAATAATGCAGAGTTCTAAAGATTAAGAAAAAGATAAGTAAAAAAAAAGTTGGCAATCATCTGAAATATCCTCAATTTTGACAAGAACGTCTGCCTTAAGAATGTCTGCCTCAAATCAAAGAATAGACTGTTGCATGCATTGACCTTTTCAATCTTTCTGCATGCCTGCAAATCTTGGACATTAACAGAACTACAACAAAGAATCCATGCATTAGAGATCAGATGCTACAGAACCATCCTAGGCTACTCCTATGCAGACAGCATCATAAATGATGCAGTGCAAGACAACATCAGGCAAGAAACAAGCCTGCTGGAAGAACTACCATCAAGAAGAGGAAGTTGGTATGGCCAGCTCACAAGAGCTAACAAGCTTTCTACTGCCATCCTACAAGGTAGGCAAAAAGCAGCAGCAGCACACAGAAGAGACAAGTGGGCTGAGAATATCACTGAGATCCTTCACTGAGCCTCAGATATTGGCATGCAACTAAGATATATGAAGGGAGCTGGTCAGGTGTCAGCAACTTTACAACCTAAAACGTTCACAAGACTGATAATGATGTATGAAGATAGTTTTGTATACAAATTAAACATATCTGATATTAACTTAATGCAAAAAGATATTAAAAATTATATTGGGAATCGAGTTATCTCCCCCTACTTTACACACACACATTCTACAAGCCAATCAGAAACCAGCTTTTGTTGGCACCAAAAACCCCAATCTTAAACTCACTTTCATTTTCTACTGAAGCCAACATTTATTCAGGAAGAGTTGTCTCTAGTAGACTAAAATTAATGTCTTGAATCAAGTGGACACTTCCTTTAAGATAAGTTTGGCTCCACAAGCTTATAATCGCCTCTTTTTCTTCTTGTACATGTTGCTGTTTATAAATCTATCAATTTAATTACTCTCGTATTTGTCTTTTTGCCTGTTAAATTTCTCCCACTTGTGTGAATCAACTCATTTAGACATAAAATTACAAGAAATTACATATTTTGAAGCGATACAGGTTTTATCATAACAGCCAAAATTCAAAATTTATGTCCTACTTAAAAAAAACAAAAAAAAAAAAACAAACAACTCACACTATGTCAACTGTGCTTTGCTTCATCCAGTGTACACATCATTCTTGGGGTCTACTTTAAAAAAAAAGAAAAAATATTCTTTGTATAATTTATTAAAAACAATGTGTTTTTTTTTAATTTTTGTATGCAAAAGAATAAAAATTATCTTGAAAAATGTGTAAATGTTTCTTGTACATTTCTCAAATGATTTAATAAAATCAGATTTAAGGACCCCCACCACTCAATACCGTGATTAGAATTTAAATCAATGTTTACTGTAAAAAACAAAAACAAAACAACAACAAAAACAAACAAAGTACAGAAAACTCTTTAAAAATTCAGGATTTATTTGATACTTTGTTTCTATAATGAATAGAACCCCCACAACTTTTAAGGAAAAAAAAAGAGGAAGGTGTAAGGAATGCAAATCTACAAAGATCAATTCCTGTGTTTTTATGAGCAAACCAGCAAATCTCAGCAGTACCCAAGTCAATAATAGAAAGTGGAATATTTTTCTTCCACATATAATATCACTTCTTTTATATCATCATTATCATCCTTCGACCTCCGTATGGATGGTTGGTTTTTCAGTGTACAACTACATTCCTGAATCTCTTGTTGATAGTTATGTAGTTGATTTGGTTTTTCGTTTCTTCTCCTGGGCTTCTCCATATCCATAATCATTTTGGATGTTCTTGAAACCAGGTGTTGGCTATTACATGGTCATTCACCATGCAGCATTGGACCCATTTTTCTCCACGTTTGTTGTTGGATCTAAGTCTGTATTTGCCAGCTATTTCACCATCCCTCTCTTTGCCTACTTTGGTATTCAGGTCTCCCTTGATACTTAAAACTTGTGATCTACACCGAGCCTTGACATTGTCTAGCATTGAGTAGAAAGTTTTGATTTCTTCTTCCATGCTTTGTGCTGTCAGTGTATACACAATTATAATCAATATGTTGAAAGAAAATATAAAAAATAAAAAACAAAAGAACTGTATCAAATTTTTATGCAAAGGAAAACCTCTCCTTGCATCTCAACAAACTCTATAAAAAAATAATTTTGTAAAAATCACTTCAACAATTTTTGATGATAAAATTTTGTATTTTTTCTTTATCTTTTTCTTCTTTCTCTTTTACTATTTTGGATGAGTTGAATATTTTTTCAAGGCAACATTTTCAACCCTGCAACCTTTCAAAAACATAGCCAAGATAGAATATCAAATTAAGTTATTGCCAGCAAGTTAAACAAAGTTATTCAAAATTGATTCAGTTAGCTGACCTAATATCTGTCTTTATTTCTGAGATGAGGTATTGTAATTATTTAAATTATTTACATTCTTCAGACTGTTGTCTTCATCATTTTTACCATATTCACAATATTTTGGTTGTTGTATGCTCTAGCCTTCTTCAGGAATTTCGAACTGAACCTTTTATTTCATCCATTGTTCTAGTTCCGTGGGCCATGCCTCTATTGGATGTCTCAGTTATCTCCCTTTAACTCGACTCTCCAAGTTATTAAACTCACAACTCTTTGGGTCAAGTCACTAGATCCAACCAACACTTTTATCCACTGGGCCATGCGTCCTTGAAGACATCAGTGTATGAATTTTTGGGACTTATAAACTTAATGTCTCATTTTTTTTTTACCAGAACTCATTTTGCAATAGTTTGTTGTTGTTATTACTTTTCTCTAGCATATGTGCTGATTCCTTAGGTTTTTGTATTTTTCGGTGATATTCTCTCTTATTTCAACCTCATCCCACAGGGGTTGGTTATCTCCCTTTTCCATTTATATGTGGTCAGCTACACGTGATTTTTCTATTTCCCTCATGTTCTGGCTTTACGGTGTTCTTACAGCCTTATCTTAAGGGGGCAGCCTGTTTCTCCTTTAAACTTCTTTCCACAACTGCACAGGATGGCATACACACAGTCCTTAGTCATGGTCCTCTATGGGGAGGGGTCTTACTTGGAAGAGGTGGCTGCGAACTGTTGAACCACTTTCAAAGGTTGTCCTGATGCTATATGGACTACAGATTTTTTATATTTTTTCTGATAATATTGGCTTGCGGTATATGGATGTCTTGAATACTTGGCTACAGCAATGGTGAAGAAATACTTGAAGAGGTGAGTTAAAGGGAAATGACTGAGACATCTGGAAGAGGCATGGAACTAGAACAATCTACCCCAGACAAAATAAAGGGTTCAGTTTGAAATTCCAATCACCCGAAGAAGGCTGGAGTGTATAACGACTGAAACGTATAAATAGCTTACCTAATATTTGCTTCTTTTCCCTGCAATTTATGAGTATCCCTTCATTTTTTTTTCTTAATTTCATTTTGTTTTCTTCTTTCTTCATATTTCTTATCTTCTTCCACAAAATATTATTGAAATATACATTTGGCACAACTGATGGTTATACTAATATGTAACAAATAATTAATTCCTGTTTGAATTTAGGGCACTAGTTAAATAAATTTGACCACTCATAGGGAAAAATCTTTGGCAAAGTTTAAACTTGGTACCCACAAAAAAAAAAAAAAAAAAAAAAATGGTGTCAAAAAGATATTTTTCTCTTGATGCCACTATTACTATACACTTTTAACTCCCTTGGCAATGCTTATTATTTTAAAAAGCTATGTTTACAAGTTTAATATGAAAGTACATTTATACATTTTCTTTGTTTTTTAGAATTGACAACATAAAAATTTAAACACTATTTATTCATTAGATTGTTTATTTACAAGAAATATTTTATATTTACAAGATTATAAAAATAAGTGAACTAATTACAATGCAAAGTTTATCATTTATCATTTTATAAAGAAATAAATATGAAAAGAAATTTTTTATTCATTAATTTATAAAAATGTCAAAGAGGAAGAAAATAAAAACATGACAAGTCACTAATTAAATTTAAAAAATACATTTTCCAGGATTTTTTTTTATTTGCTCTTGATACATAAATTTACTAAAATAGGTTGAAAGCATCTCTCCCTCTGAACCAAACATTCTTTGAATTTTAGATTTTAAGTGAGACTGCAAACATTAAGAGGCATGGTGGAATAATAGATAGCGGCTCGGATTGAAGAGCCAAGTTCGAATTTCAGTCAAATCCATTACATTCACTTATGTGCTAATACCCTTGGGAAAGGTATGAATCCTCTTCTTATCCCTCCAGCTATGGGTAAATAGCAGTACAGACTGGGTTCTATTGCCTTGGATGCCAACTGGTCTACTGCAGGAAAAAATCTGCCTCATCAGTCATGTATCGAAAGATATATGGTCGCCTAAGTGCATATCACGCATAGCACATAACTGACTGACAAACATTATCCTTTCTGCTCAGTTTACATTAATGCTTGCATTTTGGGCATTTGAACTGTTTGGCAATTAGCCAATGTTTTGCTGACCATTCCAAATAACATTTTTTTCTTTTTATGTGCCATGTCCTTTCAGGATGTAGGCGATCATGGCTCTCCACCTCCTTCTATCCCTTGCAGCTCTCAACAAGTTCCTTCCCTCTGCTTCCTCCCCCACACCACATTCTATCATCCACTTACTTAAGCCACGCATTGTTTTCCCTTGTCTTTCTTTCCCTCTATTTGACCTGTGAGTATCAGATTCTCCAGACCCTTCTTCCTTATTATGTGTCCCAGGAACTTCAGCTGCCTCTTCCTGATATTAAGTATAAGCCTCCTCCTTGTTTGCATCCTCTCCAAGACCTCATCGTTGCTCACATACTCGGTCCATGATATCCTTAGCATCCTTCTGTATAACCACATCTCTGTCGCCTCGAGTCTCTTCGTCATCTTTGAGGAAATCATCCAACATTTGCTGCCGTAAAGGAGGACAGATGTCACGTATTCTTTTCATTGTTACCAAAGAAATCCTCCTGTCTCACAGTGATCAAGGTGATGAGTGTCTATTCTTCATTTAAGATTTCTTCATCAGTCATCACATGACCGGTAATAGATAATCTATCTGGAAATTTTTTAGGGATGCTTCATGCAATTTTTTAGAAAAATTAGCAACAATTTTGAAAAATTATATTAAAAAAAACAAAAAAAAAAAAAACGAGTATGAAGTGAGGTGGGGTAACTTATCATTACTGGAATATCAGGCCTTCAATTTCTATTGAGTAGGCATCTTTGAGCCGAGATCACAATTATAAAAGAAATTGAAAAATTGAGACAATAAGTAATCTCAGATGAAAAATGTATTATATCTGCAAAAATTATGTTTATTTAAATTTTCTTGTTCTATAGTTAACAGATATTTTTTTATAAATTTATGAATAAAAATTTTTTTCTTAGTTATTTATAAATACTGCATTGTAAGCTGGTTAATATATTTTTATACTTCTGTAAATTTAAATTTTTTAATAAAAATGTTTGCATATTTATTTCTTTATAAAATGGTAAATAATAAATATTGCATTGTAATTGGTTCACATATTTTGATAATATTCTAAATATAAAATTAATCTTGTTTATAAACTAAATAGCATGTTACATTTTTTGTTGTTATTAAAATTCTAAATATCACTTTTTAAGACAATAGACATTTTTGAAGGTAACACTAACAGCGGTGTCAAGAAAAAACATCCTTTTGAGTTTTGAGTTTGACAAACCATTTTTTGTGGGTATCTAGGCTAATTCCAAGACTTTTTGGCAAATAATTTTTTTTTATTTATGAGGTGTGATATTTATCAGAATCAGAAGAATTTTTTTTTTTTAGCATTTTAGAAGAGTGGGGTCCTGATCATAATATTGCTAGTGTAAAAAAAACAATCCATGATTTTTTTACAGTTTTTTTTTTTTTTAATCAATTCACCCCAAGCAAGATAACAAATGCCACTAAGACGCATGCAAGTCAAAGAGAATGTGAAGACTTCAGAAGGAACCAGAAACCCAATCTTAAACAGAAAACAAGAGATAAACCTATATTCATGTTCAAAAGACAGTGGATTAGTGTGAACTGGGCGATAGGTAGAGCTATCTACTCTTTATCTGGACTTTGTTTTTCTGCATATGAAAACAGATTTTTTTTTATATGAACATCAAACGTATATTTACATTTTTAAATTATCAAAGCACAAAAATTAAGAAAAGTTATATCAACTTTTTATTCTTAATTTAAGATAAATAATTATTATCCCCTGATAACGTTCGAACATGTGCTCCCCACCAAAAACGTTCTTAAAACTCAGAAAATTTTTAAAAATGTAGATGTCAAACTTGGCATTTGAAAATAACAGGTAACTGTAAAAATTCAAGAACGCTGTAAAAAGTTCGGGATTTTTTTTACTCTGTATATGAATCATAGAATTGAAAATCGATAAAAATAAATTCAATATTTTTCGATACAGACAAATGTGGCTTGAAGAAGGTCTACTCTAGAGAGAGCTGCTAGAAACTGTCTAATAATGCAGTGGTTTTCAACCTTTTTGCTGGAGCGGAACCACAAGGAAACATTCCAGTGGCTCGAGGAACCACTGCAATAAATGAATTGTCTTATGCAAAAAAAGCTTTCAATTATTAAAATAAAATAAAAATACTCATCTTCAGATTTATTTACAAAAAAATACAAAGACAAACTGTAAAGTAAAAATTACGTACATATGCAATTTTAATCTTGCTTCTACAGTTATTACACATGTATTAAAAAACTTCAGTTTAAAAATGGATTATTTATTTTCATTAAAAATTCAATGAGAAACTTGAGCCTGATGTTTCTTGCATAAATCTTTAATATTGGGTCGTGTCAATCAATCATAGTACTTGTGTAACTTCTTGCGGAACCCCTGGGCTTTACTGGCGGAACGCTAGGGATCCGCGGAACCCTGGTTGAAAACGACTGGTCTCATGCTATGTTAATCTACAAAAAATATTTCTGCTATTTTTTTTACGAGTGAACAATCTTTAGGCTTTATTAAGTGTCGAATAATCTGAATAATTGTAAATAATGTAAAAAAAAAAAAGAAGCTAATTAATTTGTTTAACTGATTTTAAAGCCTCCATTTTCACTTCACTTGAAAATTAACTCTTTTCGCAGTGAAATCGGACAATTTTTTAAAAAAATCTCACTTTACTTTTTTTATTTCTATTCATCGTGTTTTAATTATGTGTTTATTTCTAATTTTGTTTATAACTTTTTCCTATTTTTATTTCTAATTTTATTTTCATTCCCTTTCAGAACACCATGCACATGAACGCATCTTTAATTGTTGACACCTTGGATTTATCTTTGCACGGGGTTTCATAAAAACATCCCCAAAAGATCAATAGTTTTTAGCTGTGCTTAAAGAACAAATTCAATAAAAAAAAGTAGTGCAGAGTTAACTCTTGATACTTCTACAAAGTAACAAAATGTAAACAAAACTAATTTGTAAGGATGCCGGCGGAGCACATGTTGAAAATGTTCAATAAAGTTTTGAGTTTTGACGCAAGATTTATAAATTTATTTGTTTGTATCATAATAAACATAAAATTGTGCTAGTTTTTTTTAATTTGCTCAATTTCATTGAAATAATAGTTAATTCTGCTGTGACACATAGTTTTTTTTACACAGTACATGAGTTCTGTTAAAAATTAGTATCTCGTCTGTTAAACTTTGATATCCCTGCCAGTGTACACTTTTCTCCGCCCTTTTGATTTTTTTACCCCCACCCCACTTCTCAACAAGTCACAGTGGAATTTAAGTATGGATTTTTATTTATGATTATAATAAAAAGTGCGCAACCGAAAATTAGCTAGTCCCGTCATCGACAAAGAAACTAATTTTGTTAATTAATTTCTTGAATAAAATAAAGCTTCAGGCACTTACAAGGTAATCCAGAGAGTAAGTTTTTTTTCAGTATGGGGTGGAATTACTACTGCGATAATCTGTTCGATGTTTACTTTGAACGGCATTTGCGTTTCGCCCCCTTTTGGGGAGAGAGAATAAGAGAATTTCCTCACCTGGCTGAAGAGCGTCAACTTTGTTAGAATCAAAAAAAAAAAAAATAGCAAGTCGCAAAGGTATAATTTAAGTTTGGGGGAGGAAACACTTCTAATTTTTTTTTTAATGTCTTTGGTACCCTTAGTTTTTGTTTCTTTTTCTTCATTTAAAAATAAGTAAAGTTTATTAAAAGAAAAAAAAGTAAATCGTAGAATTTATTGGTTTTCCCTGCAGTATAAAAGTTCAGGCAATCTTTGGCATCTGTTTAAAAAAAATAATAATTTAAAAACTAATCAACCAAAAATAAAGAAGCGTCATATGAAAAATATTTTCTAAAACATCGAGTTTTTACCCCAAGTAAGGCAGTACATTAAGACACGGCAAGGGGGTACTGAACTTGAAAGAATTAGAAAACAGAAACATTACAAAGAAACGTGAACAAAAGGAGAGTAATCAAGAGGACAGTAGATAGCGATTGACATGGCATGATTTCACGATTATTCTATCTAACTTTAAAAAATCCTACATTTTGCTTTAAAAATTCATAAAAAACATACAGTTTTTAAGAACAGTAGAAATGATCTTAAAGTTTTAAAATTTAAAATATCAACATGCTTTTTTTTCGTTTTTTTTTTTTTTGTCGGTTGTTTATGTGAGAACTGTTCACAAATGAAGCAAATGTTTCCCCAACTTTCATAGCAGTCAAAATTGTTATAATTACTTTTTAGTTTTTTCTCCAGTAATTCGTTTTTGTTTATTCTAAACCAGGGGAGGAGGATTTCAGGGGTAGAGAGGGGGAAATCTTTTACTTTTTCACTAGTTTCTCATTGAGTGTAAATCTTCACCAGAATAAAATCGATTTAAAAATACCCTGACCTTTTGCTGAATGTTTTTGTTTATTCAGTAACACTCTGACATTATTGAAAATTGAACTTATGTTTATTGAAGTATGCTTCAGTCAGTTTATTTAATAATTATCTGGACTTTGTATAAGTAAATGCTCATAAGGAAAATAATATTTATTTACGCAAGGCCGCCCGTGAATTGTCAAGATTAAATGAACAGAAATAGTATTTTACTCTTTAAAAGCGCGCAAATTTTTAAAAAAATATTTAAATAAATACAAAGGACTACCAGCACAACAATCAAGAAATTTGTAAGATCGAAAAAGTGTCTTCCATCAGAAATCGAACATGTATCATCCCCCTTTTTACACCAGGGAACACACTCCTACATAGCCGAAGCGTGCTAACTATTTGGCCACAGGAGACCGACAGCAGAATGAATTTTAAAATCGCATTGAAAAATTAAAAGTAATTTTAAAAAAATATTCAGTGTATTGTGTATTTTTCTGAAAAATTTAATTTATCAAAGTGCGCAAGCACCAAATTTCAACAAAAATTATTCTTTGAGTTTTATTGAATTATTTTTCGTAATGTTCAGGACGAACTTTTACTATGTTCACACTTGATACTGCATTTTTAACGAAATAAATCTTCATGGATTTTTCTTTATATAAGAAGTTTAAAAACAAATTTCGCGAAACCGCACACCAAATTTAAAAATGCACATAATATATTGAAAGCGGGGGTGAAATAGCCCCAAAATATTTCTACATAATAAAATAAAATATTCACTACACAATTCATTCATTAATGAATGCGTGTTGGAAATGTTGTTTATCAGATAATTCCCTGGCTGTTGGTAAATTTCGAAAAAAAACGACCCCCCGCAAAAAAAAGCACACAAACACACAAGAAGAAGGGGTACAAAATAGACGTTAAAATATTTCCCTTCTGTAGCGGACCGCTGGGATGAAGATGTGAAGAGATATCAAAAGGTTAAAATTTCCTGCTAGCCGGTCCAGCTACATGGGAATGTTGTACTTTAATTAAGTCCAAAGAAGACAAAGAAAACAAACAAGACCGATATATATGAGTAAACAAATATATATTAATAACAAGTTACACAAAGACATAGTGTCTGTATGGAGAAATTATGTGTGTGTTGTGAGTGTCCGTACGTACGTCTATTGTTCTTAGCGTGTTCCCAGAATTTGTATCTGTATATTGGTGTAAAGTCGAAAAAAAGAGAGATTTTACCTCATCTCCACGCGAGGTGGCGGCCAAAGGCCTGAGTCGGAAAAGAGAGAGAGAGAGCGAAGGGTCAGCCAATATTTATAGCCAGGGGAGAGAGATCCCTGTTGAAGGATTAAGGGACTAATCAAAACAAAACGGAATAATCCATTATTTATGAGGTGTTGACAGAGTGTAACAGTTGTGCTAACTAAACAAGAGACAAGCGGAATTATGATATTAATTATTTGCTTGTTGACATTAAAAAGGATGTGACTCTTGTTTAAAAGTTGTCAGGTTGTAATTTTCATTCTCTTGTGTGTCTATAAAAATAAATGTTTTATGGTATGTAGAGATGAAGTAAAGGCCAAATTTACTGTCTATAGTACCATTTATTGTTGACTTCATTTGGTTACAGTGTTTAAAATGGTTGACTATCGTCATAATTCTTTTTTGTGATTTGAGAGTTCATACAGGATTGTTGTGTTCCTTCTGGTTGACGGAAATTAATTCGTTGCATTCATTCTTTCTTCTATCTCTTCAGGTCAAACTCACAGCCGATGAATCACCAACCCTTGCGTCTCGAACTGCTGCCTCGAATCAAGTTCCTCTCCACTGCAGCGTCTCTTGTCTCGTACGTGGTTTTCTTCTTTTTATTGGAGATGACACATCCGTGTTTCATGTTTGATTTTGGCGGGACGTGTTATTGGTTGAATTTTTTATGACGTTCACTCACCCACATAAACTAAGTCCGGGTTCATGTCCGTTACCGAGGATAGGAACAATAGAAGGAAGGAAAGGTAATATATAGGAGATAGAGTTTTCTTTGTAACTCACAAGAGGAAAGTGTATATTTTCCTACGGTGTTATTACTGTGGTAACCATCACCACCATCATTCATAGAAAATATACAACAAGCATTCATTGGTTAATCACCTTCAATCTAGCTCGCTGATTCGTCAGTTTCAACCAATCAAATCACCCCCACGCGACAGGTCCGTTTTCGCGCCAACTAAAGTTGATCCAGTCACGTGGTACAACATACTATAAAAACCAAATACGAGTGATTCTCGCTCTCTTTTTGCTCACTCTCTTCGTCGATTACTTCGTCACTCTCGCGTCTCAACTCCGTTGCCAAAATGTGACCCTTAAAGAACTCTCGTCTTGACTAATCCAGTCAGACGTAAAAGAACTTTACAACTAATCACGCAAGTACATTCTGAACTATTACCAACTTGTACAATACATAATTCCAAACACTCAACATATACTCATTCTTCTAAACTACAATAGTTAATTTTATCCTCATGAGCTCAGGTATAAATATTTCCTAGTCTAAGAGACGTAACTCCGTCTAACCTTTCAGTATACATGCATGTACGTCAAATACTTAATAAATTCAATTGTTATGTTTTCAACCCTACGTTCTGTTATGTATTTTATACCATGTGCTATTTTACGTCAAATATAAATTGCATTGTGACCACCACATTGGATAGCGACCTCCAGCATAATGGCATGATCCTCTCCTAGACAAAATAAAATAATTGTAGCGGGACCCGCAACATTGCACGTCCACAACACATTTGGAAACCTCACCGTTAAGGGGCCCACTACATTACTACCTAATCCTACTAGAATTTAATCTGCAATTGTTTGAAAAGACTGTTTGATATATTTTAAGTTAGAGAAGGCTTGAAACTGATTGCCACGCTTTCCAGTTATTTTTTTAATGGTTTATTGCTTTAAACTGATTCTGTCACGCAGTTATTTAATCACTAACTCGAATGAATGGCAAAGCAAACATCTCAAATAAAAATTTAATTCTGTTCGGGAAAAAAATTACCCGTCAGTTGCGCTGGCACGTCTACCGTCCCCACCACTCGAGTGCAAATGGTGGAGGCAGCCGTTCCCCGGGACCGGGCATTTCACAGTATTTTATTTTCTCCAGTTGCGTCTCTGTTCGTGGACAAAGCCACAACTGAGTTGCACTCTGCCCGAAGAGACGCAACTGAGAGATGATAATCAATCCTACTCCTGCATGGACCGCGATTTGTCTATGGTCCGTGTGTACGCGCTCGGGTTCCTCACATTAATTCCGACCTTCTCAGTAATTCTGTTCAGTCATATTCATTAAAGTTAAACATACGTAAACAGGCCTTGTTAGTATGAATTGTTACTAAATTTGTGAATGTAAAGATAGGTTTCTATCTGTCCCGGCGTCTAGTAGTCTGCCAAAAAAAGGTAGACATGATGCTGTACGTAGCATGAAAAGCAAGACTCGAAAAAGACGCATATTTAAGTAATTTAACAGAATAACAGAATGATTTAAATTCAGCAAGAGGAAGTAAAATTGTGTGAGTATAAATTAGGTTTGGTTGCAGATACAGACAAGAGAAAGTTTATTAAGCGCAATTGTTCGGAAGTGAAGTGTCCTCGCAAAACTATACAAAGAAAAAAGTAGATTTTTAACTCAATTGTAAGTTGGGCTGTTGTGCGCGCAAATATAAACGCGTTTGTTTTGGGGGGGTTAATTATTTATTTATTTCTACTAACCCAAGTATCTAATCTATAACCACAAATTACGACTGCCGAAAACCCTTTTTGTCGGCTCTAAGAGTCAGAAGAGTTTTGCATAAATTCTGATTGGTCAAAAAAATAACTGATGACAAATTTTTCTTTTCTGTTTTTTGCACGTTTCAATTTTGGTAGAAATAACAAGATAGGGAATATACTGACCGTCTCGACAAGAAATGGTGAATCTTTACAGTTGCCGGGTCATTTTTAGCATTTTTAAAAATTTTTCATGAACATCAATAAATGGGTCACTCGTATATTTACCGATATTTTTAAGGAGAAACAATGTTGCTGCATCTTAGATGAAGTTCATACTTAGTTGTCTTCATTCAGCTTCTTATCTTAACTCATGCAGCATATTCATGCCAAGACGATTCCTGGTGGTTGATTTTATTTTTATATAATTTAAATAGTTTATGGTGAGCCATATTTTATGACGTCATTTCACTGAATCCTCGTGAATCACTAAAAAATTGATGGTGAGTCAGTTCATGACCCGTAGGTCATTAGTTCACCATATCTACTCGAGACGAATTAAGTTCTTGTGTAAATTTCCCTCATCGTTGATGACATTTTGTATCATCAAAGAGGCATAATAAAATGTTTTGAAAAATAATTGTATACTAGTTTCTTAGTTAAGTGAGCTATTCACATCAATACAAAACAAACATAAAGTCTAAAGTTTATAAACATTTTTTTTTCACTTTTCAGTTTTTTTTTTTAATAAACTCGTGTTTGAATATTTTCCCAACGACTGTATCTCATATTTTATTAATAAAAATGATTAAATGTTTTTAAAAATCTTATTGTTTCTAGAAAATAGAAATTTTGTGTAATTAGTTTTAATTTTATAAATTCAACTCTTACATTTTGAATAGAAAACATTTGAGATTATTAAGAAAAATAGTAAAGAAAGATTACATTTTTTAAGTTTATGGATGAATTTAAATAATAAAAGTAACTAAAAAGAAATCTTTATTTTGATTTTCTCCCTTGATCTTCACTCTTTCTTTATGTAAGATTTTTTTTCGTTTGAATTTTAGTGATGAGCAATCAATTATTATTTACAGTTTTTTTTACACATTCATTATCGCTTCTTTCGGGCTTCTGTCCAGTCTTCTTGGATTTTATATTCACAACGCTCTGGTCGTTGTATCCTTCGGGATTTTTTTCCAGATGTCTGTCGTACAGTATTTATTCGATAACCAGGATTTTAAACCTAAACATTAATTATTAATCATTATTTAATTAATAATTACACTGTCGATATTTCGTTTTATAATTCTTTTTTTTTCTCTCCACCGAAGTACATGACATTCACACTGCTTGATCCAAACTTTGAACGTTGTGATTAATTGTGAGTATCTACCCCCAAAAGGTCGCTAGTCTGGAAGGGTGAAGAAGTTCAGGTTTAAGTCTCTTTTAAACTTTGATGACAACAAAACACTATTCTTTTTTTATTTTAATCTTTAAGAAAGAAACATCAGTTTTTGGAATTTTACATATGATCTTTTGCTCTGGTAAGGAGACCGGAAACAATTCTAACAAAAATGAGACAGAAATAAATAAGTAAGTGGTTATAATTCATTCATTGTTTTAAAATAAATGAACTTGTGTATTGCAAAAAAAAAAGAAAAAAATTGTTTATGAAAACATGTTAAAGTAGAATTTAATTTAAAAGGTCATGTTGATGGCTTGAGGATTGGATTTTTTTTTAACTTAAAAAAAAATCCAATCCTCAAGCCATCAACATGGCTTAAAAATTTTAAGCCATGAAAAAAGTCATAATTTATGATGGCCGGAATAAAGTCACAGAAAATTAAGTTTAAGTAACAAGTACCATAAACAAAGTAATATTATAAAACAGAAAATATTTTATTTTTAAATCAGTTATTAATTGTCAAAATACAGTTGAGTTGATTGATTGATTTATTTTTTGTTTTTTTCTGGATTTTTTATCCCTTTTTTTTTTCGTATCAAGTCGGACCTTAAGGGTACTCGGGAACCCTAAATGTGCAATATATAGACGACCCTCTGTAAATCTAGGTTTGAAATAGGCCTAATCCTCTCTCGAATTAATTGCATTTTAAACCATATCAATAACAATTTTGAGAAAATCGAAATTGACATTAAAACTTTTTATAAAAAGTGTTTTTTTAAAGATTTTCCTTTTATAAATTGTAATTGATTTTTTATTTATTTTTTTAAATGTAATAAAATTATATATTTGAATTTATTTATTATTTTTATAAAAATAATAATTAATTCGTTTTGTCTTCTGAGGTATTTTTGTTGTTAGTTACCTACCTCCAATAATTCGATGAAAAATAGCATAGTATAATGAAAAACTAAATAAAAACAAAGTTTTATCGTCAAAATGTTTATGCTTTTAAGAAGAAAGAACAAAGTATTTTTTTAAATTTTTTACTCCTTTCTAACACGTTCGAAATTTTTGTTAAAAATCTTGTTTTTTTTTAATGCGTCAACGGTGTAACAGAACTCAAGCTGGTAATGGAAATTTTCGCGCCTGTTTTCCGGTAAAATAACGCATTAATTTGGAGAGTTCTGTTTTGCAACAATCAAATAATTGTCAGATTTTAATGAAACTTTTAGGACTTATTCACAAATGAATTAATTTATTTTTTAAATTATTATTTTTAGAAAATCTCAGCAAAAATATTTTTTTTTACATCTGTTACATCTTCCACTTAATTTCATGTAATTTCGAGAAATTAAATTTGTCCTCCAGATTTTTGTTTATTAGTTAAAAGTAGGATTTCTTGGAGAATGTAAATCCACAATTTTTTTCTTCAAACTTTTGCCAGTTTCCATAAGATCTGCTCCAAAATGTAAATTAGAAACTGCAATAAAACTATCTAATTATTTATTGAATAAACTTTTAATTGATTTTATAAATAAGGACATTATAGTCTGAATAAAAAAAATTTTGATGAATAATTAATTTTTGCAAGAACTGTTTAATTTTTTTTTTAATTATAATAATTCATAAAGTTTCAAAAAATGTTTTTAAAATTCTTCCAAACTTCGTCTTTGTTAGGTTATTAAGTGGAGACTATATTTACTAAGAGAAAATTGAAAAGCTTAATACAAATCATTACACCCATATATTTTTAAAATGATTAAAAAATTTTTTATGTGTATCAAACATGCTGATTTTGGAAGTATGGATGACCATACACGGCATTATCAGAAAATAAGATTGATCATGATAGTAAATTAAAGTCAACATTAAAATTAGATTCCGAATGATATTTCTAACATTTTTAAGATTACTGAGTATTTAAAAATTATATAAAAAAGTGTTCACCTGTCATTTTCTTAAATTATGTTTTAACAGATAAGGTCTCCATAAAACAATAATAAGTGTCAACAGCTTGTAAATCACTCAAGTGATTTATGAGGTATTGACAAGCACTTAATCATGCTACTGTTTCTTTTAAAAATCCATTTCTCTGTTATTTTCAGTGTAAAGTAAATAATATTTGTTTCAAATCAGATTAATTATACTTTAAATCAGTTAATGTTCCTCAAATAAAGTTTCAGAAAAGTATATTTTATTTTTGGAAGATTCTTTAATAAAGAAAAATTCATTGTGATGACCAATGGCTAAAAAGGGGCACTAATCATCTATTTTTAGCCAAAAAAAAAAATGAATCAATGCCAACCAATAGAATTTCTGTTTGAAATACACTACAGTGTATTTTGCTTACTGGAAATTGTAAATTTAATCCTTTAGCTTTTAATTAAAGCTAAAATGAAAGTTTCAAGAAAGATTTTTAATTTATGAAAATTCATTTAAACCTTAGGTATACTGAATTATTGGAGGTACCTTAATATTGAATATTGATTGCATTACTACTAGCTGCATTGACATTGGTGAGTTGGACGCAATACTTCTTTGCAGTTATTGTTTCACTGGCTGGAAGAAGCTCAAAGTGAATTATTCCTCCATAATCGCACCAAATAGACTACAACACCTTCATTTCATGCAAGCCTACTTTAACCAGAAGTTCAGCATATTTACAAGCTTGTTTCTAGCTCTATTTACATCAAACGTTATCATGAACTATCCATTTTCCAGCGACTGTGACAATTCTGTCCAAGAACGGATCTTTTTTGTGGTATAACAAAAACAAATTGCCACAGAAACACAATTGAGCTGCTTTTGTTCCATCAGAGAATGTGGCACCCACCTGTCATGTCTAGAAACGAACCCAAGTCCCTTCAAATAGCAAAAAGCAGTTGAAATATCAATTTTCAACCTCTTAGCAATCTCTTCCATCAAAATCTTCAGTTTATTCTCCACAATGGCAAGCAGAGTGTGTTCATCAATGCTAGGTGGTCACTTGGAACATGACTGATTGTTTAGGTTAAAATCACCCTGAGGAAATCTGCCAAACCACTTTTTGAACTGTAGCACGATTCAAATAAACCTTCTGAATGTTTTTTGTCACAATTCCAACACTTACTCTTTTCCAAAATTCACAGAGTATAATGTTAAGAAAATGCAACTTATCATCCTCTATCTTTAAGGCATTCATTTGTGGACAAAATGCCAACATTCAACAAAGTCTGACTTTCAGCTGAACAATACACGCTTTCAATCTAACACACACAAGAAATCAGCACCAAAACAAACACCAGTCTCAAGTTGCAGTCATTTTATATTAACAACGAAAATAATACACAAAATTTTTCTAATGAACCAAAATTATTTCTTATTACTATAAACATTATTTTTAGTCATTACATGTATTTGAGTAGACACTAAATATAATGTTTATAGTAATAATAATGTCAGATTAACAAATCCATTAATTCTTTAGAAATTAACATATCTAAATCGAAGAGTGAGTTGACCTTCTTAAATTTCAAATGTACCCCTACTGCAAAGAATAGTGCTGCAAAAATTGGCTTTTTAATGTACAATATTCTTTTGAAAGACATTTCCCAATGTATATTCCTGTATACTCCATAATCTATTTTCTGTAAAATGATTTAGGGAACTCATTAATACATTAAAAGATTTCTTATTATAAAAATAATAACAGAGTATGCGAAAAAAAAATTCTAATTTCATTTTCATAACAAATTAATATAAGGCTTATGACCATATATCATTGAAACACCGGTTTTTGTACGATCACCAAAGTTAAGTGATGTCAAGCCTGGTTAGTACCTAGATGAGTAACCATTTGGGAATACCAGGTGCTCTAAGCTTGGGTGTGCAGATGGTGTAATGGATAATGACTCAGAATTGTTAATCATAGAGCAGAGTTCCAATTCTGTTGGGTTTGTTATATTCAGTTATGTGCAAATACCTCTTCTCCCTTCCAGATAAGGATTTATTAGTAAGATTTGTATCACTAATAATCATTATTATCTTAAAAACAAAATTCCCACAATCTAAAATAATTTTCTGACTTTGAATAACCAGCAAAGGGTTGATAAGCCATAGAAAACAAATGAATCAAAATCAAATTAATATAAATGAAGAGATATTCAGAAGTTCTCCAAAACTGAGTGAATATAAAATGAATATTACAAATAATGTTTAAGAATATTTTTTAATAATACCTTTTTCTTCATTTACAGATAACAACTACAGTGGAGAAAAAAATGAATTCATCAACTGACTATATGTAAAAATTGCATATTCAAACTATAAAGAATTAAATGTTGAATGGGAAAATATATAATAAAGTTAAATATTTGAGTTTAGAAACTTCATATTACTGGAATAAAATCTAAATATACTCTTATGAAAAAAATGTCAGTTAAAGGAAGTTCTCATTTGAAGTTATGTAAGCAAACAAGTGATGAGAAACGATACTCTTATAAGTCAGGTAGTTATGCATTTACTTGGAACTCATCTTTTAAAACATTTATTCAAACACATGCTAGAAAGAGACAATATTCTTGTGAAGTGTGTAGTTCGTCCTTTACACTCAATTCCCATTTAAAAAGACACTTGAGAATACACACTGGAGAGAAACCATATTCATGTGATGAATGTGGGTTGGCATTTTCACAGAGTTCAAGTTTAAAAAGGCATGCAAGAACACATACTGGAGAAAGACCATATTCCTGTGAAGTGTGTGGATTAGCATTTTCACAGAGTTATCATTTAAAAATACACATACAAACACATACTGGGGAGAAACCACATTCTTGTCAAGTTTGTGGATCAGCATTTTCCCAGAGTTCAGATTTTAAAAAACACATGAGAAGACATACTGGAGAGAAACCATATTCTTGTGATATGTGTGAATCAGCTTTTTCACAGAGTTCAACTTTAAAAAGCCATATGCAAACACACACTGGGGAGAAGCCTTATTTATGTGAAATGTGTGGGTCAGCATTTTCGCGGAGTTCAACTTTAAAATTACACATAGAAACACACTGGAAAGAAGCTATATTCTTGTAAAATCTGAGGCTTAGAATTTTAATTTCCTTTTTAAAAAAATGTATGTCAGAAGAAATTGGAGAAGAACCATATCCATATGGATTGTGGTTTTCAAATTTTAAAGACACACTCGGGGGAGAAATCATGTTTTTGTTAATAATGTTTTAATTCTGGACTATTTGTTTTCATAAATTTCATTTTAAATCTCAATAAAATCATTTTTCAAAACATATTTTGTTCTGTGATTTGAATTTTCATTCAATAAAGATTTTACTTTATATGAACAGAATTTTGATAAGAAATCCTTATTATTATTTACTGGAAGTTACTATTAGAAAAATTAAAATGTGTTCATGTAGCAATGTTAGGTTATAAAATCACATTGTAAGCATGTGAGACCCTCACCCAAGTTTCCACTGACCAGCCAATGATTATCCAACATTGTGTCTTGATTCTCATTGACGATGGTGTGCACCGAAAACGGAAAGATCTGCTGTATGTTCACAAGTGGAAATGATGACTTGAACTTGGCAATAATATAAGTATTTTGGCAAACATGGATAAATCTGCCCACAGTAAAACAGAGTGTCAAAAGGGTGTTTTTTCCCATGACACTGCTTTTTTAACCACCTTCACTCTTCGGCAATGTTTGTTTTGAAAAGTGATTATTACAGTTGGAAAAAACCTAAATACATAATGAAAATGAATTTATACATTTTTATTGTTCTTGAGAATTGACAACAAAAATATTAAACACTATTTATTACATTGTTTATTTACAAGAATAATCTTATATTTACAACATTCCAAAAACTAATACAATTGAATTATAACTAATGAAATGCAATATTTACTATTTACCAATTTATAAAGAAAGAAATGTGAAAACAGTTTTTTATTCGTAAATTTATAAACATTTACTAAATTATTAAAATATATAGATGATATTTTGCCAAACTTTCTAATAATATAATAAATAAATAGTTTAAATAAACAATCTAATAAATAAATAGTGTTTATTATTTTTGTTGTAAATTCTCAAGAACAAAGAAAATGTATAAACTGACTTTCATATGTTTAGGTTTCATTACACTTCTAATCATCACTTTTTAAAACAATAAACATTGCCAAAGAATGAATGTAGTTAAAATAAAAGTGTTATCCTTTTGATACTCTGTCTTATTGCCGTCACGTCTATCCATGTTTGCCAGTATTTTATTCAAGGTTTTACTTGGTCAACCCTCTACTCATCTATGATGTGTGGCTGGCAATACAAATGCACAGCATCAGAACTAAGTGGGTGACTGTCTGCCCACTACCAAGGGAAGACCAGAACTGACACACCTTGATCTCAACCATGATTGTTAATACAGACCAACAACTGGATATGCTCAATGTCTGGTTTTGTTGTCACTTGGTCCCAAAGGTTTTCATCCATTCATTTACTCTTCCTTTCCCTCTTAGTCAAAGTGGATGCCACTTTGAAAACTCCAAAGAAACTATCCACCAATTATAAAACAGAAACCCATGAGATCAAAATATAATCACATCTTCCTTTTCTATGTGGGTATACTACTCTTAGTGTCTCTGTATTCTTCATGTGCTTAATCTCAGAGTTCTAGTCTTTTTAAAAGGTTTGTCTGAAGGCATATCGAAAAATTCTCAACCCAACTGAGAAGGGATTAAAAAAGAAAATTTGGATATTTGGTCAGTCATGGAAGTGGGTTGGGTTAAGAAATTTTCAGCACCTCACATATTTTGCAGTTGCTGAAATGATTGCTTGAGCAAAAGCAGGGAGGATACTGTAAAAATTTAGTGTTTTTGTTTTTACAATAAATATTTAATAGTAATTACTGGTATATTATGCATTTTGAAAGAGAAATAGTAGTTCTTTTTTTAATGTAATATATAGTTTCAACATTATTATTTTCAAACATTGAAAACAGTACTTATCTGAATTCAATGTTTGATTTTGCAGGAGCTTGTAATATACAATGCTCTTCTAGTCTCACTAGATACACAGCATCATCTTTAGATGCAGATCAACATTTCACTCTCCACAGGACTCTTTTCACTCCATACTGTTGTAAACAATCTGTTATTGATTGCCTGTGATCATTCTTTTCAAAAGTGGATTCATTGTTTTATTCCATTAAATCATGAGGCACCTTTACAGCACCCATATTAAATATATGGAGTATCTCTGCAACGTCCCATCCCATGTTAGGTGACCTGGATTATTTTTAATCAGCATTACAATTTGTCATCATAAACAACTACAGGTCTACTAGAATATTCGTGGGCATAGAGAACAAAATTTATACTTCTGAACCTAGAAAACCACTTACAGTGATCTCAGCTATGGCACTATCTCCATAAATGGCACACACTGTATTTTCTTGTGTATAATGCAACTTGTGTATTATATGATCCTGTGTTTCTGAAGCTAAAAACAGGGAATAAATTACATCCATTAATATAATACAACCTGTAGTACAGCCATCCCCAAATTAAAAAAAACAAACTTGTACCATATCCATTAAAATCTCAGTGTCTAACATAATTTTCACTAAAATATTTAATGTTTCATGATATTCAGTCAGTTAAGTGCCATACATGATACACACTTCGGCATTCATGTATCTTTAAATACATAACTGATGAGACAGAAGATTTTTCTCGCAGTAGGTTACCATTTCTGTCTGCGGTAGACTGGTTGCCAACCAAGGTTAAAAAACCCAGTCTGTCCTGCTATTCAGTCCATAGCTGGGGGGAGAAGAGATGGATTCATACCTTTCCCAAGAATAGGTGTGCATAAGTGAATCTAACAAACTTGACTGGAACTTGAACTCAGCTCTCCGAGTTCTCATTACAAGCCGATATCCATGATATTAAAAAACAGAAATGAACTGGATGTTTAGCTATTGCATGTTTCTTCTAATTTCTGTTTCAAAAGTTATTTTCAGGGAAAGGTGCTAATTAGACATATCCAATATTACATTTTAAGGTGTTAATTAATCTATCACACTTTTCTATTTGGTATAACTTTATATTTTTATATATTAATAAACTATGAAAATTTGAAAATAGTGTCTTTCATTAAGAAGAAACATAAATATTGCCAACATCTACTTTGTATTTTATTATCTATTATGCCGAGTATATTTGTAATTTTGCTGTTTCAAATAAGAGAGTTTTTTAAGCTGAGTAAAAATTTCAGAAAAGTGTACTTGTGTATAATACAACCCCACCCCTTTTGCCTTTAATTTTTGTTCAAAACTACTCATAAATAAGAAAACATGGTATTCATCTTTCAAGTTTCATTGTCCACATTGTGTAGAAAACTGAAAACTGAAAAATAGTAGCAATTGAGAAATTTTATAAGTGTGTTGTGGGAATGGAAGTTATTCAGATTATATCTCCGAGTAAATTTGTTCTGCAAACAATATTTGGTGGACTTGTGCGAGTCATAAGAGACAAAACATGGAATTCAAATAAACAACAATTAATAAATGTATTAACCAGACATGTTGCAGAAAGATAAAATAAGAAACAAAGTTATGAAGAGTTCAAAGCAAACTTCAGTAGGTGTTTCTGAAGTACTTACATTACTTGGCGCAAGAAGAAACATGTCTTGTTGCTTTGTAAGTCAAGGGAGAAAGAGGAAGAGGCCTTCAAATTTTACACCACCTCATATTATGCACAAAATATGGTATCTTTTTTTTTGCTGATTGTACAGAATTTTTTTTCCTTTCTAAAAGTTAAAGAACACCAAAAAATGTAAATGCATTTTATTTTTCTCCATAAAAATATTTAAAATTCACAGTCCATGCATAAATGAAAGGTCACCTTTCAGAATATGTATATCGGTCATAAATTTCTGTCACGTGTGAAACAAAATCATGTTCAAGCACCATTTACTGCAAAATGCTATAAACTTTTGTTCCAACCCTATGCATGGGAAGAGAAAAGAAAATCAGTAAATATTATATATTTTTTTATTTACAATTAATCTTTTAGCTTTATCAGAGTAAGAAGATATTCTATGCAGCTGTTAGGAAAAAATGTCATGATAGATTATATAATATTTTGCTAATTTCCCTTTCTTCTGACACTGCAATGCTTTTGGCTTACAGCCATATTATGTTGAAACATCAGTTCTCATACAATCACCAATGTTAAGCAACATCGAGCCTAGTCAGTACCTAAATGGGTGAGCACTTTGGAAGCTAGGATGTAATGGATGATGGCTTTATCACATTGAAACACTGGTTCTCATCCAATAACCAAAGTTAAGCAACATCAGTACATCAATGGGTGACTGTTTGGGAATACCAAGTGCGGTAAGCTTGGATGTGCAGGTGGTGTAATGGATAATGGCTTTGAAATTGGCAAGCCAAGTTCAAATTCCTATTTGAGTTTGTTATATTCAGCTACACAAAATTACTTTTGGGAAAGGTATGAATCAACTGCTTCACCTAATAGCTATGGCTTAATTAGTAGGACTTTCATCAGTAAAACCATTATTATCTCCTAAAAATTCTTACAATCTAAAAATATTTTTTGAATTTAAATAACCTGCAAAGGGTTGATAAGCAGTAAAAAAAACAAATTAATGAATCAAATGCAATGCTTTTGGGAAGAGGATTTATTGATTAATTTGTTTTTATGACTTATCAACTCTTTGTAGATTATTTCAAGCTGAAACATATTTTGGATTGTAAGAATTCTTTTTTTTGTGAGTTGACATTGTATTTATAATTTTATTTTAGAGATAACAATAATTTTTCCAGTCTTACTATTTTCAAGTCCTACTATTTAACCCATAGCCCGAGTCATACCTTTCCCAATGGTATTTGTGCAGAAGTGAATGTAATGAATTTGACTGGAATTTGATTTTGACTTGGAAAGAGGAAGGAACAGAAATAATTTTTTTATATATAATTTACGCTCTTATTTATGAGTAGGTTAGAAAGATATTTTATGCAGAGCTAAAAATAATAATAATGATAAAAAACAGAAATCATGAGAGAAAAGATTTCAATCTTCAATTGCTGGAAAAATATTAAAATGGTTTTGGGACAACAATAATACTTTTGAATGTTGGGCACATGAAAATATATTTTTTATTGAAATAAATTTTGGTAAACAACAAAATCTAGTTGTATTCTTGGCTTGTTTAAAAATTTTCTCATGAATTATCTGTTGTATATTTACATTTATTCTCCGTTATTCCATTTGCATAATAATTATTCTGTGATACTATGGACACTCACATAGGAAAGGAAGATGTGGTTTTATCTTGATCTCAAATGTTTCTTTATCTGTCTATATTTCTGAGATGAGGTATTATGTACACTATTTACATTATTCAGACTATTGTCCTCTTATTTGTTGCCATATTTATCAAAACATTTCAGCCATTGATACGCTCCGGCCTTCTTCAGGTGGTTGGAATGTCGAACTGAACGCTTTATTTCACTCACAGGGGTAGACTGTTCTAGTTCCACATGCCATGTCTACAGCACAGTGGATAAAGGAGTTGGTTAGATCCAGTGACAGGACCCAAAGAGCTGTGAGTTCAATACCTGGTTAAGGCAGTGGAGAACTTGGAGAGATAAATTAACAGGAGATAACTGATAACTGACATCCATTAGACATGGCATGTAGAACTAGTCATTATCCACTACACTACTGCACATCCACACTTACAGTACCTGGCATTCACAAGTGATCACCTATCTAGCTTCTGACTAGGCTTGACATTGCTTAACTTTGATGATTGTACGGGAAGTGATGTCTAAATGGGAACAGGAATTAAGATAATGATTGACATTGCATTTAAATTTTTGAAGATCAAAGTTGAATGGAAAACAAGAAGCCAGAAGAGAGTTCCATCAATGAAAACTGTGAGAAAAAACAACTGTTAGCCTAGAACTTATGGTTACATCTAGACATTTCACCTGTATCTAGACATTTCACCGGCAATCTAGTAGTATGCTTAAATTCATAAAGTCTAGGTACCATAGAGGAAAGTTCATCAGAAAAATAAATGTTTTTGCTCGATTACTGATGATTGAGTAATTTTTCTCAATTTTTTAAGTCATAAGCTGTAGATAAACCAATTCTGTATAAATCACACAAGCTTTACACAGCTTTATACTGCTGTCAAATTTTTTCCAGAAGTTCTACTTTATCTGTTATGGACAATGTATGATGTATGTGCTTCAAACCACAAGAAGCAATTCCTATATTCCTTGGAGCCATGACTGGAGGTAAATGTAATCTGGTTATAATAAAAATGTACAGAAAACAAGTAAAAATGTTTTAAGTGTTTGAAGGTGTTCAAAAAACAACTGATGCAGCTGTTAGTGCTACCAGTCTGTTGTAGTAGGCTCATGTGCTGATTTGAGAAATCTGAAGTTGCTCTCACGTTAATTTGTGCTGGATTCGTATTGCCCATCTTGTATTTTCATTTCCATGATAGATAAATTTAACCTATGATTTATTTCTTAATGCTATAATTCAGACATTAAAAATGTCATTTACATTTTTACAAATCTATCCATCAACATTTTTATATTGCTTTTATTCAAGATTCCTAATAATTATATCATGCAATCTTACATAAGAAACATTGTCACTGCTTGTGTGAAATGGAAGCTTTAAATGAAAATCTGTTCCTTTGTTCAAAGCTAATCAGAACAATAACAATATAAAGGATTTTGTTGGATTATTGATGGTTGAACAATATTTCTCAGTTTTTTTTATGTCATAAGCAGTAGATTAACCAATGGTATATAACTCATATAAGCTTTACACAGGCATACTGCTGTTATACTGTTTTAATCAAGATCTCTTTCTGATTCACAAATACATTTCACTAGACATGTTGGCTGGATGTGAACGCTAAGAATGCAAAACACAAAATAAAAAGTCATCCTCTGTGCAAGGGCTCCAAGCATCATATCCAATCAACAAAACAAATCCCCACAAAAATCTAAAATGCAATAGCCAGTCATGAATGTTGCAAAAAATCATAATATAAAAAAGGAAGTGCCTGGTATCCTGCACTTGTTAAACCATGGATATAAAAACAGTACTCATTGCTGATGACAGTCAGTTCAGCTCCAAACATTGACCCAATCATCGACTGCCAACTCATCCTCATATCTCACCAATGTTGATTTTAACCCTGAAGAAAGGCATACATCAACACCACCAATGACACTCAGCTTAACTGATCCACTCAGGCCTCTCATCATTATCACCATGAGCTCAGTCAACCAACCTAACAAATCAGTCAATTCCTGACCTTACTGACACCTAATCATTTCCATTACCAACACCAATTAATGAACAGAATATTAACTATTTTTGACACCTTTTCACACAACTATGTATATATTCCTTACACGTGATCAATACACCGTGTTGAAATTTTAATCCTTGTTCATTGTTCCTTTGCAACCATATGCTCATATTACCAAACCTGGACCTTTTTGCTGCTGTATATTCACAAGGAAAGAATAAGTGAAAACAAACTCTACATAAAAAAAATGATGACTTGAACCGTTGTCAATAATCTAAGTATTTTGGCAAACATGGATAAATGTGCCTACAATAAGACATGCTGTCAAAAGAATGTTTTTTCTCTTGACAGCACTATTTTAACTACCTTCACTCTTCAGCAATGTTAACTGATTTAAAAAGAGATGATTAGAATTGGAATTAAACCTAAATGTATGAGGAAAGTGAGTTTATACATTTTTTGTTTTTGAGAATTTACGACAAAAATATTAAATACTTTTTATTATTTTGTTTATTTAGAAGAATTTTATATTTACATTCTTAAAACTAATACGTCTAGTGTCATATTAACCAAATTTGAAAAAAATTTAATGCTTATACCATTCTTTTACAATCTAATATCTTACATTGATCCTTTTATTCAGATACATATTCACCTTTAGAATTGGTCCATGAAAGTTTATTTTTTAGTTTTAATTATGAATCAAGTGTTTCAATGATAATAAAATAATGATAGCACAATTTGTCATGAAAAACACAATGACTTGACAAAAGTTATGCATATGTGTATTGCCAAAAATCCTAAGAGCAAAATATTGATGAAAAAAAGCATGTTCTACAAATTAACTTTTCTAAAAAATTTAAATGTTATATTTGCTTTAGAAATGGTCAAATATGCACAAAATTTAAAAAATAATTGCTATAAAATAGACACATTCAAATTAAACAACAAAAAAATATTATGTCTGAATTGATGGTCTGAGAAGTTATTTACATTCAGGCATGAGTTTGGCGACATAGTAATTGTGAGTTCAATCCCTGAGTTGTGGAAACAGAGTGAGTAATAACTAAACAGTACTAAAAAAAAAAAAGAAGAACTAAACAAGATATCCCTAGACATGGGCAGTGGAATGAGAACAGCTAGTCCTCATAGATTAAATAAAGGGTTTAGTTCAGAATTCCCTGTAGACTACCCAGATTGATATAGAACAGATGAAGGCTGGAAGGCACAGTGACATAAATGTTGTGATAACAACAATAAACATGAGGAAAATAGTCCAAATGTAAATAGTATAACATATATATACACACACACACACATATATATATATGTTATACATATATATATTACATTGTAATGAATGGTGCAAAAAAAAAAAAAAAAGAAAAAAATAGCGCTAAAAATAATAATAAAATTGAATTTAAATTAGTTATGAAATAGCTTGCTTGTTGGAAATATTAAATTTAATCTATTAGTTTCGAATTATAACAAAATACTAATAAAGATTTTTCATTATTTTTTAAATAAAATGCATTTTTAAACCTTATTACATTGTAATGAATGGCGCAATATATATATATATATATATATATATATATATATATATATATATATATATATATATATATATATAAGAGAGAGAGAGAGAGAGAGTTACTGTAACAAGATAAATCAAAAACCAGAAAAAAGTTTAACTGGTTTTCATTTATTTCTATCAGGAACTATAAAATGTGTATATCAAATAAAATAGAAAAATACAAAAACTGAATGTTATATCTATAAAATATACAGGATTTCCATAAATTATCTGTAAAACTTCCACAGTCAGACATTTTAGTTCCAGCAGAATTACAGCACAATGTACAAAGAAAAATTAAACAAATACCAAATTGTGTTATCATCTGTGCCTGGCAGAAGTTTATGGAAATGTCTTGCAGAAAACAGGGGCTGGTCAACTGAGAACATCTGTTGAAGACATTGAGTCAATTCATGCAGCATTTCATGGTAGTCCTACTCAGTCCATTTATACTGTAAATAGACGGTTAAGGTTATCATGGTTCACAAATTTCTGAACAAAAATTTGCGGCTTCAAGCCTATAAAGTGCAACTTTTGCCGGACTTCAGCCTGATGACAAACCTGAAGGAAACAATTTGCAGTGGATATGTTAGTCAAATTCAATGAAGGTTTCCTTTGAAAAATTTGTTTTAGTGATGAAGCAACATTTCAGGTATCAGCAGAGATAAATAGACACATCAGGATCTGGAGTTCAGCGGACCCTACATGAAACAAGAGAAGTGGGTAGTAACAACCCAAATATGAATGGCCTCATGTTTGATTGAGTAATTGGCTAATTTTTCTAACTGCAATTTCTATGCTAACAGTTTGTTCTATTGCACTTCTTGCTTGTGGAACTCTCTTCCAGCTTCTTGCTTCCCAGTCAACTTTGATCTTTAAAAATTTAAATGCAATGTCAATTGTTATCTTCTGTCTTCTTTCATTGTTATCTCTCCTTAAGTGTTTTTTTTTCTCATGTTCTCTAACACTCAGTAACTCCTTGTGTCTTAGTGGCTTTATTGCCTTGCTTGGAGGTGAAATGATTAAAAAAAATTTTTTTCTTTGTAAGGGAAATAATTATTTCTAACATTGCTTTGATATTTGTAGACTGGCTGTTCATGCATTTCCCAATTAAACCTTTCCAAATTTGAATTGGAAGTGGCGGTCCAGTTGCTTGGGGTAAAATGATAAAAAAAACAACTATATAGTTGTTTTCATTTTTTATGAATTTTTAAAATTTTATACATAATTTACAGACACTATAAAGGCTGATAGCATTCAGGCCTAAAAGCGACTCCTTCTGCTTCTGATTTGGTTTTGTTTGTTCAATAGTGTGTCAATCCTGATGGGTTATTTTACACCAACCAAGTGAATACATATATTACATATACTTTTCTTTTTTTCAATAGCTGGAGGGGTTCAGTTTGATAGTTACAATTCATTTGCATAGATTTTTTAATCTTTCAACTTGAACAGTTTAAACCAGTCGTCCTTATATACCCATGCATAAACAATTTTTTAAAGGAATTTAAAAATTTCTACTTCTTTTAGATGCTCTATTATCTGGCCAGGGGCAACATCTTCAAACAATGTTTTTATAATGGTGACATTGTAGCATTTACTACATTTTATCTGGTATCTTTTACATTCAATCAGAATGTGCTTAACCATCAATTTATGATTGCAATGTATGCATTGAGGTACATCTTCATCTCTTAGCAGGTGTATATGAGTTAGTCTTGTTTCTCCAATATGAATTCTTGTTAGTACAGTGTCCTTACTTTGCCCTTTTAGTAGTTTTGTGTTTACCTGTTTGATGCTTGGTTGGTGTTCGTAAAGTTTGTTTTCTGGGAATGTGTCCCATATTGCTTGCCATTTGCTTTTTATAGTCATTAACTTTTTTTTTTAAATCTGTATACAGAAATTTTATATTAGTTATTTCCATGTTACAGATTTTTTTTTACTAGGTCATCTACTTATTGCCCTTTATGTCAACATTGCTTACAGAGGAAAAGCTGAAAGGTTTGGTTTGGTTTGTTTTATGGCATATCAACCTCAATGTGTTATTTAATGCTGACAACATTTTTATTGCTTGTAATATTTTTTTTCAAAAAATGTATAGCAGGTAATTTTTTTTCAAAAATGTAGAGCTAGTAATAATGTATTGCTGATAATAATTTTTTACAAAGTATTTCTGGTATTAAAACCTATTTTTTACATTTTCATAGTTTTTTAACCCCAGTTTGGGGGTTAACTATTTACCCATACCTGGACCTGGGAACACCAGCAATTAAAAGGTGGTTCCATGCTCCTCAAAACCTCCTGATCAGAGGCTTTGCTGTTGGATGTAGTTTATCATCTTACCCAGGATGTGGATATAGTTTATTGTCATACCCAGGACGGAAAAGCTGAAAGGATTTTATATAGTTTCTAAGTCAGAGCAGTATCTACATTCCTTATTGGTTTTAAGTGGATTAACCATTCATCATGGTGAATAACCATCATTACTACATGCCAGCCGAGGGATAATCGGGCAGAATAACATCAACCTTCTCAGCTATTCAGTTGGATATCATAACTTTATCATCCTGAGGATGACAGTAAAGATGAAGGGCCACACAATAGCACATGAATAGGAAGTCAGGGTCTTTGTGGGGGTCTCTGCCATCCTTGATGAAGACCAGTTATCACACTCAACCATCAGAATTTGATAGAGGAAAGTAAAATTTTTTGTGTACATCAACTAAAAAGGAAATATGAAAACGAAAATAAGTGTATATCAATGATATATTGAGATGGGTATATTTTTTCTAAACAAATCAGGGCAAGCTTGGACCTTTGAGCATGTAAAAAAAACAAAACAGGATGGTTTTTTCCATTGACACTCTATTATTTTGACTACCTTCATTCCTTGGCAATGTTTATTATTCCAAAAAGGCAATAATTAGGATTCTAATAAAACCTAAACATGAGGAAAGTGTATTTATACCTTTTTTCTTGAGAATTTACAAAAAATATTAAACACTATTTATCAGATTGTTTATTTAGAAGAAGAATAAAAATAAATACAAAAACACAGAAATAAAACATTCTAAAAACTAATACAATATTTCTCATTTACCAATTTATAAAGAAATAAATATGAAAATAATTATAAGCATTTACTAAATTATTAAAATATATTAACCAACTATAAGGAAATCTTTATTTACTATTTTATAAAGTTTGAATCAATTGGCCGATGTTTTGCCAAACATTCCAATAAACATTAGTGTAAATAAGCAATCAAATAGTGTTTATTATTTTTGTTGTCAATTCTTAAGAACAAAATATGTAAAAAAAATTGACTTTAATATGTTTAGGTTTTATTACAATCCTAATCATTGCTTTTTAAAACAACAAACATTGCTGAAGAGTGAGGATAGTTAAAATAATAGTGATGTCAATGGCAAAACAGTCCTTTTGAAACTCCATATTTTGTGGGCACAATGGTCCAAGTTTTTCCCAAACAATAGTTAGGATGTGATCCATATGAAACTGAGAACATGTCCTCTCAGAAGGATAATTCATACTTCCAATTTTGTATAAGGTGTACTGCAATTACAAACCCAGATGTAACAGCACACTTATCTAGTTGACCTTTCTTAATAGAGACTGGGACATGTTGAGCAATTCTATTCTCTAAACGTTGAGAGGTCCTACCTATGTAGTCAGCTTCATACTGACATTTAAATAAATAAATTGCAAAACTTGTTTTAAAGATAAGTTGGCCACTCTTATGAATAGATTTCAACATAAGTCAAGAAGAGAATATAAGGCATGAACAAAAAATATTACATTTTTTGTTTTTTTTTAATCATTTCACCCAAATCAAGCCAATAAAGCCACTAAGATGCATGGAGTTATTGAGTGAGAAAGAAGATGAGAAAAATGGCAACCTACTGTGGGAAAAAATCTGCCTCATCAGTCATGTATTGAAAGATACATGATCGCCTAAGCATGTATCATGCATGGCACATAACTGACTGAATACAAGTCTTCCTAATTAACCTATAGCTGAGAGGAGAATAGGTGGATTCATCATTTTCTCAAGGCTATTTGCATGTAAGTAAATATAACAAACCCAACTGGAATTTGAACTCAGTTCTCTGATTTCTCATCCCAAGCCATTACCCATTACATAATTACCTTCTAAGTATCTGATGAAAGGGTGTACAAAAATTACCCCTCTTCCTGTTTTGTATTTTTTTTATTTTTTTTATAACAATCTAAATTTAAAATTTTATATTCGATAGATTAAAGTTTTTTTTTTTACTCGTCAATATGTTTTAAACGATTTTATTAATTATATTTATTTGTACTCTCGGTTTAACTCGCTGTAATTTATTTATTTATTTATTTTAATCGTAAATGAGTTATTTCTAGTCCTTTTATGGTCGAATTTTCTTTTATTTTTGTAAATAGCAATGTATTAGATGTAAAAATGAATCTTGATGGGATGTGGGTAAAAACGGAAAACATAATTACCTTCTAAGTATCCGATGAGGGGGTGTCGACTTAAAAAACAAAAAGGAAAAATTCCCCGCAAACAACTTAAATAGAGTACACACCATTGTGATTGGCTATTGGTCAACCTCCAATCAAATGCGTGATAACGGGGTATATTATAGAAGTCAGTGTCGGCAAGCATTTTTTAGAGGGCCTATCAGAGTCCGATCAGTTCTGATGGGGTCGACTTGGTGAGGTCAGTATGATGTTTGAAAGACCCGAAACTGCCCAATGATCCAAATCAGAACATCACTGACGACGCCCTCTAGAGCTAAAGCGTATATTCAAAGCACAAATACCATTTTAGTATTTTAATCTTTATTCAGAACAATTACCATGAAGATTTTTGTGTGACTGAAGCCAATATGCCAGGTCAGGTGTGATAATATTGCAGATTCTTCTTTGAATTGTCTGACACTGGTAAAAATTTGTTTGGCAAATCTAACACCAGCTTCATGAATGCAATCTGAGATATACAGGACATTTTTCACAACCAAATTTTTGCCTTATGTAACTGTGAGCTTGATTTATTTCTGCAATTGACAGAGTACGAATGAAAGATGACAAATCAAAGCAGTGGGATAGCAACAACAACAACACACAGTATGTGTAAACTACCTAGATTGGTTATCATGGCATCAACAAGCCCCACCAGAAACTAATGACTTGGTTTAGATCCCATTCACAAAATAGAGTAGGCCTAATATTATGCGCCTGCTGATGCAATAACCTTGTTGTGATTCATGATGATATTTCATCATTCTAGAAATAAAGATCTGGAATTTCATCGCTCTAAAAACAACCTTTCCACCAGTGATGATAGATGATATTTCATCATTCTAGAAATAAAGATCTGAAATTTCATCACTCTAAAAACAACATTTCCCCCAGTGATGATAGATGATGATAATATTTCATCATTCTAGAAATAAAGATCTGAAATTTCATTGCTCTAAAAACAACCTTTCCACCAGTGATGATAGATGATGATGATGATATTTCATCATTCTAGAAATAAAGATCTGAAATTTCATTGCTCTAAAAACAACCTTTCCACCAGTGATGATAGATGATCATGATATTTCATCATTCTAGAAATCCAGACCCGAAATTTCATCACTATAAAAACAACCTATCCACCACAAGCAAAGTGGCAGTAGCAGTAGTAAAAAGAACAACACAGATATATCTTCTTCACTCCATGAAAATCCAGAATTGACAGTTTTGAAAGCTTCCCTTCACCATGAAATTTTCAGAACAATTATAAATAAGTAAGCCCAAACTTTAAAGAAACAAAGAAGAGACAATAAAACGGAGAACATTTAAACGAATATTGCAAATAACATTCACAAAAAGAAAAATACACATTCTTGTCAATAATTTCATCATGTGTCTCAGTGTCTTATTGTTTATGTTATTGTTGTACATTTTATTCATTTCATTTTCAGTATAAAAAAGAGAAAAGGAACCCTCTCTCAACAACTAATAAATATAACATGGGGTAACTTACATTAATTAAATTAACATTCAACCTCATTACAGCCTCAATATGAGGTACTCTAACATTCAAAATCACATATTAACAGGCAGAAAATGTCAGCAAAAGTGTTTACCTCCAATACCAGAATGAAGAGACAACTAATCCAGAAAGAAAAAAAAATACAGGCATATATGAAGTGTACATATATTATTAACCTAGAAATGAGGGCAGCAGAACTTAAGTCGGAATCATTCTGCCTGATTTAAAGAATTTGAATGTAATAATTGCAATGCGACAGGTTATCTTCTTTTTGCTAATGCAAGTTAAACCAGGTTCAGATAAATATTCCCAATTATGCTTTGCACATTAAAAGATTAGCTTTTAATGAGAGACTAAAAAGTCGTAAAAGAATGAAATTCGAATCTTTGATTTCCACAAGGTAAAGAAAGTAGAAATTTTAAAATCAGAGCTGGTATTCATTTTTTTTAGAAAAATGGCCATTATCTCAAATTAGTCACTTATTTCATTAGTAATTTTATGTAACTTTTTGTAAATTCATATGAAAGTAGATTAATAATTCCAGAACCTGGCTAAATTTTAGTCTGAAATTTTCATTGTATAATACTTTACAAATATGTTAATATTTACCATTGATTTAAGGAAGGAGCAATGTTAAAAAATATGTGCTATTTTCAGCTTGAAGCTATGGACTTATCAATGTAACTGTAAGTGTAGTGTTCATGTACATAACAAATGCACTGCCTTAGTTATTTTCCAGGATAAATAATTTTTGTATATTAATTATTGATAATTTTTATTATCTTCTTTGCATACATGATACAATTTTTTAAAAAATCTCCTTTTCCTTTATTTCTTAGGATAAATAGTGAACAAGATAAAGGGCATTCCAATAACTTGGACCAGTTTTAAATGTGAATTAAATTTAAGTGTCTAATGATTTTTTCTTTTTCTTTCAGATTTAACAACTTAAGTCTTTGGCAATTTCTACCATGGAAAGATTAACAATCAAACATGTTAAAGTTATCAAAGCCTATTATAAAAATGAACATTCAAGCAGAAATGCAATAAGTTCCCAGGTTGCATCATCTCTCAACACAGCAAAGTCAATTGGCCACCACAATCGTGTGACTTGACACCTTTAGATCTCTTTCTTTGGGCTCATCTCAAAAGTAAGGTCTATGCCAACAACAATTCAACAGCTGAAGGATGAGATAATAAAGCATATTGGTGAGATCGATGAGCAACTATGCAGGGATGTCATCAAGACTTTTGACCATCGAGTGGAGGTGTGCCACTTAAGCCTTGGCAGATATTTGGGCAATATTATTTTTTTTACACATAAATGCCATGACTTAAATAACATGATCCAATAGAGAAATAAATAAATTTTCACCAATAATACTGATTTATTTACTGCTGATTTTGATCTGTATTAATGAAACACCCTTTATATTAGTAATGCAAGTAGAGAAGGCCCCCAGCTTCTGTATATCACTCTTGCATCAGTTCTCTGCTCAAGCATAGAGAGTATGGAAGAACAGGCTGAAAAAAGGTTGAGTTAAAGTTAATGAGCAAGAAAAGAAAAAAGCAATGGAGATATCTGTTTCTTCCTGTTCTACAGAAACAAGGCAGAAAAGAAGGATTTTTGCTGCCTCCAGTTGTAGATCGGTTGCTATCTATGCTTTTTTATAACCAATTTTCTCCACCATTTTAGTTTTAAAATAATTATTTTTGATAAAAAGAAAACCTGAAGAAGAGAGAAAAAAAACACCAAAACATTAACACTCTTCAATAATTTTGGATGTAAAGGATTGAAAATTTTAAATTTTATAAAAATGTAAAAATTCTGGCATTTTGACAACAAATGAGTAATTTCTTAAATACCGAAATTAAAATTCTAGTAAAAATGTATATGATTTTTTTTTGCGACTTATCAACTCTTTGTGGTTATTTAAAGTTGGAATATATTTTGGATTGTAGGAAGTTGTTTATAGTACGAGGTGTTTCAAAATGGTCTCTCATCTAAGTACTGACTAGGCTCAATGCTGCTTAACTTCAGTGATCAAATAGAAACCGATTTTTTCAGTCTGAGTTGACCATAGGTAAAAATATATAAAATCTAAGACGATTATTTTCTGAAAATTAGTGGCTTTTGTCATTATTCAATTCTCATTTTGTCAAAAAATTTTTTTTTGATTAATTGCTTAAAATAATCAGTTGCAATTTCTTTTGGTAGTATTTGACTTCTTTTTGAAATAATATTCTAGTATTTGAATTTTTATTCAAAGCAATATAACATTTTTTTATGTCTTCGATTGATTTGTTTTTTTATGGCTTATCAATCTTTTTGTAGTTATTTAAAGCCGAAACATTGGATTGTAAGAAGTTTTTGGAGATAATGATTTAGTAATACAAAGCATGGTGGAGTAACGGATAGTGGCTCGGATGGAGGAATCAGAAAGCCAAGTTCGAATTCCAGTAGAATCCATTACATTCGCTTACATGCTAATACCCTTGAGAAAAGTATGAATCCTTTTCTTCTCCCACCAGCTATTTACAAGAATTTTGTATGTTGACATTTGAATATCACTTTTTGCTAAATTGAAGGTTGACTGAGTAGTTTGATTTTTATTTCCATTAATAAAGACTTTTTGATGAAGATGAAGGTAGAAGAATGAAGGGATTGATGAATTTGCCAAAAAGAAATGAAGAATTGAATTAGTTTACAAATAAATAAGTTTACATATGTCATTATTGCTTAAATATGTCGTTATTTGTTGATTTCATTATTTTCTTAGATTCATCTCATAATAGTCATCACTCTTTATGACTGGTACCTATGTATAAATGTATTTATGCATGTCTTTCCTTTTCAAATCAAATTAAATATAAAAATGCAAGTCCATAAGTTTAATTTTGTGAACATTATAAAGCCAAATATTACAAAAATATGCAGTCCAAAAGCACATATCCTAAAATTTAACCTTTGATAACTTTGACATAATGCAACCCAGCTGTAATCAGGAGACCCACATAGATTGATTGATTTGTCTGTTTAATTGCATATCAACTCCTTACAGATTATTTAATGCCAAAATTTAATTTTCTTGGGAGCTCGGAAGTAATGAAAATATGATATATTGTTATTCTGCTTTCACAATTCAATACATGGTAGATGATACTCAGCTTTTGTGCATATACATGTTTATGTGGACATAATTACTAGAGGCGGTGATGTGTATTTTGTGGTTTTGTTAATGGAATACAGTTTGAATTAAAAAAAAAGTAGGATATTATATGGCTTAATGTCATGAAAGTTCTTTTATGTAGCCATATAAAAGACAATGATAATTAATTTTATCTCTGTCTTAAGTGTCTTGTGTTTTTTTTAATAACCAACAGTAAAAGCTACAAGACAGGATCTTCAAAGCAGCCACATAAAATAAGAAAAGTTGATAAATAACTGAAAATATTCAGGAACAAATAGCACTTGACTGGATGTTAGAAAGTTCTGCTCATAGACTTAAAAGAACAAAGAAAAAATTGAGATAGTTTCAATGTTGGCAAAATACAGGTTACATGTCAGAGAGAGTTCTGATGTTGCCCATTAAAGTTGCCATCTACATGTGATGATGTAGAAATGGGTTGCAGGGTGGTTGAGAGAAAGAGAGATCTCACTGGTTGAAGGGAAAAGCTGATCTGTTAGTCTGCCATGAAAGAACCAGCACAAGATGTCCCAAGTATTATCGACCTATCCTCTAGTTCATACCAGTGACCTGCTGAATAAAGAACCAGACATTTTGAAAGTAGGATTTATATTTTCATTTATCACTGTGGCATTAATTACCACCATTTGTTTCATTGTGAATGCAAAACAGAACTTTCCCAGTTCTTGTTCACAACAACGTGAATGAGAAATGAGATGCAACATGAGGTTACTTGTCTAGCCAGTAAAAGATTGACGGATAGTTTGTATTTTGTTTTAATCATTTCACCTCAAGCAAGGTAATAAAGCCACTAAGATGCAAGGAGTTACTGGGTGTTTTGGAATACAAGAAAGAAAGAAAGAAAAATTACTAACAATAGAAGAACAGGAAATAAGAAGACAGAAGATAACGATTGGCATTGCATTTAAATTTTTGAAGATCAAAATTAACTGGGAAGCAAGAAGCTGGAAGAAAGTTCCACAAGCAAAATGTGCAATAGAAGAAACTTAACATAGAACTTACATCTAGCCATTTCAACTGTAAAATTATGAAACCTTACTACCAATCTGGTATTATTCTTAAATTCATAGTCTAGATGCCATAGAGAAAAGTTCATCAAAACAATTCCCATGAAAGTATTTATAGACAAAGCACAGGGAAGCTATGTTACGGTGATGGGAAAGTGACTGAATCTCAGATGCTAGGTCAGGACCAATAACATTGCAGATTCTTCTTTGGATTTTATCAAGAACCTCTAAATATATAGCATAAGCACCAAACCAGATGTGGCAACAATATTCAAAGCAAGGATGAATGGTAGACTTATAAACATGTAAGATAGATTCTCTTGAGAATAATTGCCTAGTATGAAACAGTGAACCAAATTTTGAGCAGCAGACTTAATTCACTCAATATAATTTTCTTTTACTGCATTTCAGTAGAAAACATTAGTTTGAGAAGGCGCAATGAGTCACTCTCCTGGAGGTTAGCATCAGCCATGTTGATGAAAGGCATACAGGGTTCTCTCAGACAACTAAAAGAGAGCAGTTTTGTTTTGGAGGCATTAAAATTAACAAGCCATTTTTTGGCCCTAATTAACAACAGATTGTAGGTATATTTAAAATTTTACATGTAAATTGCTTAGATACAAAAACCATTTCTATCTTTGACTAATTTGTACTCATCGATACACAAATGTTACAAATTGTTAATCTCCACTGAGCTTTCAAGAATGTCTGCACCATATCTATTGGTTAAGCCTTACTTTTATATTGTTGGTAAATTTCAAGTGTGTTTTCGCATATGCACTTTTAAATTTGAACTCTGTGTACATGCATATCCACATATTTTACAAGAAAAAGGCTTTTCTCCAGTGTGGGTTAGCATGTGTCTTTTCAATTTTGAACTGGTATAAAAGGAAGAGCCACAAATTTCACAAGAATGTGGCTTCTCCCCAGAATGTGTTTGCTTGTGTTTTTTTAAGTTTGAGTTGTTTGAAAATGCAAAACCACAAACATCACATGAATATGGTTTCTCTCCAGAGTGAGTTCGCTTATGGCAAACTAAATGTGACTTATCTGAGAAGGAAGATCCACATACTTCACAAGAATATGGTTTCTCTCCAGTATGTCTTCTTATATGGGTTTTTAAATGTGAACTAGTGGAAAAGGCTGATCCACATACTTCACAAGAAAATGGTTTCTCCCCAGTGTGTGAACGCATATGTACAACCAAATTGGAATTCCGTGAAAAAGAGGTTCCACATATTTTACAAGAGAAGGGCTTCTCGCCAGTATGTGTTCGCTTGTGAGAAACTAAGTGTGATTTCTCTGAAAATGAATATCCACATATTTCACAACAATATGGTTTCTTTCTAATATGTTTTTTCATATGCATTTTTAAATTTGAACTACTTGAACATGCAGTCCCACACACTTCACAAGAATATGGTTTTATCCCAGTGTGTGTTTGAATGTGCCTTTTTAAGAGAGAACTTGTAGAAAATGCATCTCTACAAACCTTACAAGAATATGGTTTCTCTCTAGTGTGTATTTGGAAATGTCTTTTTAAATGTGAACTTCTTAAAAATGCAGATCCACATACTTCACAACAATGTAGGTTTTCAACAGTCTCTTTTTGAATGGAAGTCTTTATTTTTGTGCTCATACTAAATACCGATTCAATATCTTGACAAAAAGACATTTTTCCTTCAACATGATTTCTCTTATGTGTTTTTAAAGACCAACTTTCTGAAAATGCAGATCCACATTGTTCGCAAATATAAGGTTTCTCCCCAGTGTGTGTTCGTATATGCCTTTTCAAATGGGAATTGTCAGAAAATGCAGAATCACACACCTCACATCTATATGGTTTTTCACCAGTATGTGTTCGCATGTGTCTTTTCAAATGTGAATTCACTGAAAATGCAGATCCACACACTTCACATGAATATGGCTTTTCTCCAGTATGTGTTCGCATATGTGCCACCAAAACTGACTTCCATGAAAAGGATGAGCCACACACTTCACAAAAATATGGTTTCTCTCCAGTATGTGTTCGCATGTGGCTTTCCAATTTTGAACGATTTGAAAATGGAGATCCACAAATTTCGCAATGATAGTTTTTGTTGTTAATATATTTTTCCATACTTTCTGATGTGAATATCTTGGAAAAGCATTGATCAATTAAAAATTTAGGATGTTAAGAAGTAAACTTCATATTATTACTAAGGTTATTCTCCATTTTTATGCTGGAACATCTGCAAAATAAAAAAAAATCATAGTCAGTCAGCAATTTAATTTTCTAGCTTACCTCCAATGTTTTCTTTAGATGTGAACTAGTGGAAAATTTCAAACAACAAAACTTAGGTGTGTAACTTGATATTTAACACTAAATTTCAATTTTCAGCAAAAGAAGCTCTACTTTAAAATTTTGGAGACAGTAACATTTTAATTCCTGGCTAAAACAAAATATTGGAGATTTTATAAGTGAATGAGAATAAGAAATGTCCGGGAATACTTCTATTTCACTTCCCACAAATAATGAGATTTAACTATTGATCTAAGTGTGTAAACGTACTGTACATACTTGAGCATAGTGCAAGTTCAGTTTTTTATGCAAAAAAATGTTTTTTTTTGGGGGGGGTCACACTATATACAGGTAATTTTTTTAAGAGGTTAAAAATCATACAATTTTGTGACCAACTGCACTATACACAGGTAATTTTTTCAGGAGGGATTAAAAATCAAGCATTTTAAATAATCTCAGCTTCTAGCAAAATAAAGCAAAAAAAAAACAACATACATGTTGAGAGTACGTTTTTACTTAGAATGACTTGAATTATCATAACCCAAAGTATGTACCTCAAATCATGGGACACCCTGCATTATGTACCAGTAATCCTGACAAAAATGTCATTGGAAAGGCAATATCTCAGTGATGTAAACACTTGTGAAACAAAAATGAATGCAAATTTGAGATAGGAAAAAAATCTATTAATTCTTCATTTCTATAAGTTATTTGTTGATTTTAAGTGTGATACATAATGGATGAGGTTTTGCTCTTCATGTAGCAATGAAAAGGGAAGAAACTTAAGCCATATAGGAGGGAGGAGGCCAAAGGTAAAGGAACTTCTATAGTCAGGCATGAATGAAAATAAAAGGAGGGTATCTAAATCTTTCTATCAGACATTTTACAGTACATGGTTTTTCTCACTATTTGGGGTACCTTTGTACAAAAAAGTGAAGACCATTTATTTGCTATAAAATATGTCTAGGATGATGCCCAGTACTCCAATATTTAATTACAGATAGCCTAATAGTATTTCTCAGTAGCTAGGGTCACTTTATACTCAAGTTATATGAAAAAAGGTTATTTTTTTCACAAAAAATTCAGTGGTTGCACGATACATAAAGTAGGCTTATACACAAGTATATACGGCAAGTCATATTCTGAAATTTTATATATTATTTAGATTTCAGTTCACATGGACTAGAGTGCATTCTTTTTCTTCATATGTTATTAGCCATAGCAAATTTGAAAATCTCTCAATAGATCACAGCTTTTTCATGTTCAACAGGATGTGCAAGTGGTGTAATGGATGGCAACTTGGAATGAGAAACCAGCGAGAGGAGATCAAATTCCAGTCAGGTTTGTTCCATTCACTTACATGCAAATTCCCCTAAGAAATGCATGAAGCCATCTCCTCCACTAGCTATGGGCTAAATGGTAAGACATTATCTGTAAAAATCATTATTATAATAAAAAACTTCTTAGTGCAATATTCACTTATAAAAAGAATTATTCTTACAATCCAAGGTATGTTCCCAGTTTAAATAATGCACAAAGGGTTGATAAGCCATAAAGAAATAAATCATTCACTTTTATGTTCAATAACTTTTAATTTTATCTGGTTTTACCTATGATTCTCTCCCAAAACTGCACACAACTGTTTTTTTTCCTAGAGAAAATGTAACATCAATAACATGTCTGTGTAGTTTGAAAACTATTTTTGAATATTTTCCTTTGCATTTACACTGATGTAAAGTGACTTTGGTAGGTGATTAACAACCACCAATAAATATATGGGTTTGGAAAGCAGTTATCACAAAAACATAAGGCTGGTAAGGATGCTCCTGTGATGTCAGGGGAATGACTTAGGTAAAAACAAAAAAAGAAGAAATTTTAATTTTTAAATGAAAATATGACAGACTGACTCCTAAATAATTTTCATTCTTGTTTATCAACTTTATTCTTCAAAAAATAAAAGTAAAATTACATTTTATTCAATTATATATTCACCATTATCTGCAATGATTTGTTGCCATTTATCAAGCAGTTCTTCGATACATTTTGAGTAAAATTCCACAGGTGTTGACGTAAAAAAAGCTTTCTACAAACTCTTGAATTTGGTTTTCATTAAACTTTTTCCCATCAAAGATGTCAAAAATGCAAACTGAAGTTTGTAACAAAGTTCTTATATTCAGTTACAGCCAGAATTTCTGTGCAAAGTGGGCCAAAATATTTTTACATGTTCTAAATATATGCTGCAAGAAAAGCTTGGGAAGCTCTGCACTTAGTAGTAGAGAATTTCACTGCATAATTGATACCTTTTAAATAAAATTCCACAGGTTTTTGATAAACTCTTGAATCTGGCTTTTTATAGAGAAAGTTTCCATCTCATCAAGGCATTTTGCAGCATTCAAAAACAGTAATAATCAGTTGGTGCAAGGCCAGGTGAATATGGTGGGTGAGGTAGAACAGACCAACTGAGCTCCAAAGTCTGTTCTTGCGTTGTCATGGAGGAGAACAACATTTTCCCTTTAATCCATAGTGTACACTGCTACTGCTGTGCAAAGTAAAAGGTATTTTACCAACTATAAACACACCTCAAAACCACTATATCACATCACCAACCTTTAATAAATCCATTCTTAAAGTATCTAATGTATATTTAACTACCACAACTGGTGTTGATGTAAAAATGTCCCCAAACCAACAGGCAGACAAACTCTAAACATAAATAATACCTACTAAACTATATAAATTATACACATGAATGCTGCTTGACAAGTCAAATGCACAGGAAGCCTGCTTAACCAATGAAAATCAAACAACACAAAAATAAAAATACCAGAAAAAGTTTTTCTTTATTTCATTCTCTGTTGAAGCTTTAATAAAAAAAAAAAAGTTAGATTTATAAAGGCTTCCTATTTGTCCTTTATCAGACTAAACTATGTTAGTGGACTCCAAATTTATTAATTGCTAAATATGATTAGATAGTTAGGATGATGAATTCCTCATCACAATTTGTTTCCAAAAACTGAAATTAGTTATGACTCAACCTAATACTTACATCACAATATTTGAATATGAAATATCAATTCTGGAAGAGGATAATTGTTGTGAATAATAAATGTATACAAACTGATGTCTGTTCACATTCAATCCTTGTATATCAAGGTCATGATCAGTGAGCCCAATACTGTCACAGTATATTTTATTACTCTCTTCTGTTGTCACTGACATATATTTATATCAAATCATACAGTATGAAACACAAGATATCCCTAGATATAGGCAGTGGAATAAGAACAGTCTACCCAGTAGATTAAATAAAGGCTTCAGTTCAGAATTCCCTGTAGCTTACCCGGATTGACATAAACCTGATGAAGGCCAAAATGCTGTGATAACAATAACAAAGATGAGGACATTAGTCTGCATGTAAATAGTGTAAATTATGAAAACTCCTCATCCTAAAAATTCAGACATGAATTATGAACTCATCTCTTTCATTTTTGATTCGCAGAGTATTAAATTAGAATTCAGTAAAAAAGTTTTTAATAGGACTAAAAAATGAATAAGAAAAACACTGAAATAATGATTTCTGAACTGAACCCTTTATTTAATCTATGAGGATAGACTGCTCTCATTCCACTTCCCTTGTCTAGGGATATCTCGTGTAGTTCTTATTTTTAATATTTTAGTTACTGCTCGCCCATTCCCACTGGGTTGCAGACACTACCTGACCCAGAGATTAAACTTACAATTACCATCACCGAATTCACAATCAATGCTTTAATCCACTAATCTATTGTCCCATTGGACAATTCCCTGTACTGAACTTGGAGCCACAAACCTAACCTTCCTGCTGATTAGTGCTACCAGTGCTGTTGAAGATTTACTGTCATTTGTCTTTCATGTCATATATATTTCTATGCTAGACCTATTAAGAAGATCCTCATAATTTGACATATGTATTAATTCTTTCAGACATCTAACTCTCCAGTGTTCTTCCTTATCCAATATTTTCACTTGTGTTAAAGGGGAGGACAACAGTCCAAATGTAAACAATGATAACTTTTCATTCTAGAAATCAGACAGAAATTATTGAAATCATGATTCTAGACACAAAGTTGCCATACCCGAAAAAGATTTCTGTGCCGGATTTTTGTCCCAAAAGTTTGGAAAAAAAAAAAATTATGTGAATAGAAGAGCATGGAAAGTCATCTGGTTCTTTGAAAATGATGAATTCAATTCCTGAGCACGGTAGTGCTAAAATATACAGGGTGCAGCAAAAGTAATACCCATTTTTTATTTATGAACTTTTTATAAGTATTGTCAAATTAAAACTACATGATTTGTTATGGCTAACAAACTATTTCACATGTTCAAAATGCTCCTCTTCATGTTCAACAATGATGAACACTATCAGCAACACTTCTACAAACCATTCGATACATTTCTAGATTAATTCCTGGAAAATCTATCAGAAACCACTTGTTTTAATTCAGGAATTGTTTCCAGTTTCAACTCCACAAGAAAAAGTCTGGTGGTTTTAGGTCTGGTGATCAGGATAGCAACTCAATTGTTCCACATCATCCTATCCATCTCAGCTTGGAAAAAAAGATATGGTGTTACTTTTGCTGCACCCTGTATACCAAATTAGTGCAGAGGACATCATCATAAGGAAGAATTGATGGTAATTAGTTCTGAAATACCCCAGGAAGGACAATGGACATAAATTAATGATTGAAAATCACATAACATCATGGTTTAAAAAATTGTTCCATTTGACAATTATGCATATAACAGATACATTAAGAAGCAGAAAAAACACTGCGATAAGAGCAACTTAGATGGTTCTTGGCTGACGGCTTTTGAATTGATGATAAAAGTTTGTTTTTACTACGTTTTGGGGCTTTTTAAAAATTGATTTTCTCAAGACAAGTTTGTATTCTTCGTTTAATTTCTTTGTAGCAATGTGAAAAAAGGGAAACAAAAAGGCGAACAGTATTGTTCAGAAATATGGAAACTTACGATACCAGAGTTAAGAGAAATGTTTTTGTCATCAGACAAAAAAAAACAAGAAACTTCTTTAAGAAGTGTTGTGTATGATTTCATTCTTTGCGTGGAATTATGCCCATTTATTGAAATTAATTAGACAATGTGGGCGATCTCAAATAAATTGCCTTTGTTTCAAGTGCTTTCTGGATTTGGTTTACCTTTATGTTGTGGCTTAATGTCACAATTTTTGTATGGTTGAAATTGAAAGAATAGTACAGTGTAACCCGGATATAAGAGAAACCCGGATATAAGAGATATTTTCTCTGGTCCCAAATTAGAGCCTGTGTTAATGTATAATAGACCAAACCCGGATATAAGAGAAACCCGGATATAAGAGACTTATTATACGGCCCCGACAACTCTCTTATATCCATGTTACACTGTATTAATTTTATTTTTTTTCAAAAATTACATAAATTACTTTGAAAAAAATTGACGTTAAAAGTCCAACATTTGGGCCATAATTCGTATGCACAAAAAAAACTAAAAGTAGAAAATTTGCTACAACTTTTTAAGAACAAGAACTTTTTAAAAGAAAATAAGAAAATTGCAGAACAAAGAACTTGTGAAGTTTGTTGTTGCAATATGACATTCCACACTGGTATCCAAAACGGGCAGTAGAAAAAATTACCTTCAGTTCATACTCAAACAGAGAATAGCTGCCTTCATGTTTGTAAAGAAAGCGTTTTCTCAGATGAAAAAAAAGAAAAACCAACAAGCATCCACACGAATGGGAATATATATATATACAGTAGTCAGTGTAACCCGGATATTAGAGCCATACTTACCTAAACAAAAAATAGATCAAACCCGGATATAAGAGAAACCCGGATATAAGAGACGTCTCCTCCGGTCCCGACAACTCTATTATCCGGGTTACACTGTGTATATATATATATATATATATATATATATATATATATAGAGATAAATAGATATAGAGAGAGATATGAATATATTTAGGAAAAAAAAAAATGTTTTGAAAATGAAAACAATTATCTTGCCATTTTGCGCGTGCGAATTATGACCCAGAGATTTACAAAATCGTCTAATGACAGAAAAGAGAAGACATCTAATTCAATTCTTTCAGTACAATATCTTTGATCAGTTATTCATGCATATTTTTACTTACCTTTTGTTGACAGGAGAGTGGCAAATACGTACAGAGAAAAACAAAAAGTAAAGACATTGTTTTTTTCCCCAAATTTGGAGCCTCGTTCAATCTACGCAATTTCTCCATTGTTCGCTCAGTTCATTATAATAATACTGTACATGGAACAAATGGCACAAAGAAAAAGTATTCGGAGATTTTAAAATACAGTGAAGACATTTATTTTGAAGAAAACCTTTCTTTTTATCCCAATGCAGAAACATGCTAAGCGGTGTTGAACAAGAATCAGTCCCCTCATTCATAATTATATAAGTAATTTGCATAAAATAAAAAGTACATAGTTTTCATCGTTTATTTTTTAGTTAAAAATTTGAATTAATTAAAATTAAATTCTTGAATAAAAAAAAGTTATGTTGTGTGATATTCATGCCCCTTATTTTTTGTGTATTTTAATAGCGTGAATGAAAAAGGGGAAAAACTTACCTTTTGTTTTAAATGATATCGGTTGTCTCCCTTGTAATTAAAACTATTAGCAACTTTGATAATGACTTAGTTTTTAAAAAAAGAACAAAATTCTACATTTACATTATTATGAGTTTTATTAATTTTTGACGTTTCCACATGTCTCTGATGATGATTTTAGTTTAGAAAGAAAACTCGAACTTACCAAAAACAGTATTCTTTGAGATTTAGAATGTTATAAGATTTGTAGCTTAGTAAAATACATTTGTTGAACACTGTGTAAAATTTAGAATGAAATGGACATAAAATAAATGTTATTTTTTAGAGATATAAAACGAGAATTTCAGCAGTTATTTCTCCCTTTTCACTTTCCAATGTTTCATGATTTTAATTAATATTAATTGCTTCCTTCATCACTTCTTTCTCCCATAATAAATAGGGGGAAAGTGTCCATTCTAAAAGACAACAAAAGTTTGACAATTTAAATTTTCTTTTCTTTTTTTATTCATAAAAAGAAATTATATGGTTGTCAGTTTGCAATAATTCATTCATGGTAGTACAAGAGACAGTAACATATGAAAAATTAGTTCCTTAGTAAAAAAAAAAAAAAAAGATTCAAGCTGTTGCATTCAGTGTTGCATTATGATAATAATATTCTTCAAAGAGTTGTATTCTAAAAAGAATATACAAGTTACCAAATTATTTCCAAAATACAAAGCTAAAAAATTCCTCACTGTCTTCCATAGGGTTAGATTTAATATTATAAGTCTGAAGAAATACCCTTTTTAAAGTTAAACTATATACCTGATTCGTTAAAAAATGAGCATGAATGGTGAAAAAAATGCCCCAAACTTAAAACTTAGTTTTATCATCAAAAGCTTTGTTATCATTAAGAGAAAAGACAAAAGGATTTTTTCATTATTAAATTATATTTTTTAATCCTTTTTATAACTTTTTTGAAATTTTGGTTAAAAATGTTGTTTTTCTTGTGTAAATTAAAACGAAATTTGTGTGTTTTTTGTAACAATGTATCCTCTACCCACTGGGCCCACACACTCCACCAGACAAGCCGTTGGTCAGGTATGGTCCAGTATTCAAGGTTAGACACAAGTCTCCAGTTCCCAATGTCTATTCGAAGCCACTCTCCAGCCACATTGTGACTTTTTTGATCCTGGACAGTGGTCATCAGATTGTAGAAATCTGGAAGCTCCCCATTGGTCCACTTGCAAGTTTGTTGGGTGAGAATCAGGTTAACAGAAAAAATAAATTACCAAGTCGATTCAATTTTGAAAGGACAAAACTTTTTATTCTTTATATATAAAAGCAAACATACAAACAAAAAAATAATTCTTGTTGCACAAGGTTGAATGTTTCTTGTATGTGAACAATAACCAGACAAAGACAATACTTTGAATAATTTCAGTAAGGAAATGTGGCCTTTATTTTAACCCTTTTTGGTCTGTTCTTAGTGCAACTACTACAACCTTCGATGTTCCCATACTCAGTAGACAGAATAGTAATGGTAGTAGCAGTAGTAACGGTACCTAGATGTTAGAGGCAGTAATTTGCTCTTTGCCAGCGGACGATTTCTATACAGTCTCGGAAGTCACTCCACCCAGTTCAACTGCACTTGAAGACAGACGAACCCAAAACTCTCCTTTTCAATCTCCGACATCTCTCTACCTAGTTCAACTGCACTCGAAGGCAGATGAGCCATAACTCTCCTCTCTTCCAGTTGGCTCGCCTCTTTATATAGAGAAGTGGTGATTTATCTGTTTTTCTAGTGTGAACATACTGACTTAATTTGAAAGTACAATTTCACTCTTTCAAGAGTAAACAGTTTACTTTTCACCGAGTGATTTCCAAGGTCCACAATAAGACTCTATTGTTATCACCTCACTAGCAATCACTCTGCTGCTCTTTGTAAACTACAAAGAATCCAATTTCAAAAATACATTTTAAATCAAAACATCATTTATTTTAACTTGGTTATTAAATTGTCAAAATCCATTTCTTTTTCTAAAAGTTCCAATTATCATTGTCCCAGTAATTTTCTATTAGTAATCTGATATCCTTTGTACACTTACAAAAAGATTGTATTTCGTGTTCTAAATTAACTTTCTGTAATATTTACATTTCAAAGTCTTTACAGCATTTTTAACATCTTGGTTCTTTTGAAAACGCCTTTTTTTTGTTTTACAACATATTCTCTTTTATTATCATTATTATTATTTCAAGGGTGATATTGCCACATTTTTGCAATGAAAAAACACACTGATTTGAAAATTCTTACAAAAATCAGATGATTATCAGATATTAATGAAAGTTGCAGAACTTATTCACAAATAAATTAAATTATTTTAGAAAATCTTTTTTTTTTTACATCTGTTACTCTCACACACACTTATTTCATTCATGAAATTTTGTGAAATTCATTTTTGTTGCATTTAATGTTTATCTTAGTTATAAGGCCAAGTCCTTGGAGAATTTAAATAATCAATTTTTTTTTGTCAAAAATCTGCTTTGCTTTATTTAATCTATGGGTGTGGACTGTTCTCGTTCAACTATCTAGGGATATCATTTAGTTCTTATTTTTGGTACAGGTTGGTTATTGCTTGCCTGTTTCTACTGAGTTCATATACACACTGCCCAGCCCAGAGATTCATCTCACAATTAGTAAATCACCAGATTCACGAACTAACACTTTAATGCATTAGGCTATTGTCATATAAGGCAATTCCTTGTAGTAAACTTGGAGGCTTAAACCTAACCTGACTGTTGATTAGAGCTGCTTATGGTGCCTGTGCTGTTTTTGACTGTTGTTGCTGCTGCTGTTGAAGACTTGCTGTCATTTGTCTTGCTTTATTAGTAGTGGCTCCCATATTGTATTTATTTCTATGCTTAGAACTTTAAATGTTATAGTTTGAAGAAATAAAATGTATTAAAAATAAATCATATATATATATATATATATATATATATATATATATATATGAGCACTGATCAAAAAGTATTGGGATTGGTGGTATAAAAAGAAGACTACAGTACATATCAATTCGGCATTTAATTTCCTTTGAACTATTCCCCTTCTGAAGCCATACACTTTATTCAACATTGTTTCCATTAATGGAAGCATTTCTGGAACTTTTTTTCTGGGATAGTGAGAAGCTGCCTCATCACATTCTCTTGGATATCTTCAACATCTTGAAATCTTGTTCCTTTCAAATGGGATTTGAATTTTGGAAAGTGGAATAAGTTGCAAGTGGCAAGATTTGTGAATGTGGTGTATGCACGACACATTTCTATGTCAATCTGCACCAAGCAGCTTCACTCTGAATACTTTAGCTCAGTTAGCATAGCAATAATCTCAATATTTTTTATCAAACCGTATATATATATATATATATATATATATATATATATATATATATATATGTAAAATATGTATATATATTATATATATAAATATACGTAATTTTTATATATATTATATATGTGCGGTACTTATTGGAAAGCGTACAATATCAGTGATAGAGCTAACATATTTAGTTGGATTGAGATATATATATATGTGTGTGTGTGTGTGTTTATATATGTATGTATATATGTGTATGTATATATATATATATTATGTGTATATATGTATATGTATGTGTATGTGTATATATATATATATATATATATATATATATATATATATATATATATATATATATATGTGTGTGTGTGTGTTTGTATGTATATATATATATATATTTAGTTGTATTGATGTCAGTTTGTGACCCTGGGTTTCACACTATTTGTCTGATGATTGCAAATAGCATGATACCCAGGGTCACAAACTCACATCAATCCAACTAAATATGTTAGCTCTATCACAGACATTGACACTATTGCAGACATTGCAGTGACACTAACACAGACATTGCAGAACTTATAAAGTCAAGAAAATAATTGGAATGGAGATATTACATTGTATATTATAAAAAAGCTTATATTCTACAATGTGTACTTCTTTTTCCTTTTATCTTTTTAGCTGTACTGTAATACATCTGTGACATATTACTGTCTGTTATGCAATGTCATACAATCAGGTAATTCTGGTGGAATTTTTCATGGAAATCAAGGAATTATCAGCAAATTTAATCCAATGATAAAGTTGTGAGTGCTGTTATTACATCTTTCAGACAATTGTTTTGTAGTCATTAGTAAACATCATAGTTCCACAATAAAGAATAAGCCATCTTTTGAATCATGTTGCTTACTAAAGGATGGGAAATGAGCGCCAGAAGTGTGGCAATAAAAAGCAACTGAAATTAAGATGTAAGAAATACTAATAAAAAATTAATAGTAATAATTTATCTATTTCATATGACAAAGTTCAGTTACTGATTCTCTGGTTAAAACTTATAATCTCAAACATTTGTAATCCATATCTTCTTTATCAAAATATATGTCAACTATTTGAAGTTCAATCAGTTAATAAGTTGGATTCATCAATTCACTTTTCTTCAATCCAAGTAAGTTAGATTCATCATGATTGTTGAACTTGTCCCTACATAAGAGGGTTAGCTGAAAAGTTCATAGGCTGACCAAGATACTCTCATGGAATGTGACCAAATAGTTCAACTTGCGGTCTACACATTTCTTCTATCAGTGTTGCAGGGCTTGGATCCTATTGGTGGAGAAGATTTCATCCGGTTAGTGAAAAAAAAGTCATCAGCAACAGATATGATATCATTATCACTGTGTTCCCAGTGAAGTGTTCATGTTGGGAAAGGATGATAATTAGATGTGGCCAAATCAGGAGAACAGAGAGGGTGAACAATGAATTTAATGCCACAGTCATGCACAGCAGCCGTTGAAAGCAAGGACTTGTGTGCTGTAGCATTGTCTTGATGAACTAAGATCCCTTTTGTCAGTTCACTTGGGCATTTGGTTTTGATAGCATTTCATAACTGCCTCAGCTTGTTGACAAGGCATGGTGGAGTAATGGATAGCAGGTCGGATTGAGGAATCAGAGAGCCAAGTTCAAATTCCAGTCGAATCCATTACATTCACTTACGTGCTAATACTCTTGGGAAAGGTATAAATCTTCTCCCCCCCCCCCCGGTTATGGGTAAATAGCAGGACAGACCGGGTTTTATAGCCTTGGATGGCAACTGGTCTACCGCAGAAAGAAATGGCAACAACCTATTGCAGGAAAAAAATTTGCCTCGTCAGTCATGTATCAAAAGATGCATGATCACCTAAGCATGTATCAGGCATGACATTAGAAAAAACTCTCCATTGATGGTGTGGCCCTTTTGAAGATAATAAACAAACACAATGCCTTTTGCATCCCCAAAAACTGAGACTATCAGCTTCCCAGCAGATGAAACCACTTTCAATCTCTTGGGAGCAGGTGATGGGGGACTGTCTCTTTGTGCCTGGCTTAAAGTGATGAATCCAGAGTCTGGAAATGTTCAAGGAAATCAGCTGGGTCTGTGTCAAACTATATCATATTTTCCTGTGATGTGATCAGACTGGTGCACTTTTGATCAACTGTCAGAAGATGTGGCAGAAAACTTTGTCACGTCAATTTCATTGTGCAGAATATTCTTTCACAGGATATGCTATTGGCTATTTGATTTATAGTCAATCACCTGTCATCCTCACCATATGGTGAACATAATATTTTTCTCAGTGGTGGCAGCTGCAGGATGTCCAGACCTTGAGTCATGTTCAATACTTTCCCTACCCCTCTTAAATTTAGCCACCCACATTTGCACTGTTGACAGAGCTGGAGCCTCATCCCTTAATGTAGCAACCATGTCAACCTGAATGTCTGCGGGGGGTTAAATCCTATTTCTGCAGGTACTTAATAAAACCACAATACCAAATTTTGTTAATTTTCAAGAGAAGTCACTACTTGTTACTTTTGAAGTCTTCTTTGAACAGTCAGGTATCAGTTTATCTGAAAAGAAACAATGCAGAGTTGAAATTAATGCATGCAAGATGTCACAGCTCTAGAATCACTCCTTTGTAGTCAGCCTATGAACCTTTCAGTCCACCCTTATTAGCAATCCATTCTTTTTATTGCCTCTGATTGTTCTTTCTAACATTACCGAGGTCCACAGGGGTCTATTTTAAATTGGTTTATTTTATTAGTGTACATAAATGTTTCATGGAATTTAGTTGTTAAATACAAGTTTATTTTCATTAAATTAGTTTTACTTCAAAATAAAGCAAATACGTTTACTATTTCTATCATACAATTCCTAAAGTTATATATTAGTAAAAAATAAAATAAGCTTTTTTTCCATCAAATGGTTATGGGGGTCCACCAAAAAGAAAATAAAGAGTAAAAGAGGTCCATGGTTAAAAAAAAGGTTGAGAACCATTGAATTAGGTTCTGTCTTATACTTTCCACAAGTCAGGGATAAGTCTTATAATCACAGATAGAATCTTTTCAAAATCAAATATCAGGAGTGAATAGAAATAGAATTCATCAGGATCTGAACAAGTTATACAAACTGGAATTTAGAGAGAGCCAAAGCATGGTAAATGTAGAAACTACATGTTTTGACCTTCAAATTAGAAAAGAACTCCAAAAGAGAAAAGCTCAACTTTAAATTAAAACAGATTAACTTCAAAGTAAAAAGAAAAGTTGGATTTCTAAATCTAATCAAGAAATACTGAAGGCTGTTATGAAACATTGGAAAGCTGCATGAACAAAACATTTAAACCATGATGGGTTTATCACCAGCAGGAGTTACCCAGATTATGCTACCTTAAAGAAGCAACTGACGTAGCAATGTCTGCAATTACCCAACTAATGAGCATGAAAATATACAATCATGTATAGAAATATTTTGACCCAATCTTGGCACAAGTTCATCTAAATGGGGGACAATGTGGTTAATTTCAAATTATCTATGATGAGTCCAATAAGGAAGACACAAAGGAAAAATTAGGTAACTCTAAATTGAAGAGTGGAGATTATACTGGACAATCTAATGATGGCAGAACAATGGATGATTTATGTCACCTATTTGAGAACAGTTTTTATGATGATGGTTTAGTCAGCACTGATCAAGCAGTGCTGTCTGGTAACTTTGAACCAGGGAACTCTTCAATTTCTAATCAGAAAATGTTATGACCAAAACCAAAGACTCATGTACAGCCAAAACTGTGTGATGACACAACATTATCTCTCAAGGTATTGTCAGGACGGCCAAAACGCCAAGGAAAAGATGGAGATTGGTTAAATGTACATATTCAAGGAACTGTTGAACCCAGCAGTGTTCACTGGAAAGATGTGGTATCATGTAATAAAATACCAGACCAGGAAGAGATGATTTTGTTTTCCTCCATTGACGAAATGAGTCAAGCAGTATTGGCTGCAAAGGGCTATTCACTATTTTGCAATGTTCAGCCTTCATGCCTGCAAAAACATGATGTGTCAAAAGAACAGTTACTCTTTTGACTCCACCATTACTCTGTACACTTTTGACTCCCTTGGCAAGGTTTATTGTTTTAAAAAGCAATGATTAGGATTTTAATAAAATGAAAACATATGAAAGTGGATTTTCTTTATTCTTGAGCATTGACAACAAAGATATTAAACTCTGATGGCTTCCAAACAGTTTTGTTTGCTCAGTTTCAATCAGTAGAATAGTTTCTAGGCACTTCCCAACTGCGCTGCATGCTGGGCTCATATCCCCAGACCAGTTTAATCAAGAATTCACCTCCTTGAAAAATCAACTATGGTGACATTCAAACCCGGGTCTCATGGTCAAAATGCTAACATTCTAACCACTCAATGATATTCCCATTTGTTGTGTGACAGTCATACTATGGCAATGTTTAACATCTATGCCCACAAAGAAACAGTCTGCCAAAAGGACAGTTATCCCTTGACACTATTATTACACCATTATCACTTTTGACTCCCTCAGTAATGTTTATTCACAAGATTATAAAAATGTGTGAACCAAGTACAATGTGATATTTATTATTTACTTTCTATAAAGATTTATTATTTATCATTTTATAAAGAAATAAATTTGAAAAGAAATCTTTTTATTCAAATGTTGATAAAAAAAATTACAAAATTATCAAAATATGTAAAGCAATGACAATGCAATATTTGTGACAAAAATTACAGGCATTCTATAATTATACACAAGGAAAACGTTGTCCAGCCAATGAATACGAAAATACACACTAAAAATATTGTGTTTGTGACCTTGCCGAAAATCTAAAATTAAAAAGATGTTTGGTTCAGAGGAAGAGATGCACTCAACCTATTTTAATGAATTTATGTGGCAAGAATGAAATGACAGGAAAATGTAATTTCATTGTTCACAGACATTTTTATAAATTGATGAATAAAATAAATTCTTATTATATTTATTTCTTTATAAAATAGTAAATAGTAAATATTTGATGATAGTTGGTTTGCATTTTTATAATCTTGTAAATATAAATAAGCAATCTAATAAATAAATAGTGTTTAACATCTTTGTTGTCATTCTCAAGAATAAAGAAAATGTATAAACCTACTTTTATACATTTTATTAAAATTCTAATCATTGTTTTTAAAACAATAAACATTGCTGAGGGAGTCAAAAGTCTATGGAGTAATAACAATGTTAAGGAAATAACCATTCTTTGACACACCATTTTTTTGAGGGTGCAAAATGTTAAATATTACTTACTTTTTTAAATCAAATGGATTGTCATAAAACATGTTGATGGAATTGCTATTTGTCATATAGCTATAAAGTGTCACTGCCGACCTTTGGACCTTTGGGTTTGAGCACAGATTGCCAGAGAACAAGCACAGTCGACCTCATCTTGAAATAATTAGATCACGTGACGGGTAAAGGAAATATATATTGGAATTAGCGGAGTTTGACGGAGTATTGTCCGAAGACGTTACTATTATTGTATCTGTGATTTACAGTCTCTCCTACAAACAGGTGCTACAAAACTAATGAAATAAATTGGATGAGTTCTAAAATCATAAAATTTTATTTGAAGTGTTTCATGTTTTACACCAAAAAAAAAAAACATCATCTAAAAATATATCTTATATTGAATATAATGTAAATAAAATCTTTATTTCTTCCTGATGTTCACAGGAATACATAATTCATGTGCAAAATTAGAAACTTGCGTGTTCATTTTTTTTAACATGATAAAGATTTTGTTCTTAACTGCAGTATATTTTTACATTTTTTAAAAAAATATAACTTTCTTGATAAGTGTTATATACCGTACCTATGAACACTAATTGGTATGTCCCAATCCTCATAAATACGTTGGACACTATTGTAAGTGGAGGTAGTATGCTAAGTAGTCCAGCACTAGCAGTGGTTTACCTACTTCGTGACACTGGTGAGTATTGTATTTTGTTGATGGTATAAAGATTACCATTTCATTTTCAACCTCCATTTTGGTTATTCCTCATTCAGTAACCTTTTCTAGGTTACAACAATAACTTATTCTAAAATTTTCACCTTGTATTTTTGTTTGAATTTGTAAACTTGTCCCTAGCTGTATTTGTATTAATTTTGTCTAGGTTTTCGTTGTAGTGACTTTAGGCCACAACACAGACAATTAGCTGTAGAGGAGATATGTAATAGCAGCAGCAGCAGTAACTGACAGATGTCTTTAAAAAATTATACTTTCAAAAAGAAATTCCCTTCTCTTTTCCTCAAACTATGTGTAGGGTCACAAACCTTTGAGGAAGCACTCCTCTCCACCTGGTCAGCAAGTAGTACTTTTCTTTGTTCGGAAACATAGAGTGTTTAATTCGGCCTCTGTTGTTAGTGAAAGGTGTACCTTTCTCTACAGTCAAAACTTTTATTTTTTTCCTATTTTATGAAATATATAATTAATAAAATTTCTACCTGTTGTATATTTGCTTTTACTGTGTATTGTTTTGTTGAAAACTTTTTTAGTGGTATAGACACCTTGGAGGAGGATATACACACCACATAGAGACATCTCTGTAGATATGCATAGTACTTCATCTTGTATCTTTCCTTAATGTTGTTATTGGTTAGTACTTGCCAAAACTAAATGATATAATTCATTTCTTGTACTTCAGGACAGATCTCACATAAGATCTTAGGCTGATCTTTTCTAATTTAATCACAGATGAGTTTGTTTTAAATACTTTTGTAATGCTCGTTTGTAGGAGAGACTCTGTAAATCACAGATAAAATAATAGCAACACCTTGCACAATACTCCGTCAGACACCGCTAATTCCCATATATATATATATATATATATTTCCTTTACCTGTCACAGGATCTAATTATTTCAGGACGAGGTTGGCTGTGCTTGCTCTCTGGCGATCCATGTTCAAACCCAAGTGTCGGCAGCAACACTTAATTCCTATATGACAATTAGCAACTTCATTATATTTTTCATCTGAACATTACATCCTACAGAAATGGAATCTAAAATGAAGTGAGTAAATTCACAATTACTATGTCACCAAATTCCTGAACCAATGATTTAATCAACTGGGAAAATCTTGAAATGAGAACTCGGAGTCTTAACCTAATGTTCTTCTTTCCTGCCTGCTGCCGACACACCTTCTGCTACTGAAACCTTGTCATTTCTTATGTATTTATTAACAGATCCCATATGGTAATTTCTCTCTCTGCTAGACCTACTTAGGAAGCCCTCATAGCCTAGAATTTGTGTTGATTCCTTCAGACGTCTAATTCTCCACAGTGTTCTTCTCTATCTAGTATTTTTATTTCATTCCTCGGGTTAGTGACCACTCTTTTTTTTTTTAAATTAAATACAACGTCGTCGTCATCATTAAGAGTAAAGATTCTTCACCCCCAGAATTTAATTAATTTAATTCATTTTAATCGGCTTCTGGAAATGGAGTATATGATTTAATTACAAATAAAGGGTCAATTGTTAAAAGTCCGCAAAAAAATTCGCTGTTGATAGAAACAACGGCATCTTTTAATGTAAGATACAAAATGATTTTTGACACCGTTTTTTAGCTATCTTCTTTAGTTTGCATTGTTATTCAAATGAAACGTTTTTGCCAATATAATTTTTGACATTCGCATATTCAATTCTTAATGCTTCTCCCTTTTTATGCCATTGTTTTAAATTTCTACGTTATTGTCATGAACTGAACGAACAAACAACCCAGAAGTAAGTGTGATGAGTGACTTAGAATTTTCTCTAACGGATCAAATTTGTTAAACACTTAAAAAAAACTTAGAGACAATTACATCGATTACATTTTCCACTTCTGTTTTTGTCATAAAATGACACCATAGAAAGGTGAGTAAAAATACAACTGATATTTATTTAGTTTTCAAGAAATCTGTAAAGTTCATTTTCACTTTTCAGTCAAATTTTAAAACTGTTTTTTTTTTTTGCATTGTTGTGTACGTTTTTTGTTTTTTTTTAAAAGAAAATAAGACATTTTTGCGGTTGCCGCTTTATGATCTCATGTAGAAGTTATTTTTTTTACTATAGTTGTTGTTATTATTAGTGAATGAATGCTAGTTATTAAAGTAGTAAACCTATTCTCTTTAAATACAAAACGGTTTGACAAAAAAATAAATAACTCCGACCTCCTTCTCCGTTACATTGTCATTGTAATGTAAAATGTAATGATTATTATTACACAGTGACAGTCTCACGTTGTTATTAAGTTTGTTATTAAGAACATTTTTAAAACTCAGAAATATTTCATTTTGTAGAAGGGAATTTATCCACTGCAAAATGTCGATACTTTTAAATTAAAAGAAAAAAGGTATGCTAATTACAGTTGTTTAGTTTAGGAACAGTGCCATAGCCTGTTCATTACTGTCAAACTCTCGAGTAGAGAGGAACCCGCACGAGGCTTTGCCGAAGGGCAAAGTTTCGTCCGGGGAGGTAGACAGGCCCTGAATCTGTTTATGCGGGTTCTAAGGGAATATTTTTTCTCCGAGCCGACAGGCTCTGAGAGCACACGGTAAACTCGGCCTTGTGCCACATACATCCCTCGTGGTGGTGGTGGTGGTGGGGGCTATTATAACAGTTGTTTACGAATTCTTATACTGAAAACGGGCATCACAAAAAGATTTTTCTGGTGACATGTCATCAGAAAAATCTTTAATTTCTGTTCTGGACATCTAGATCTCTTTTAAAAAAATCTTGTCAGAAACAACGAGAAACAGAGGTATTTCAAAAACATGCTAAAAATCTAAAAAAAAAAAAAAAATCATCCTTCGAAATCACGGCAGATATTTTCAACAGAGGCGTGATTTTGGATTAAACTCTTTATCCATTTCTCAGACTAATTGTAAACAAACTGCGAGTTTTTAGTCAGTGTTACTCTTCTGTTATCGAAAAGCGTGACGCCCGCAATAATTTTTTAACCCAATCATAGCCAGAAACGATTTTCAAAACACATGCGGGAGTGAATATGACGTATTTTCATTCGACAGCTCTTTAACTGGACGACTCGGCGGAAGACCAACCCGAATTACGAACCTGGAAACCAGGATGAAGAGCTCAACTGGTCTGTTTCAGTTGAGTTTGGTTTGATTTGTTTTACGGCATATCAACCCCTTTGCGTTATTTAATGCCGACAATTTTCATTAATATGAAAGTAATATTTTGTTTTGTCAAAAATCTATTTCTGGTAATTTCTTTTTTTCAAAAATGTGTTGCTGTAATTTTTTTCAAAAATCTATTGCTGGTAATATTTTTTCCTCAAATATGTATAGCTTGTAATAGTTTTTTTTTTTTCTTCAAAAATTTATTTCTGGAAATAATTTTTTACAAAGTATTTCTGATATTAAAACCTGTTTTTACACTTTCATGGTGTTTTTACCCCAGTTTCGGATTTGCCTATAGCTGGGACTCTAACAGATGTTACCACCCTGGGTCAGGGCGGACCTGGGAATACCAGCAATTAAGAGGTGGTTCCATGCTCCTCAAAACCACCTGATCAGAGGCCTTGCTGTTGGATGTAGTTTATTGTCATACCCAGGATGGCTGTTTCAGTTGGGTATGTTTTTTGTGAATCTAATACTTAGAATCAGAAAGAGACAATTGAAATTTCTAGGGCACATAATGAGGAAAGAAAGCTTCGAAAATTTGTCACTCACAGGACATATTGAAAGGCAAGAGGGGACAGAGGAATACAGCACATAACCGTCTTAATGAGCTTGTGTAAATGGATGGCAAAACAGGAATTAGGAGAGATAATAAAAGGAAAACATTTACTAAGAGCTACAAAGGACAGGAAATCGTGGAGAGCTATGATCGCCAATGTTCTGAAAGGACACACCACACAGAAGAAAAATGTTAATGCCAAGTTTTAAATTTTGAGGTAATGAATAGCAACTATTGTACACAATGTATTTAAATTTGAAAACGTGATTATTTTATGATAATGCTTTAGAGAAAATACTGCCATCTTGGCTAGGAAATCATATTTTTTTTAAATATTTTTTATTATGAATTATTCCATGACAGTTATAATTACAGAATTTACATGATTTTTTTTAATATTAATTTTATAGGTATGGAATTATAAAATTAATATAATTTCACTGAATTAAATCATAATCATATTTGAATATAAAATTCTCATTTGTATTTACAAATGGCCAGGTATGGTTAACACCCATCCAACCAGTCATACTGACATAACTCGAAACAGATTCAGAGTTTTAAATCTTTTTAATAAGAATTACAGTTAATTTAAAAATTGCAAATTATAATATTGAATCAAGGTCAAGATATGTTTATAATTGAAGGTACAATTAATTTCAGAGCTTCAATGTAATTAAAAGATGGATGTAAAACCAGCATTTACTGATGTTCTATCTTTGAAACAAGAACTTGGAATGAGTATCTAATAAAAAAAGAAAATATGTAATTTTTTCATTGTCTTTTAAATTAACAAAAATTTTGAGACATAGGATAATTTCAAAAAGTATTATTACTTTGAAGTATTACAACTTTGATAGGTGTGTTACTGTATCAGCTTCAGTGATAGTTGAACATCTGATTAAAAACCAGCAGTGTGCTCAGTCTTATTTTTATAGCCCAGACATGTTCTCAGTGCTGAGTAAGGCTAATAACGATTATCACTTATCAAGGTTTTGGAATCGGTATATATTAAGTCCTACCAGTCATCTCTGTAAACAGAAAGAGTAGTTAGTGGTCTTATAGGTAATTAGCCTTTAATGTTATATCTGTTGTTTCTACATAACATTAGTCTTGGGAAGTATATTTTTAGTCACTGTGCACATTTTCTGTTTGTCCTCTGTTTTTTTGCTTTTATCAGAAAGGACTAATAAACTGGTTTGGCTTTTTTTAATGGTTATATTTCATTATTACCAATTTATAGTAATTTATATTTTTTGTTATTCCTCTTTTTTGTTATGAATGTTCTTTTAATATGTCTGTTTTAACTGCTAATAATATTTTCTTTGCATTCACAGACTGACTGGCATGGTAAACAACAAGAAAGTTTTTTTTAAGTACTTCATACAAGAAAGTATACCAAAGAAAACATTTTTTAAACTTATGAACTTGAATTTAATCAAAGATTAATTTAGAAAATATCCATTTGAATACTTGAGACCAACAATAATTTTTACCAAACATATGGATAGAAAGTTTCAAAATATTAAATTTTGAAAAAATACAATTCAACTCACAGTGAAGCAAAACCATTTCTTGCCAAGTATATGATTTTAAAGTTCTTGAAAGAAGAATTTTGAAATGCATATTGGTAGGAAATCATATTTTTGTGATGTTTGTGGATATACAAGTTCAGAGGGAAGTGCTTTGGAAATGCACATTCGAACACATACTGGAGAGAAACCTTATTCTTGTGAAATATGTAAATCAGCATTTTCACAGAAGGCAAATTTGCAACGACATATGAGAAAACATACTGGAGAGAAACCATATTCATGTGAAATTTGTTCATATGCATTTTCAAGTCAAACAACTTTAAAGATGCATATGCGAATACACACTGGGGAGAAACCATATTCTTGTAGAATTTGTGGCTGTTCATATTCACAGAGTTCAGCTTTAAATAGACATATACGAACACACACTGGAGAGAAACCATATTCTTGTGAAGTGTGTGGATCAACATTTTCACAAAGTTCAGTTTTGAATAGACACATCCGGATCCACACTGGGGAAAAACCATATTCTTGTCAGGTGTGTGGATCTGCATATTCACAGAGATCCAATCTGAAACGACACGTTCAAGCACACAATAAAGGACAAATATAGCTTAAAATGTGGTGTTACAATTTGGAAGCTACCATGAAAACCAGTTCTAAAGAACAACCACATTTTTGCTCAAAAGTGGAAACTGCTCTTAAAAAGCGTCTGTGAGAATACACAGAGAAGAATACATATTTTGGATACAGCATGTAGGCCAGCAATGGTTCATACAAATGCATTTTTGAGAGTAATTATATGTAATTTTTTTCCACTTTAGTAAATTTTGGCAATATTTTAATGAGATGAAAACTCAAACTTTTTCTGTAAAGATTTTTCTTTCCTGGTGTCATTTTCTAATGATTCAGATTTTGTGGAGCATCAAGCTACATTTTGAACCATTGTGATTCAATTATTGTTGTAGATATTAAATAAATGCTACACTCAACTTCTTTTCATTTTACAATTAATTTATATATTGGGTTGAGTCCTAAGTAATTTCCGTTTTTGAGAACCAATTTTATAAAGTGAGCTGGCACAATGGAACCAAGTAGACATTTGTAGTTTTTGAGACCCCCCCCAAACCATTTTCAGCTCGGTCATGAAACCATATTAAGATTATTTATATTTACAAGGAAGAATAAACAAAACTTTCTCATTTCTAATTAAAAAATAGGAGTTTAAGACTAGAAATGTTGGTCTGCAGTAAAGTGATGACATTTCTGAAAAGAACTTAAATTTTTCATTTAATCAATTCATATTTCTTTTGGGGAGATTTTCAGATTTTCCAGAAATAGATTCAGTACTCTGAAATACATAGAAATAGAGATCTAGATCATTATTTTGTGATAATTACAAGTTATGTTGAAAACTGATGTTTGGGCCTGGTGTATGGTGCCAAAAGTGAGTAATTATCAATTTTACATATGAAAGAAACTGAGTATGCTTTAAGTATCTTCTTGAGAACAATTTTCTTCCATTTCACAAATTTCAATTGTTTTAATATTTGAGAATTTGCACTAAAAAGGAGAAATGATTTTGTCTGTCATTTTTGTCCGAAGTTGTGGTGTCAGAGACAAAATATGGCAAAAAACCCATATTGACTGAAGTTTGTATTGTAGGGCTCCCATATAAACTTGATGTAGGTCATATTTGAAAACAGTGTCAAGTTAAACTTGTTTGTCACTTATAATATTAATTTCAACAAGATTCCAATGACTTTCCTGTCTAAAAAAAAAAAAGAGAAAATCCAACTATCCAGAATTGCACTATTTACATTATTCGGACTATTGTCCTCATCTTTCTCGCCATATTTATCACAACATTTTGGCTGTTGTATGCTCCAGCCTTCTTCAGGTGGTTGGAGTGTCAAACTGAACCCTTTATTTCGCTCACTGGGGTAGACTGTTCTAGTTCCACGTGCCATGTCTAATGGATGTTAGTTATCAGTTATCTCCTGTTAATTCCCCTCTCCAAGTTCTTCTTCACTGCCTTAACCAGGTATTGATCTCAGACTCTTTGGGTCCTGTCACTGGATCTAACTAACACATTTATCCACTGTGCCATGTGTCCTTGAGCAAAATAAAGGGTTCAGTTCAACATTCCAACCACCTGAAGGAAGCCAGAGCATACAACGGCCAAAACGTTGTGATAAATATGGCAACAAAGATGAGGACAATAGTGTACATAATACCTCATCTCAGAAATATAGACAGATACTATCCAGAACTGATCATCTAGAAGTAAATGATTAAATATGTGAGTTTTGATTAATTCAAATAACAAATACTTGGAGTTAAGAAAAAAGACGAGTTCTTAAATCCTGAGCTTGTCTATTTTCAGATTCTCTAGTCTAGACATGTATCACTTAGGAAGTGTTTCAAAAATGCCTGTGTGCAAGCTCACTGTGTTGCAGTGATGATTGTATCATCCTAACTTCTAATCATATGTAGCAGTTAAGAATGAATTTGGAGAACATTAACCTACAACAAAAGGCAAGGAGATTGACAAGGATAAATCTCCACAATGAAAAGCTAAGCACACTTTTATAGATCCAGCAGCTGCAATGTGTCCATAAAACACTATTTACATTGTTGGACTCATCTTTATTGTCATATTCATGACATTTCAGCTGTTGTATGCTCCAGCCTTCTCCAGGTGATATACATTGAAATTTCAAACCGAACGTTTTATTCAGTCCACAGGGTTAGATTGATCTAGTTCTACATACCATGCCTTTTCTGGATATCTCAGTTTCAGTTCATTCCATTTAGTAACTCAACTCTCCAACTTTTCGTTCACTTCTGCTGTGGCCAGTTATTGAATTCACAATTCTTTTGGTCATGTCACTGGAATACTTCAACCAACAATTTTATCCACTGGGCCAATTAGTCTCATAGACTAAATAAAGGGTTTGGTTTGAAATTCCAATGTATATCACCTGAAGAAGGCCAAAGCATACAACAGTCAAAATGTTGTGAATATGACAATAAAGATGAGGACAACAGTTCAAAAAATGTAAATAGTTACAATACCTCATCTCAGAAATATAGAGAGATGTGTCCATAAAAGTTTGGTTAAAAAGCATTCTGTGCTCCTCAAAATGAAAACTTCATTATTCTACATGAAAATGAAAGGCCACATGCAGCACAAATAACACAGCAAAAGATTTTTGGCATTCAGTTGGTGTTTTACTTCACATTCCATATTCACTGACTTTTCACCGACTGCTGTTTACCTTTTTCCATCAGTGAAAAACACTTTGATGGGGGGAAACTTTCACTAATGAAAACCAGATTCAAGAGTTTGTTGAAAACTCTCACATCAAAACCTGCGGTATTTTACTGAGGAGTTTTGAAGAGCTGCCTGATAAATGGCCACAAGTCACTGCAAATAATGGTGAATATACAATTGAATAAAAGATAGTTGTAGTTTATTTTTTGAAGAATAAACATGATAAATAGAATGGAAAATTATTTATGACTTAACCTAATATTTCTGATGATTCCAGTGGTTGCCACACCTTATCAATCGTTTTACTTACCTGCAGCCTACCCCAGAAATAAACACTTCCTAAATCTTACTTATTAAAGGTAAAAAAAAAAAAATAGTGATGCTGGCAACTCAGATTCAGTTCAACATCTTTAATCTGGCACCCTTGTGACCAGGCCACAGCTGGACCACAGAAAATACCGCATGACAGAAATCATCCCTGAAAAAGCCCATGTAAATTTAGGCTTGCCAGGACATTCCACATATATAGTGTTATGTTATCAAAAGTAGAACAAAGCTTAGGTCTACAGCCACATCACATTGAAATACTGCTTCCTGTATGATCACCGAAGTTAAGCAACATTGAGCCTGAAGAGTACCTGGATAGGTGACCACTTGGGAATACCAGGTGCTGTAAGCTTGGATGTGCAGGTGGTGTAATGGATAATGGCTAGGAATTGATAATCAGAGAGCCAAGTTCCAGTTCAGTTCGTTATATTCACTTATGTGCAAATACCCTTGGGAAAGGTATCAATCCACCACTTCTCCCCACAACTATGGGTTAATTAGTAGGGCTTGTATTCTACAATCTAAAAAAAACAAAAAAATTTTCTGGCTTTAGATATCCTACAAAATGTTGATAATCCATAAAAAAAGAAATCGCTCAAGCAAAAACCTAGACTTGAAAGTGTTGCAGTGATCAAGGAAAACATCCTGCTGAGAGTCCATTCCCCAAAGCAGCTGTTCTTGGGGAGAAGCTGTCTGAGTGGAACTTACTTCTTACTAATGGAATATGCAGGAACAAGGATGATACATCCTTGTGCATGTGGCATGACAGGTCCGAGCTGGAAAGATGAGGGCTGGAGAAACCAAGGAATGTAGCTCATCAGAATACTTGCCACAGAAATAATGAGAGGCTTGCGAATTTTCATCTGTAAGAAAAGGGGTTTTAGGGTGGAAAATAATTCATCACCCACGTGGCCACATAGACACCTTTGGACTCTATCAAGAAAGGTAAGTGAGAACTGGGCAGCACCAGCCCAGATATGGTAGCAGTTTCATGTAGATAAACAAAATTGCCAACTCTATCCTTATTAAATTTATATATATATATATATATATACATATATATATATATATTATAGCGATAAAGGTATTCAGCTTAATATTACTAGACATATTAAAACGCGCGAAGCAACCGGTTTCGCTCCCGCTCATCAGGCTTGCAACGGGAGATTTTAATTAAAAAAACAGAAAATGTACACTAAAAAAAAAAAAAAATAAATTGTGTAGGGGGGAAAAAAAAAAAAAAAATGAGCGGGAGCGAAACCGGTTGCTTCGCGCGTTTTAATATGTCTAGTAATATTAAGCTGAATACCTTTATCGCTATAATAAAATTTTGTACCTATAAAAATATTTTCAAATATATATATATATATATATATATATATATATATATATTGTCATTGCCAACAATGTAAAGATTACTGAAAGGCAGACATATTCTTAATTCCCAAATATGGCCAGTATATTTTGCTTGTGCTTATAGTTGATGTTGTTAATGGTCGTTTCTTTTTTTTTTGTAACGAAGGGCTTCCATTATTTTTAGATGGTTTTTGCAGTCAGAGGTGCAGATCACATATGTGTTCTCAACAAGAATGTTGTGCATCAGTTTAAATATGCACATATGGAGAACTAGCCTGAGAAATGTAGTCAGCCGTCTTTAGAATCTTTAAAGTAAGTCCAAAAAATGCTTGTTTTATACCAGAAAAATATAACGGAAGTACGTTGTTAGCTATCTTTAATAATATAAAGTTGGAACAAAGTTTGTAACATTTTCAATAGGTGTTCAAACATGTGATTTTCTTTCACATGTTACTGAAATTTGTGACATATACAGAGTGTATCAAAAATACTTTTACAAACTTTGGAAGAAGTGTCCTTACATCAAAACAAGGACAAAAGTCCACATAAACATATGTCTGCAAATCTTTCATTTTTGAGTTATTAAGTTTAAAATTCACAGTAAAAGCTGTTAAATATATAAAATACTTTTACAAACTTTGGGGCAGGCTCCTGATACCAAAACAAGGTAAAATGTTCATATAAACATGTCCAAAAAGCCATCATTGTAGTTCAACACAGTATCTCATAATGAATGTTCAAAACGTCCTCCACTTTCTTCTACACATGCATGCACCCATTGACTGGCAGACCCTTTCAAATACTCCCACATGGATTGAATGGTTTCACAGGTCCCCATGACATGTTGATGAAGTGTCTCTGCATTATTAACATCAGCTGCATAAACCAATTGTTATCAGTGACCCCCCAGATATAAAAAAAATCCAAAGGATTGAGATTGAGGGAATGTGCAGCCCGTAGAACAGGTCCTTCCCTACCTATCCATTTTTCATGGTATATATCAGCCTGTGCATTGTGAACAATGTGACTAAGATGTGCTGGAACCCCATCATGCATGAACCACATGCGTCTTCATATTAGCAGGTGTACATCCTCTAGCATGATTGAAAGTCTGTTTAAAATAAAGTCCCTGTAGATGTGCTGGGAGAACATATGGATCTATCAGACAGTCACCTACAATTCCAACACACATTAATCGTAAACTGATGCTGGTGTCTAGTCTGTATTGTACCATAGGAATTCTGATCTGACCACAAATGCTGGTTGTGTAAATTTGTTATTTCATCTTTTCCAAATGTTGCCTCATCTGTAAACAAGACTGAAGAGACAAACAACAGAGCAGCAGTTTGTGCAATAAAGCATCGGCAAAAGTTCTCCCAAGGTGAGTGATCAGAGGGGGAAAGACCCTTCACACAGTGCAAAATATATGGATACAGGAGCTTCTTTTGAAGTACCTACCATGTAGTGCTATGAGAGGTATGACATGCTTGAGCCACTTGATGTTTGCTGATACCAGGATCATCTCTGACAGCCAGTAGAATGTGTTCTTCATGGTCAGGTGTACGAGCAGATTTCAGTCTTCTTCAATCCATAGCTTGTAGTACTACAAATCCTGTCTCAGCAACATAACAATAAACAGCAGCAAAATTTGGATGACTTGCCTGCCTTTGGTCTGGAAACATAATCTCATACAACTGTGCAGATTCATGTTCATTACCATTTGTGCAGCTGTATGTAAAAATCATATCTGCCTGCTCACGATATGAATATCCTGCCTTTGTTAAATGGAACACTTCTCAGTTAACTACTACACACGTTAAATGTTGAAGACAGACTAGGCAGAAATGTACACGAATTACAAATGTAACCTAGTCTATATGTCAACACTGTGCCATCTACCATACACTTTCTTTAAACAAAAGATTTGCAGACATATGTTCACATGAAATTTTTGTCTTTGTTTTGGTGTGAGCAACCCACCCCCAAACTTTGTAAAATTATTTTTGATACACCCTGTATATATACCAGGTGCAACAGCAAAATTGTCCATCCCACAAAACGTTTAATATCTAAAAAACCACTAAACTCATTGAGTTTCTTTTTTCCAGGTGTTCAGATAAGACATTTAGCCATCTTGACACCTTTTGTCATAAGAATCACTGAAAAATCCTTTGAGTTATTCAGCTAGAAAAAGAACAGGTTAAAATTATTTTGTGTCAGCCTCACTATCTTCCCAAATGAGCTTTGGTGAGAGGAAAAATATCAACATTTATACTCTGGCTTCCATTTTCAAAGTCCATTCAAGAACCATCAAGAAAACGGCAAATAAGTTTAAAATGGAGGGAACAGTAGAGAGGAAAACTGAATCAGGAGGTCACAACAGGAAGAGGAATCATCATTTCAACTTAGAGCTAGAGATCAATTAGAAAAGATCCAACTCAAGAAGTTTGAAAGAGCAGTGAAAAAAACTTGAAAATGAAATTTTACGTGAAACCTGTGAGGCACCTTGTTACTCCAGGACAGAAAGTTAAAAGGTTAGAGAGGGCAACGATCATCTTGAATAAGTTGGAAAATGATCCTGGAATAATATATATATATATATTTGAACTTTATTTCAATCCTTCATAAGCTTCCAATCCTTAGCTATGATTAATTAATGATGAACATGCATTTTCATTTATGATCAATTTCATCACAATTCTTCTGTTAAGCCTGGAGAGTAATTATACATTTTTATTGCTTTAAAGTAGAGTCCAATAATGTTATAAAAAACCTTGGAAAATTCCAGTAAGATATCCTTAATTATTTCTAAGATACAACGGTTCAAAGTTTAATCTAACAAATGGACAATTTTGCTGTTACACCCTGTATATATTCTGAAATGGGATATTTCAAAGCATCTATCTTGAACAATGGAATATATATAAAGTTTAATTTGAAATTCCCATAAGATTACCAACTGTGAAAGATACCTGAAATTGATTTGAACAATTTTTGAAAATTTAACTACTAATAAAATTTAAAAGTGAATATTTGTGACCAATGAATATTTCAGTAGTAATTTTAATTTTGGCCTCAAAAGAAACTGAAGCTTGATATTTTGTCCAAGAATATTTTATCTTTTTAATAAGGATTCTTGGTGATTTTCAAAATATGAATGAAAAAATCCCCCAAAAACAAAACCAGGTTGTCTTTCAAAGAGAGACGATGCTATTTTATTTTAAAAGTAAGAACATAAATGCACATTGTTTTTGCTGCATTATGATTGTATGTAGTTTTTAAAAAACTGACCTTTGAAGAAACAGGTTGATAGGTTTTACACAAATACAGCTTCTATCCAGTGCATATTTGCCCAAATTTTTAAACTGGACTATACTGAAAATTTAGAATTATGTATTCAACAATAAAATGCCTATTTGAATGCTGGTTTTGAAACTTATAACCAATGAATTTCTGAAGAGCAAAACTAGCTGGTTTTGTTAACATTCTCTCAGATTTAGTAGAAATCACTTCTACAAATGATACATGAAATTATATTATCTACAATTCAAGATCACATATCTCAAATTATGCAAAATGGGTTACCTTAGTTCATAATATATTTAAAATGGCCATACTCTGGTTGAAAAATCAGAATTTTAAAATATATTTTTATGTGATTTAAGTATTCTTGCATTTGATAAGGGATAGTCTCTGCTGCAAAATAAATATAGGAATGTCTTCTTTTTTCTTTTAAATCAATTCACTCCAAGCAAGGTGATAATCCCACTAAGATGCTACAGGGAATGAAAAGATTTTAGAAGGAACCAGAAACTCAATTCTAAAGAGGAAACAAGGGATAAACTTCTACTGTTCAAAAGATTGTAGAGGAGCATGAACTGGATAATAGGCAAACTTCTCCTATTGAGAAAAAAATAGTAAATAAAATTTCAGAGTTTAGGCAGAGATGTTAGAAGTATAGAATTGAATTAGACTTTAGAACAGGGTTTGCCAACCTGGACGATTTCATTTGTTGGGTGGGCAATGAGCAACTGAACAGAAAATGTTGGGCAATTGAAAATTTTGGTGGGCAATATAGGATTTTGAGTATTAAAAATGTATTTCAACATATACTATCCCCAAAAATATTGAAAGAACATATAGTAAAAAAAATAACAAAAAAAAAAGTACACAAGGCTAAATGGGTCACATTCCTAGATAAGATATAAATATCCCCATAAACAAAGAATATTTTTTATATTTTTTTTATCACAGTGACCATCTTGAATTTATCAAAGAAGGAACAGTACCCTTCAAAACACAATTTACCCATCACTGTATGCTTTTGAATAATTACTATACAGGTGGATGGTGGAAGATTTTTCCATGTGAAAGTAGGCGATGGTGTTAAAAATAGGTTGGGAAGGAACCGGAAACCTAATTCTAAACGGGAAACACAGGATAGACCTCTACTGTTCAAAAGACTGGGGAGGAGTGTGAACTGGACAATTTTGTTTTTTTTAAATATTAAACATTTTGTAGATAAGTGAAGTATTACTCTAGATCTTTCACATATATCTCAAGTTCATAACCAGAAATTCTATCATACTCAGTTTTGTAATGTTCTCGTCTACATTAACTATGTTCAGTTCTTGCCTTCTCTTGCTATATCTTAGCCGTCATTCACACTATCACCTTCAAACTCAGACACAAAAGCAATTCTCTCACTTCCAATGCTCTTCTTTTCATGGTTTTCTCAGTCATATATATCTACTGAATCGAGTTTATTCAAAACTTCATCATCATCAAGCAAGAATAGTTATATTAAAATAACCCCTTGGCTTCACTATATTTGGTTGGCTGGTTTTGTTTAGTGGTATATCAACCTCTATGGGTTATTTCATGACAAAATCTAAATATTTCATACATAATTTTATGCTTTCAACTACAGATATTTTGTACATAATTTTATACTTTCAGAGTAAAGGTATGTTTTTTAGATATATATTTTGTAGATCATAAAATGTATTGGTGGTAATTTTACTACAAAAAATATTTTATATTTTACTGTTGTATTGTCATTTTGCTATAAAAATGTATTGTTGGTCATTTTATTATAAAAAATATACTGTTGATTTTTGTTTGGGGGGGGGTCACAGTATACCAATAGCTGGGATCCTAACAGGTGCTACAACCCGGGATTAGGGTGGACCTGGGAACAACAGCAGTTAGGAGGTTCCACACTCATCAAAACCTCCAATGTCCTGATCAGAGGCCCTGTTGCCAGATGTAGTTTATTGTCATACTCAGGCAAGGCTTCACTAGAAAATTTACATTACAGATTCAGTTATGTTGCTATTTCTTTGAGAATTGCAGCAATGTATAACAGTAAAAAAAAAAGTGGTCATGACTGATCATTTAGTTCCATTTTCTATTTAGGCAAATACAACATTACATACAGGCCTTTAACAAGATGAATACTTAAAAAAATATGAGCAAACAATACTAGTTTCTCTTGTGGACGTTGGAGAGCTAAAAAAAAACTGCAGATCTGCATTATTTACAAGAATAGAGTTTCTTCCTTGGGTGCATCCACATGATGTTTTAAATTTGACTTTTGTATATATGATGTTGCATATACTTCAAAATAAGTTTTGTCCAAGTTTATTCTCATACATGACTCATCTGAAAATGCAAACTGACATAGTTAATCAGGTGATCATTTTTTTACAGTATGTGTTTGTGTATGTCTTTTTAATGCTGATCTCTGGGAAAAAGAAGATCCACAAGTTTCACAAGCATATGGCTTTTCTCCAGTGTGTGTGCGTATATGAACTTTTAAATATGACTTTTGAGAAAATGTCGATTCACACATTTCACAAGAATAGGGTTTCTCTCCTGTGTGTATTAGCATGTGACATTTTAAATATGTCTTTTGGGAAAATGCAGAGCCACACACATCACAGGCATAGGGTTTCTCTCCTGTGTGTGTCCGCATATGAAGTTTTAAATACAGCTGTTTTGAAAATGCAGTACTGCAAACTTCACAAAAATAAGGCTTTTCTCCAGTGTGTATTCTTACATGGTCTTTCAAATATGAAGTATTTGAAAATGCAGTTCCGCACACTTCACAAGAATATGGTTTTTCTAAAGAATGTGTGTTCATGTGTTTTTTTAAATTTGACCTTTGTGAAAAAGCTGACCCACAGACTTCACAAGAATATGGTTTCTCTCCAGTGTGTATTCGCGTGTGTGTCTTTAAATGCACTTTTTGTGAAAATCTAGACCCACATACTTCACATGAATATGGTTTCTCTCCAGTGTGTGTTTGCATATGTTTTTTTAAAACTGCTTTCTGTGAAAATCTAGAACCACAGACATCACAGGAATATGGTTTTTCTCCTGTGTACATCTGCATGTCTTTTTGCAAAGTTAACTTTTTTGAAAGGGAAGATACTGCTACATCACACTGCCCAGACTCCTCATTACTATGAACTTCCATGCTTTACTTTAAAACTGAACTTGTTGAAAACATTAATTGATAAAACTATGGTTTCTTTTTACAGGGAGATTTTTTATAATTTGAGCAAAAATATTGATTCCCAGATTTCTGATGAAACAAATCCGGTTGAATTTTCAATGAAATTCAGCTTTCAGAGTTGATCTATAAATCCATGTCTGATATCTTCAAAAATATTCAGGCTTTTCCACCAAGCAGGCACACCTGTCAAAGAAAATTTTTTAAATAAAAACAGAGTACTTCAAAATTACATAAAATGATATAGCTATACATTTTGATAAACATCTATTAATTTAACATGGGTTTTATAGTCTGTGCATATAGTCTTGCATATAAACTCACACACTCAAGTTCTACACATTCTTCCCACGGTATAGGGCCTTAGGCATTGCTATGGTGGTTTCTAGAGCCATGTAGGTTTTTAGAAGATGGAAATGCTAGTCCCATGCCCTACCAATTTTGAATTCAGAGTGGTCCTTCTCCTAGACTGGTTGCTACCTTGTCTGTCCTGTTTAACCCATAGATGGGGTAGAGAAGGATTCATACTTTTCCCAAGGGTATTTGCATGAAAGTGAATGCAGCTAACTCAACCGGAATTTGCACCCAGTTCACGGATTTCTTGTCCTGAGCCACTAACCATCACACTGCCTTCCTTCAATGAAAACTAACCTTATTTGTTATAATAAAAGGAATCTTGCAAAAAACCTTTTTGTTAAAACAGAATCTTGCTCAATTAACTGAATGACAGCACTTCACCAGACAAATAGAAAAATGTTCACTGAGGAGAAATTTCAGTAAAGTTAAATAATGTCTAACGGTTAAATCCACTTTAGCAGGAATAGAGATAAGCTACTGCCACTGCTTAGAACACGTCCATTAAGCTGAGGAGCAGGATTTTAATACCTTCAGAAATTTGCTAGCCAAAGATGGTGAGTTCAATCCTAGGACACTTTTTGTTAACACTTTTATTTGGAGAATATAAGAATTATTTATAGTCATGTTAGTAAATGTTGTTTCTATCTACAAAGCTTAATCACATTATCAAGTATATTGTCAAAGAATTTTACCTCAAGCAGAGAGCTCATTTTTCATATCACTGTAGCCAGTATGAGAAAATGAAGAGGTGACCATCTTTACATCTTGCCTGCTGATGAGGAAATGAGAAAGAGATTTTGCCTACTTTTCTTCAATCACACAAAGCCTGGGCATGACACTTTAATTTTGGCAGTCAAAATTTGTTAATGGATATTTCAAACAACAGATGTTAACTCAAGTGCTAATACACAATAATTTCTTGTATAGTGGAATTCACACAACGTTATCTGTATAAAATCTTAAAAAATATTTCTTTAATGTTTGAACATCATTTATAAAATAATATTAAATCAAATAAAACTACAAAAAAGAAAAAAGAAAAATAACGAAATGATTGAAATTATAAAATCAATGAATTTTAAAAGTCTATACTAAATTAGAATATTTTCAAATAACAAAATTTAAAATATCTATTTAAAAATCTCACATCTTTATTGTTACAGATTACAAATGAATAACCGAGGACTTTTAAGAAAAATCAAGCATATCTAATATGTAAGCAATATAAAATGTTTGGGTATTATTAAGTTTAGTGTTTCAAACAATGTTTGCATATCACACACTACTTCCTTTATATCCCACTTAACTTTTTTGAATTAGCATCATATTCTGATAAAATTAGCCTCATATTCTCATAAGACATGCATTAAAAATAAAATAATAAAGTTGTTCAAAATATCATTTATTTCAATTATTTATTCTGTAAATAATGAATAAATAAATAAAACATGCAAAGATATGTTTAAATTTACAATACAAAATACCTTTAGCCAATTTTCACAGAATCAGGAAAATTATTAACTTCTACAAAAAATTCTCTTTCACTTTGATGTGATGTAATGGTTAACAAGCCTGTCTCACTAGATCAATTAAGACTAAATTGTGAGTTTGACCCGCACTGGGTGCTCCACACCTGCATCCTTGTTCCACATCTAAGCTATGCTTAGTAAATCACTACATTCTTTCATATTGAATGGGAATAATTCTTGGCTATTATCACTTTGGTTTCATTGCTACTTGCAATGTTTTCACAGAAATTCTACACCGAGTCTTTTCAAATCTATAAGATCATTCAGAATATGAAACTAAGAAAAAAAGTAAGTTGAATTAATGTGATGTAAATCTGGGTTTAGTATGTATAAATCATTTGGAACCCTTAAAAATCCCCCACTTACTTAACTAAATAAGAATATGTAAAACATATTTTTGCTGTCAAATATTGTCAATTTAACAAAAAGTCCCTCTTACAACAAAATGGGGATTTTTTTGTTGCATTAGCAATCTGACTGAGAACAAAATGGCACTATTAGTTTTGTGCCCACCAACCTTAAAACTACACACACACACACACACACACACACACATATATATATATATATATATATATATATATATATATTAATCATTTCACCCCAAGCAAAGCAATAAAGCCACTAAGATGCAAGGGGTTACTGAGTGTGAGAAAAAAGGCCGGAGGATACAAAGGCTGAAACGTTGTGATAACAACAACAAAGTTGAGGGCAACAGACCGAATATAAAAACTGTAAATAATAAAATAACAGGTATTTAAGAAGACAGAAGATAACAATTGACATTGCATTTATTTTAAATTTTCGAAGATCAAAATTGACTGGGAAGCAAGAAGTGAGTTTACTTCCCGCATATTACAATTTGCCTTATGACATTTAAAATGACGTCTTACAACTATGTTTTAAATCGAGAAAATTAACATCAATAATAAAAAAAAACTCGTTTTCAATAAAAATCCGAATTAAAGAACCAATATTAAACAAAAAAAAGTAAAACAAGATTTTCCAAGATTTACATCGATTTGATGTACAATAACAAAATAACAAAAATGATAAAATTTTCTGTCTTTGATTTCACATACACTCTGCAAAGTGATCATTCATTTATTTTGATTTGTTGGTCCAAGCACTGATTCAATTTTTCATTTGCATCTTTGCACATAGGTATCACCTTTTTTTTAGTCAGTGCGTGCAAAAATATAATAACTCCAAAGAAAACAGTTAAGCAATTAAAAATGAAAGAGAGCCGAAATACGTGAATACAAAATATTTTTTTGTTTTTAGACTTACCTTTCAGACATTAAATTGGAAAAAGAAGAAAAAAAAAAGCGGAGAAGTGAAGTAATAATTGCCTCTTTCTTTGTTTTCACGTGTTTTCTGAATTTGGCCTACTTATCTGATTTCAGAGTCAGTCTATATACAATTCGTGTATTGTTCTTTCACCTTATAACAATTTGATTGTAGTTGAACTGAATGCAATAAAAAGCAACAACAGGAAAAAACGTAATAAAAATATCAAATTTATATGCTAAAGAAAATGTTGCATCTGATGTGAAAGCAGAAACGAAAGGTAATTGCTAAACGGTGTTAAGTATCACTTTGTCCCCCCTTTTTTTTTTCTTACAGAAGGTTAGGCAACAACAAAATGTTGATAATAAATTTTTTAAATGTAGCATATTTTACCATTGTTTTTTATTTTATTTTAAATCTTTTATTTAATTTTAAAAATGTGTTAGGACTCCCTAAAATTATTTTAATGTATTTAAATGTCAGGTTACTTGAAACTATCTACAACAGATTTTTTGTAAAACAAAAACTTTTTTAGCCGGCTTCAAAACGATGGCACGAGTCTTCTCTTCTCATCAACCCAACCATTTCTGTTCAGTTGCTAACTGCTGTTGCCCCTTTCTTCTCTTCGTCTTTTTTCACATTTTTTCATTAAATTACAGTAATTAATATTCACAGTATTGTACGTCGGTAAAGAATATTTTTCTCGCGAGATTCATTTCTTTGGCCGTTGGGTCAGGTTTCTTTTTTTAAGTATATTTCATTTTCCAATGACACAGACACCTTTCTGATGAAACTGAAACATCAATGTTTTACAGCTCTGCCTTAGGAAAACATTCTATAGAATAAAAATTTAGTCATTCATTTCTTTTGGATAATAATTTAAAAAGTGACAGAATAAGAGTCAATAATGCAAAAAAACTAATTTCATCAGTTTGATTATCGATTACCTCCCTTGGAAGACGCTCTTCAGTGAATATTAGTACAGAAAAAAATAATTCAAAAATTGAGAAAAAAAGATGTTACTTGATTTTTATTTTCATCTTGCAAAGCGCAGTCTAGTGGCGGTGATCAGACCAAAGAAAATGTAAGTGTGACATTTAAGTTTACAGTACAGTTAAACAAATAAAATAATTGTTTATAATTTGCTGTATTTATCAGGGGAAGAGTGCTCAATATCTGGGATAGAGCGTTTGTAAATAAAGTGTGTGCATTTGTTGGCAGAGTAGGTAATGGCTGCTCCAGTTACTGCATAGCAGTAACTACTTATTTAAGACAATGCATACTGAGAAAGACAATATTCAGAAAATGCTATTGAACTTCCATCATGATCTTTTCAGTTGGAACTTTCAATGTATGGGGCTTGACCGAGAAAGAGAAGCAAGAGCAGTTAGTGATAAACATAGAAAAGTACAAAGTGGACGTGTGCTGCTTACAAGAGACAAAGTTGGACCTGGTCTGAATAGTCACATCGGCAAAAACAAACACACCAGCTGAAATGTTTAGAGACAGAATTCAAACATTTATGGAAACAGATTTGTTGTCAACAGTATGGAGGAATAAATGTACAATTGTACATTGTTGTTAGAAAGTATCAGACCGTGTGTCTGTAATACAGCTTATTGTTCAAGAAAAAACATACGAATGTCGACATTTATTTATTTGAACCGAGACATTCAAAGAACAAGGCAGAAAGATCCCACTTTTCCTTTGGAGAAGTTTACACAATCAAGGAAGATCTGCAACAAATTCGCAAAAAAAAATTTGCAGAGGACAGAGAAGGCTGGCAAAATATTATTGAATCAGTATACTACAATGACAATAAAAATGAGAGAACATGTTATGACCTAAAAACGAAACAGTTTTGATGATGATGAATGTGTACATAGAAATCAACACTGCATGGTTACTGGCAGTTTCACGTCTTAAGTGATAATCGTAGTCAGTCCCCATGTAGTGTTGATATTTTTTTTTTTATATCTTACTCTCCACAAAGTCACAAGTCTTCGTGACCGAGCATTTGAGCATACTGGCACAGAAGTTAACTTTTGCCCGGAAGTGGATTAAACGTTTCTTCTCATTTTGGGGGAGAAGACGCCCAGTTCCAGGGATTCCAATCTTGAAGGTAGCATATTCCTCATTGCAGTAAGAGAAGTGGGGACAGTGTATTGATGCCAGCGTGATAATGGTTGCGGGGAGTGGGCAAAAAATTTTGTCCTTGGCTTATATACATATGTATGAATTTCTCCTCACGTTAAAATGACCTAGTCTGAACAGTAACATCGGCAAAACCAAATACACCATCATCATAAAGTATCATAAAGTCTAAATAAAAAGAAACAAATTTAATTAACATTCAAGGAACGTTTTTAATTCAAATATTAATGCCTAATTAAGACATTAAATATCCAATAATATACACTTATGTACATGAAAGACCTATTTCTGGCGGGTACTCCACGAGATTATAAGTCCGTAAGTATATCGATCCGACCACTAAGTAACGTTTTCTAACAATGCTACAGTCACATATTCGATGTTATTTCATAGTTTAGCAAGTCCTAGTTCTAGTTTCCAATAAGACCCAACTTTATATGAAGAAAGAATGTAAACAAAGCACGTAGATTGACAGTACAAATATTATACCAAATTTCAATTAAGGGCTTCCTTAAAGATTTTATTCACAAAATAACTTTCTTGTACATAAGTGTTACTGTTATTGGATATTATTAATTATTGTCTCAATTTGAATTAAAAGTTCCTTAAATTCTCAATGTTAAATTGGTTTATTTTTATTTTATAAAACTTTTTTTTTATTTATGAGACTGGGATTTTGTCCACTTTTGGGATAAGGGGCTGGGTTATTTTGTTTTGTTAACCATTTATTACCCTGTCCATCAGCAAAAACAAAAAAAAAAAAGTCATGACATTGCTGCTGAGTAGAGGGCTTAGACTGATATTAATGGCTAGGGCAGTATTTCCCAATGAAATTGATGGCCACATATCCAAGATCAAAGCAAGTCTTCAATTGGAGGACATCAGCTGTGATCTGACTTGGAAAGGGATAGGCACCACCAGGTTTTCTTTGACACACTACATATGAATGAATATAATTTGAAAGATACAGAGGGAACTAGCTAGGTCAGGGGTGGGCAAACCTTTTTTCAAAGGGTCACATGTGCAGGTATCAAAAAATACTTGAACAATGAACATCCAAGAAACACTCTTTTTAGCATTGACAAGTAATAGTAACCAATGACCAATGAATGTGTCATGCCAAAATAATTTTCTTGTCAGAACCATCAATTTCAAATCTTTTTATTTGTACCCCCTTACTTCTTAAAATAACAACCAGCATTCATATTTATGATTGTTATTGCAATATTTTGTTAAAGGTGTTGAGCTCAAATATTTAACAATGCGATAGGGGAATTTCATCAGGAGCTTATTTAACTGAAGAATTAAGATACATCAGAAATTTAAAGTATGAAAGCCATGAAGTTTTCATGGTTTAAAACTAGTCTTTATAAATCAAGTCGTCCTGGGTACGACGTTAAACTGCATCCAACAGCAAGGCCTCTGATCAAGAGGTTTTGAGGAAGCGTGGAACCACCTCTTAATTGCTGATGTTCCCAGGTCCACCCAGACCCGCGGTGGTAGCACCTGTTGGGGTCCCAGCTATGGGCAAATAGTGAACTTCCATGTTTTTACCATGTCCTGGGTATGACGACAAACTACATCCGCATCCTGGGTATGACGACAAACTACATCCGCGTCCTGGGTATGACGATAAACTACATCCGCAAATTTTAACATTATTTGAGTAGCTAAGCAATTAAATTTTATCAACAAAATAATTGCTTTTTTATAAAGATCACAAAAGACCAGAATGAAAATGAAAAAATATTATTACCAGCTCTACGTTTTTTGAAAAAACATTATTACCAGCTCTACGTTTTTTGAAAAAATATTATTACCAGCTCTACGTTTTTGAAAAAATATTATTACCAGCTCTACGTTTTTGGAAAATGTTATTACCAGCTATACGTTTTTGAAAAACCAGAATGAAAATGGAAAAATATTATTACCAGCTCTACGTTTTTGAAAAATATTATTACCAGATGTACGTTTTTGAAAAATATTATTGCCAGCTATACGTTTTTGGAAAAATATTATTACCAGATATACGTTTTTGGAAAAATATTATTACCAGATATACGTTTTTGAAAAATAATATTACCAACTATACTTTTTGGAAAAAAACTTTTTCAGCATTGAATGGCCCAACGAAGGTCGATATGCTGGTTAAATAATCAATCAATCAATTATAAATCAAGTTATCATATTATTTCAATGATACCATCCCTACATGCAAGCCACCAATCTGCCACTGGGTTGCAAGCCACCAGCGTTTGCCACTGGTGGCCCGCCAGCGTGTTCGTGTCGGCAATGTTACCACTGGTTGTCACCAGAGGACTGCTGATGTTGCCATCAGTGACCTGGCAGTGGGCTACTAAGCAGCTTACATGTAGGGATACTGTACTTTAGGGAGACTCAGTGAATTTATACCTAGTGAAATTTATTTGTACTGACTTTAATTTATACTGAGTGTAATTTATACATAGTGTAATGAGTGCTTAAAACTTGGAAGCAGATGTTTGCCATGGAAAATTTGAATAAACCACGATGAGATATAAATCCTTTCATTTTAATTATTAGTAAGATAAAGGATTGACTAAATCTCTATAGAATGTTTTCCTAAAGCAGATAAGCTGTTATTGTCGGCACTGCAGTCTCAGAAGACAACCGATCTTTCATGCTCAACAGTCAGACTATCATGCAGCATCTCATGTGGCTGCAAAATCCAATATGTGAGAGGCAGACATGGGCATAGATGTTGCATGTACAGGACTATTCTAATGATGATGACGATGATGATGTGGTGCCCTTCTGCTGTTTGTTGATTATTCAACCAACACTTTTTATCCACTGGGCCATGGTATGTGGAATTATAAAAATCTATCCCTGAGGACTAAATAAAGAATTCAGTTCAAAATTCCAATGAAAATCACCTGAAGAAGCCTGGAGCATACAATGGTGGAAATGTTGTCACTATGATAATAAACATGAGAACAACAGGCTGAACGATGTAAATAGTTACAATACCCCGTCTCAGAAATATAGACAGATGTTCCTTAGTTAATTAGCTAGTGTGTATAATATGCCCTGCTAATAACTCAAATAATTGAATATTCTGTTTTGATTGTGAGGAAAGAGGAAAAAGACATATATAAAGATATTGTTTGGTTTCAGTGAGAAAAAGAAAGAAGGAATAAGAGAGTAGATAGAGGAGGCAATAATGCTCTCATAGGTTTTATGTCTGCTTTAATGAAATGGAAAACCTTGTCAGTTTTAAATCTTTTCATTTGTATCCTCATTAAATAAAGACCTGCATTCATAACTTCATACTTACAAATATTATTGCAATATTTTGTGGAAGTTGCTCAGTTTAAATATTTAACAATGCAATAAGGAAATTTCCATGAATATTTTGTAGTCATAGAACTTGCCATGAGATTATTCAATCATTAACTTAAGAATTATGATTCATCAGAAAATTCAAATAGTAAATCATGGAATTTTCACAGGTGCTACTCAGAGTTGTTTGATTTAAATCAAATTTTTTTTTGCAAAAATCTTTATTTAAAACAAAAGATTTAGAAATAAAGCCATTTTTTTTTCTTTTCATGTAATTTCATGAAGGAATGAAAATGTTAAACATATTAAATCAAATATTTATTACTAAACTGAATAATTTTTTTTTTTTTACTATAAAATAAAATTTTAACCATTAACAAATTTTAAAATTCAACATGAGCAGTGTTTGCATTTATGGATTTAAATAGAAAGACCAGTTTTGTTGCTTTATCTGTACCAAGATGGTTTCTCACTTTGGAATGCACCAGTCCATAGGATGAGAGCATTATTTCATCACTAGATGAGGAGGCCACAGGTGACAGGAATTGCTTAACTGCAAAATGTATATCACTGCTTAAATCATTTTCAAATTTCAAAGTTAAAAAACAACACAGATCTAAGTTTTAAAACCACAACAATGGCTGGTAGTGTTGCTAGGAAATTAAAAAAAAAAAATTACAAGATTATTTATATACAAATCAATCATATGCAGCAGATGATCATGTTAACCTATTAAGTTATTTTAAAATGCTGTAAAAATAAAATAGTTGTATGACCTTATCTTTAAAAAACAAAACTCTAAGTTGGATGTAAATGCACCTAGGAACTTAAAAAAAATGGTAAAAATTAAACGTAGATTTTTATTGACTAAACTGGAAAAAATTTAGCCAGATATAACCAAAAATTGTTAATTTGGCAACTCTAAATAATCCTAATATCTTAATCTCTCAAGCTATTCATATCAGCTTTGCTCTTTCTTTTGCTTTCTTTATGTGCAAAAATGAGAAAAAGAATTTTTTAAAAATCCAACCTAAATAAAAACAATCTGATTGTTTTTTCTTTTTAATTTAAAAAAAGTCAAAAAGTCAACAACTGTGGTGCTACTAGTAATTTTACAATTGCATATGAAACTTTAACCAACCATTTATTAATATAAACTTCCTTTTAATTCACAGGTATTGACGACAATTGAGAAGAAATGAACTCATCTGATAACTATGTAGTCAACGTTTCAGGGTTGAATTAAAGAATCAGATAGAATATTGCTAATTTTATGGACTTCATTTTTAAAAATTTGTAATTTGAAACAACTCACTGGAGAAAAAGAAAAACTAATCTCCTGGAATGTGCATACTTTCTTTCAAAACGAACTTCATTATAAAAGAGAATTGAGAAAAGACACTAAATATAAATAATATTAAGGTGCAGGGCACCCTGTATCATTAATAAAGAGATATTCTTCAGAGATGTGCATGTGAACTTACCCTGCAAAGAAGCCATATTTTTGTCATGTGTGCGGAGCCACATTTTCTCGTAGCGCACATACGAACACAAACAGGAGAAAAACCATATGCATGTGAAGTATGTGGGTCTGCTTTTTCACTGAAGTTACATTTCAAAAGCACACTGTAGAAAAGCCATGTTCTTGTAATTTTTGTGGATCTGCATTTGCAATCAAGTCTCTTTTGAATGAGCACGTACGAACACATGCCAAAAAAATATATTCTTGTGGAGTGTGTGGAACAGTATTTTCAAAAAGTTCACATTTGAAGACACATATGTGAAGACATACTGGAGAGAAACCATATACATGTGAAGTATGTGGATCAGCATTTTCACAGAGTTCACATTTAAAACCACATATACAAACACATACTGGAGAAAAGCCATATACTTGTGAAGTGTATGGCTTTGCATTTATCCAGGATTCCCATTTGCAAACACATATTCGAACACATACTGGAGAGAAACCCTATTCTTGTGATGTGTGTGGACTGGCCATCACAAATTGTTCAGATTTAAAAAGAAGCATATGTGGACACACACTGGAGAGAAACCATATACATGTACAATGTGTGATTCAGCATATTCACAGAGTTCACGCTTAAAGAGACATATGCAAAACCACTTTGGAGAAAAAACATTTTCTTTTGCAGTATGCAACTCATTTTCACCAGATTCACACTTAAGAACACAAATGAATTGACACTGGAAAAAACTATTCTTGTGAAGAGTGTAAATTAGCATTTTAAAAGGAACTACATGTTGAAAGACACATGCAAACATGTGAACAGAAACTATATTCTGATACAGTGTGGAAATCAGTATTTCTTTTTCCCTAGGAAGGAACATATAGACTTGCAACAGAGAAATATTTTCATACATAGATCTATATTTCTTATTACTATAAATGTCATTATTAGCAAAAACATGTTTTGAGTTGACATCACCATTTTTTATTTTTTTAAACAGTGAAATTAACATCACCCCCACCTAGATTGAGAAGTCCCACTAAAGAAAAATGTGCTTCCCAACAGGAATTGAACTTGTGTCCCTCTTTTCCATAAGAGAAAGTACTCCTATAGCCAAAGTGTGCCATTACCAATTTAGCCATGGGAGATAAAGCAAAGGTCAATTACCTGCTGAAGGAAAGCACATCTCTTCTTGGGATTTAGAATCTATATCTGCTGCCTTCATTGTCATCCTCGAAACCTAAACACTAATATTTGAATGGATTTTTTTAATCCAACATTATTTTTTATTACTATAAAAGTTATTTTAATGGGTACCTGTGTTTGAGTTGATCTCCCTGTTTTCATTTTCTTAAACAGTGAAATTAATATCAGTCAGCATTGATCTGTATTAAGCCTTTAACATTCAACCCACCCTGTAAATATCAGCTCTCAATATTCAACCTGCCACATCCTATACCATGTAAACTCTGCCATAATATATAATGGCATCATCAGAAATAATGCAGGATGTCACACAGTAAGACTTTGATGACAAACAGTAAGATTTGAGAACTGATATTTACGAGGTGGGTTTGAACATGTTGAATGCTAAAGAGTTCAATATACATATCTGAAAATTTATATGATAATGCTATTTTTCTCAAGTGTTTTCTACATTTTCATGCTCAGTGGCAAAGCATATGGACTTAAATGCGTACAGGTGTTCTATATAAATGCACAATGTATATACTGCATAAATGCATACAGTACATAATACATAAATGGACACAGTATATACTCTATATAAATGTATACTGTCTTATATATAAAACTGCAATGCCAAAGAAATATGTACAGATGAAAATATAAAACAATATCTAGATTGCTTTATACTGGTTTACTGAATGGAGCAAACACAAAATAAAATAATTGTTTTTTTTTTAATGTATGTGTTAAAAAACAGTGCTTTTCAAAGTCTAGTTATTTTCCAAACTGTGTGTTCATTTGTTTACAGATGTGTTCACTGCAAGTTCAAATTGACGACAAATTCAGTCAGTCAGTTAAGTGCCATGTGTGATATATGCTTGAGCAATCATGTCTCTTTCAATTCATGATTGACTAAGCAGAAGTTTTTCCTGCAGTAGGCTACTGTTTCTTTTCTGTGGTAGACTGGTTACCAACCAAAGTTATAGAACCTAGTCTGTCCTGCTATTCCTTCCATAGGGAAAAGAGATTGATTTATACCTTTCCCAAGGGTATTAGCACATAAGTGAATATAATGAACCTGACTGGAATCGGAACTCAGCTCTCCAGTTTCTCATTCCAAGCCATTATCCATTGCAACACATCAAACATCCCCATGACAAATTACCATTCTTAATTTTTTTTTATTTCATGTGTTGAATTTTCAAACATACATAAATTGGAGCACCATCTTTAAGTTCCAGTCAAGTTCGCTACATTCACTTACACAGGAAAGGTATGAATTCATCTCTTCTTCTCCAAGTTATGGATAAATAGCAGGACAGATTGTACCCTATAGCCTTGGTTGGCAACCAGTTTAGAAGTAAAACTCTAAATTGAAACCATCTTGGAGAGTGTTCAGCTCCATCATGCTACATTGATCAAGACACACCACTGCTACTGCTACAGCTGCAGTAGATGTGGTGTCCCTATGACCTTAATGGATTATGGGAGCAAAGTGTAATTTTATCTCAATCTGAAGTATTTCATGTTTTATGACCAATTGAAGTTGGGTCTTTTAAGTGGCATCCACTTGACCAAAATGGAACAAGTGAATAAATATGTGAAAATTATGGGGTCAAGTGACAACAAATTTGAACATTGAGAATTTCTGGCCACCGGTCTATATTAATTCACAGTTAGAACTGAAGAAGTAAGTTCTGGTGAAGGACAGACTGTCTCTCGTGTAGTTCCAATGCTGCCTGTTTGTGTTGCCAGCCATGTGTTGAGATAGGCAGAGATTTAGCAGTGGAATGAGTCAAAGGGAATCGCTGATATGTTAGTTTGATGGCAGAAGTTGTCCCAAGTGTCACTTACCTACCCACCCACTTGTTTGCTCACTGAAGTTAAGCAATGTCAAGACTGTTTAGTTCCTAGATGGCTGACTGCTTGGGAACATCAGGTGTTGTAATCTTGTATTGTAGATGGTGTAATGGATAATGGCTTGGAATTGGAAATCAGAGAGCTGAGTTCAAATTCCAGATGACAGGTTTGTTACATTTATGCACAAATACCCTTGGGAAAGGTATAAATCCACTTCTCCCTCCCGCTATGGGTTAATTAGTAAGATTTGCATCTGAAAATCATTATTATCTCAAAAAAACTGTTAATACAATATTCACTTGCAAAAAAGAAAAGAAGAATTATTCTTCCAATCCAACAAATATGTTTTAGCTTCAAATAACTTACAAAAGGTCGATAAGTCATAAAGAAACAAATCAATCAAAAAAAAAATTTTGTTTATGCCTCAGATAAGCCAGCTGTCTTTTCTGATATGCATTTTCATTGGACAACAATGATGACTATTTCTCCTGTTGCCAGAAAGGATGCGAAATGGCTGTTGAAGGAAAAAGAAATTCTGACAAAGCATGGCAAAATATAAAGTTACAAGACCAGGTGGAAAGAAATATAAATGTGTGTGTGTGTATATATATATGTATGTATGTATGTGTGTGTGTGTGTATATATATATATATATATATATATATATATATATATATATATATATAAATACAATGTTATGCTCTCCATACAGATGCAAGTATCAGGTAAAACTTTCAATGATGCCATGAGGATATTCCAAATCTGTCTTTCTAAATTTTAATGTTAAATGTATAGAACAAACACAAACCAAATTAAAGGTGTGTATGCCTTAACTGTCCTTATCATCATAGTATTTACTGTTAAGTACATGATTCATACTAAGAGATAAATAAGTGCGGATAGTGAGGAGAACGTATAAGATGGTTGCAATTTAGTATTTCAACCAGTTTGAAAAAAGGTGAAAACTATTCACTCTGAGCTTTCTCCTATCAAAATTGGTCTCTCAAAAAGGCTCCACACTTTAAATGTCCCTTGGGACTCCATATCTTAACTAGAATTTTAATATGATCCATTGCTAAAGATGCTGGAATAATGGCGCATTGCTGTCATGTCTGGGCTGAAACAGCCCGATCCTCACTTTCCATCCTTGAAAAATCATTTACACAGTCTTGTAGAGAATGACATTTCCCACTCTACAGCCTCTTTCCCCACAGACACAACATTACAAGCTTAACACTATATTGCATTTTCCATGGCAAATTTCCAGATGAATTTCATTCTTTTGTTCCATCAGATCGGATTTTTACAACATGACTTACCATTCTATCTCCACAGAGTCTAATCACCCACATTACCTCCATATTTCATTCATAAAAAGGAAGTTCCACCAAGACAGATTTTTCCCGAGAACTGCTACTCTGTGAACCAAACTCCCTTGTGGATGCTTTTTTTGAACACTACAGTCTTAACTTCAAGTCTATTGCTACCTAATTTCATTATCACCATAGTATTTACTGTTAAGTATACAAGTCATACTAAGAGATAATGAGTACAGATTGCAATAAAATTAAAATTCTGTTCTTTCTGGTGCCAATTATTTTAAACATGATTCTGTAATGGTTAAATTTTATTTAAAATAATGAAAATATTTGGACATTTAATACAGGGTGCAGCAGAAATACTTCCCACATTTTAAACTGATTCCTGCATGGTGATAGGGAACTTAGGCAAGTGGCAATGGTGCCTTCATCTAGCTAATGTCTTACCATTTTACTTCAGGTACCGTCATGGCTTGGACCAGTGCACATGATGATGTCATTACTGTTGAAACATTTTTTTAACACTGGTGAATCTGTAATTGTAACACAGAGCTTTTCATGTTCATTTCATGTTACATCAAAATGATGCTGTCCCAGATAGAATATCAATACAGCTATGGATTGAAAATTTCAGGGCCACAGGTTCAGTACTTAAAAGAAAGCCACCTGGAAGCCCTTGAACTTCAAGATGATGAAAAACTTTAGAAATCATCTATAACAGTGTATGGAAAATAGAGGCCACCATTTTCAGGATGTCATTTTTAAAAACAAATAAATATCAGGTCATCCCATAAGTTCTGTCCGAATTTTGAATAAAGAAAACAAGTGACCAAATATTACATTTAATTACAGATTCAATCAACAATGTATTTTCCCTGATTATCTATGACTTCCTGCCATCTATTAACAAGCTTACTAATTCCATAACTGTAAAATTCTTTTGTCTTTGATTCGAAGAACTCACAAATGTCAGTTTTAACCTCTTCCTGTGTTACAAAAGCTGTTTCTTCCAAATGATTCTGTAAGCTACAAAACAAATGGTAGTCTGAAGGAGCAAGGTTGGGAGAATAAGGTGGATGAAGAATTTTCTCCCAACCAAGTTCTTCGGTCTTTTGTGACGTGATTCTTGCTGTGTGTGGTCGCGCATTGTCCTGATGAAACATCACCCATTTTCGATTCACTAGAGCAGGTCTTTTTTTCCTCAAAGCTTGGTTCAAACGCTCTAATTGCTGACAGTATATTTGAGCATTAATTGTTGCATTAGGTGGTAAGAATTCAAAGTGGATTATTCCTTGGCAATCCCACCAGATTGAAAGAAGAACCTTTTGCCCATGAAGTTCCCTTCTTGGCTGGGGTCCTTCCCCTTTACCAAGCCACTGTCTACGACACTTAACATTTCGATAAAAGATCCATTTTTCATCGCCAGTCACAAGTCTATCCAAAAAAGGTGAAGGAAGTTGGCGAGAATGGAGAGAAGAGCAGATGTCAACTCGGGATTTGAGGTTGTTTTCAGACATGAGACACCTATTTTCCAAGTTTAGGAACTTTTCCAAGTTGTTGAAGATGACGATGAACAGTTGTATGGTTTGAACTGAGAACCACTGCCAATTCCTCAACTGATAAAGCAGGATTTTCTTTAAGGGCTGCTTCAAGAAGCTTTTCATCAAACCCAACTGGACGTCCGGTTCTTTCTTCATCTTCAAGGGTGAAATCTCCACCTCTGAATTTTGCAAACCATCTTCTGCAAGTTCTTTCATTCACACATTCCTCTCCATAAACTGAGTGAATGTTTCTAGCCACTTCGGCTGCTGAGTTTCCTTTCTTGAACTCATAAAGCATTATGTGCCTCAAATGATTCTTGGGTACTTCCATGTTAGCAGGGTTTTAATCAAACAAAATTTAATTTTATTGTTCTCTGAAATAAAATTTGATCAGTTTAAATGTATCTAAACATAAAAATAATGTTCAGCTCCATTAGACATTATAAAATACTCTTTAAATTTTGTTCATTTTAACAAAAAGTTAAAATTCAGACAGAACTTATGGGATGACCTAATAGAAACTGTAGCCCTTTGTTTAAACAACAGTGAAATAATTTTTTTTAATAGCAATTACCTTGGTCATTTTGTCAAACTTTCAAATGTAGGAGGTATTTTAATGTTTAATAACCTTTGTTATTACAAATTATAAATGTTTGTTACTATAAAATGTTGCTATTTTGTTGTCTATTTTTCTGTTCCTGTTATATAGGAATAAAGTGTCGTTGCTGACACTTGTGTTTGAATGTAGATCACTAGTGAACACAGGTGATCTCATTATTGAACAAAGTATATCACGTGACCATTGAGGAAATGCATATATAGAAGTCATGTGACGTTTAATGTTGTTCACTATCTCTATTCTATCCCCTACTCTATACGGATCTCTATTTCTTCTCTATACTATTCTCTACTCTATTCATTATACAAAGTACTATTAGTACGAGTATTATTTGAAGGTGTCAGACACCAGTATTATTCAACAGTATTATAATTGGTATCTGCAATTACAAAGTCTTTACTGCGTTATCATAGACAAAGTGGTAACAAATGGTCATTTTGAGATTACAACAGTTCCTACTTGGTATATTTAGAAAACTTATTAAAAATAAATGATTTTATAATTTTCTGTAGTTTTTTTTTTACTGCTGTCAACATTGTAACTTAAAACTGTTTTCCAAATAACATATATAAAAGTGGGCACTGAAAAAATTCTTGGCATGAAACCACTGAAGCCCAAAACTCAATCAAATGTTCAAGTATTAGTATTTATTTATTTCTTAATTTCTGGAATGAGGAGTTATCATTATTTACACTAATATGACTGTCCTCATGTTTTTATTGTTCTTTTCTCAATTTTTCAGGTGCTTCATAAAACGATAGCCTAGTAATGTTAAGTCACTGGTTCTCATATTTGGTAATTATGAGTTCAATCCCTGTCCTGGATAGTGCAGACCTAAACTCATTGGAAACAGAGTGAGCAGTACTAAATAACAACAAAACAAAATATCCCTAGACATAGAAGTGGAATAAGAACAAGCAACCTCCAAGGATTAAATAAAGGGTTCAGTTAAAAATAAAGCACCTGAAGAAGGCCTGAGGGCACAGTGGCCGAAACATGATATTAACAAAAAGATGAGGGCAATAATAAATAATCAGTATTTTAGAATCTATTCTTAATTAGGCTGAAAAGTTTTTCAGCCTTTTTTGTACATTTTTTAATCATTTTAGAAAATGTTGTTCTTGTTTGTGTAATGCAAAAAATGCATTTCTTTCTTTTATGTGAGACGATTTTTACCTTACTGATAATATTCCATTGCTGTTTGAAAGTAAAAGTAACTATAAAATTAGATTCTGTCTATATTTCTGAGATGAGGTATTATGTACAGTATTTACATTATTCGGACTATTGTCCTCATCTTTGTCGCCATATTTGTCACAACGTTTCGGCCGTTGTACACTCCGGCCTTCTTCAGGTGGTTGGAATTTCGAACCGAACCCTTTATTTCGATCACTGGGGTAGACTGTTCTAGTTCCACGAGCCATGTTTGATGGATGTCAGTTATCAGTTATCTCCTGGTAATTTTCCCTCTGAAAGTTCTCCACTGCCTGAACCGGGTATTGAACTCACACTCTTTGGGTCTGTTACTGGATCTAACCAACGCCTTTATCCACCGTACCATGTGTCCTTGAGGACATCTGGGTATGAATTTCTGAGTATTATAAACCTAATTTTTCAGCAACCATTTTTTACCAGTACTCATATTGCAAAAAAAAAAAATGGTGGGACTAGAACAGTCTACCCCAGTGATCGAAATAAAGGGTTCGGTTTGAAATTCCAACCACCTGAAGAAGGCCGGAGTGTACAACGGCCGAAACGTTGTGACAAATATGGCGACAAAGATGAGGACAATAGTCCGAATAATGAAATTAGATGTTTTAAAAGTAATGTTAAGTCATACGTATTGCTGCCTATAAAAATAATTTTAAATATTCTATCTTAGACTGTAACATCTAAAGTTTTTCATGACTTTCTATGTTTAAATGATTAAAATGTGATCACATTTTCTGAATTGATTAGTTTTACAATATTCATGAAGGCGCTATTTTCTTTTAACTCGATTTTAACAGATATTCTTCAGGCATCAGTTTAAACTGACACTCCCCCACATATATCTAAACTATAATTTCATGCTATATCTTGGGCCATGCCAATGGAATCCCAACTTCCTTGCTTATCCTTCCTGATTAATGGTTCCTACAGCCTATTAACACCTATGTATGGTCTGCTGACTGAGTTCTCTGAGCATAGTAGGTGGGTAGGTTCTTTCAATTTCTATTCACTACATTTACTTAATTCCACTGAATTTAGTTGCACGTTTCCAACTCCCTAGCATGAAAGTTAACAACATTCTAGAACATCTGTGGTCTCAGTGTACAGAGCTGAAAAGTTGGTAAAAAAAAATTCACATACACAAAATTATTTACATAATGTACAATCTGTCAGATTTCCTCATCTGGATTGTTAGTATTACAATGTTTCAGCTATTGTGCCCTTTGGCCTTCTTCAGGTGTCTGTCAATCTGTGTAAGCACACATTCAATTTCTGGGCCAAGTTGTACAGACACATTTTTCTCGAGAATATATTGCTTAACTACTGAGACATGTATTAAAATATCACCATTCCTTACAAATCACAAGATTGCTTATCTACTGTTAAAACCAGCACAATTTCGGATACTAAAACTCACAGTCATAAATTTGTATAACAAATTGAATATACAAGGTAACCAAAAAAAAGCCCTTGCCACATTTTATTTATTAGAAAAAAGAAGGTATACAGCAAATCTGACATACCATTAGTCCTCAAAGTAATCCCCATTAGCATCCACAACATTTTGCCAACATTCTTCCAGCTGCACAATGCCCTGGCAGTAAAAATCTTGGATGCAAAGAAGTCTTTGACTGCCTGCCTGCCATAATGAAGGTGTTTGTCCACAGAATGGAAGAGGTAATCTGTTGGTGCAAAGTCTGAGGAGTAAAGAGAATGGCACAGTGTCTCTCAACCAAGTAGCATATGGTATCCCTGGTTATTTGTGCCACAGGAGGCCTGGTTATTTGTGCCACAGGAGGCCTGTCGCACATGTTCCAACTGCTTTAAATACAGGTCCACAGAGATGGTTTGGCTCATCCATAGCAGCTTATAGTGTGACACTTGTTGACGAGTCCACCAGATACAGAGCATGATCTTGTGTGGATGTAGAGGTCGTCTTGTGGTGTGAGGCACAGTGTCCCGTGGTGACAAGCAACATTACACTACTTGTATATCCTAGATCTTGACTGTGGCCATAGTATAACAAATCACACTTGTGAGGTTGGGCTGAAAAGTTCATAGGCTGACTATGAAAGAGTGATGCTGGTGCTATGAAATATTGCATGCATTAATTTCAACTCTTTTTATTAATAACTGCATTGTTTATTTCAAACAACTATTCAAAAAAGACATCAAAAGTAACTACTAGTGATTTCTCTTGAAAATGGTCAAAATTTGGCATCATAGTGTTATCAAGTACCTGCAGGAAAAAGGTTTATTCCCCAAGGACATTCATGCTGACATGGTTGCTACATTAGGGGAGAATACCTCAGCTTATTACAACAGTGCGAAAGTGGGCAGCGTAATTTAAGAGGGGAAGAGAGTATCTTGAAGATGACCTAAGGTCTGGACATTAGCATATCCTGTGAGAGAGAGAAGTGTATTCTGCACAATGAACTTGGTAAAGGTTTCTGCTCAGTGGGCACCATGTCTTCTGACACCAAATCAAAAGCACATCAGGCTAATTGCATGACAGGAAAATCTGACATTGTTTGAGGCAGAACCAGCAGGTTTTCTTGTATGTTTCTGAACCCAGGAAGAGTGTCGGGTTCATCTGTTTGAGCTAGAGACAAAAAGACAATCTATGCATTGGAAACACCCCTCAACTGTTTCAGAGAAAGCCAAGATTGTTTCATCTGCAGGGAGAGTTATGGTCTCAGTTTTTTGGGATGCAAAAGGCATTGTTTATTGTCTGTCTTCAAATGGACTACATCATCAATGGAGATTACTATGCCAACTTGCAGCAATAGTCATGTAAGACTATCAAGACAAAACACTCAAGAAAACTAATGAAAGGGGACTTATTTCATCAGGATAATACTCCAGCACATAAGTTCTTAGTTTCAATGGTTTCTGTGCATGACTGTGGCTTTGAACTGGCTGATAACCCTCCCTATTCTTTTGATTTGGTTCCATCTATCATTGGTTCCTCAAACATGGCTGGGAACCAGTATCACAGTGATGATGACATCATACTTGATGTTGATGACTTTTTTGACCCACAGGATGAAAGCTTCTTCACCAATGGTATCCAAGCAATGCAACATCAATAGAAGAAGTGTGTGGATCACAAGATTGACTCTGTTGAAACATAAACCTCATTTGCTCAGAGCTTTTCAGCTTGTATATAGATATTTGTCCAGGAAAATGACATTGATGGATATTATTTTCCAACAAAGAACTTCCTGTTACATGGCTATATTTAAAAGTAACTTCAACCAGACATAGCCAAAAGTCCCTGCAGTCAGATTCTGGGTTCAGATATTATGGTAAGAATCAGTGTAAATTGGGGGGGGGGGCATAGTTTGCTAAATAAACACTTGTGTTCTCAACTTCAAGGCCATTTTTATGTATTTAGTTTCTGCAGCATGATAAGTAGTTGTCAGCTTGCTTCCACTAGAGTAGCATGGCCATCAGTAGTGACTACTTGCTAGGACTGCTGATTAATCCAAGTGCCCGTCTTTTATAAACAATCAGGGGTGAACCACCACTCTGTTGACCTACTCAGTCCATCCAAAATAATTAGGTTTTTCCTAAATGTATGCATACATAAATACATTTCACTAAATAAAACAGTATAATAAATATTATAATTCACAACAGCCATAACTTACATGTCATTCTTAAATATTTAACTTAATTAACTAAGGTACTTTACTGCCAAACATTACCTGACAGGTGCTCTCTAATAGTTACTATATGGCTGTAGTGATATGTAAATGACTGCCTAATTAGCATAGATTAAATACCCAAGCAATAAGAGTAGTGCAGCTCTTAGTATGTGAGTATCATATGCTGACTGGCAGAGGGGTTCACTTCACTGTCACTAATATTCACTCAAGCCTCAGTGGGCCGTCTCTCTCCAGGTAGTACCTCTTCTTCAGTAGGGGGCTGAGTTTATTTCCCAGCACCTGAGGCAGCTCCAAAATGAGGAAATGCCAAGAATTTGAGAATTTTTCTGCAGTTTTTCCATTAAAACCACTTCATACTGACCTTGTGTTACATTCAGTAGCAACATGGGTGCACTGAAAAATCAAGTACTCAGTATGCAAGTGAGACTGATAAAATACAAAGGAAAATCTCACTTCATAACAATGGCAAAGTTTATCCAGCAAAAAAAAAAAAAAAAACAGTTTTTCCTTTGCCACTACTATTGCTGCATTCTCCCTTGGCAATATTTATTGGTTTAAAAAGATGTTTATTGCATTTTAATAAAACCGCAAAATATGACACTGGATTTATGCATTCTCTTTTTTTCTCAAGAACTAACAGCAAAACGATACTGATACTCCGATGTTATTGAACATATTACAGTATACTGAATTAGTGGCATCAAAGGTCAAATCTTTGTTGAAGATATGATCACAAAGACAAAAGTAGAAAAACTCCAGCTTGATATTTTTTAATCACTGGAAACTGCATTTTTGAATTCATCATAGTTTTTATTTAAGAAAATATAGGCCTGTAGCTTTGCACTCAGCACAGGTGACAGTGATAAAAAGAAAATGATAAAATTTTCTTTCAGCATTTGTGATATTTTAAAAACTGAATCATACTTCAATTATTGCAAACTACCCAACAGTAGCTGATTCCATGAATGTTGGCACTTTGAATGTCATAGCTCATACCAAAGCTACAAAGTATCAGTCATATTAGAATATGGTATTGTCTACTGGTTTGGAAAGAAAAGATGGCTACAGTATGATCACCACTGCAGCAATAAAGACTGACTCTTTGTTGGAGATAAGACTACAGAAAGACAAGAGAAGACAGTCTCTGACCATAAAAAAACCAAAAAAGGAAAAAAAAAACATTTCTTATATAGTTTTATAGCATAAACTTCTTATCTCAGAAAATTATTTCTGAATGGCAGGAGGAGATAAGTTCTGTTTTATTTTCTTTTTAAACTCCAAATACAGGGGTATGCAAAAGTAGTTATATAGGAATGAAAAACAAAAAATGTGCACAAAATGTATTGTATTGACTATACAAACATATCATTAATTATATAATACCTGTTGTATATCTACTTTTGCACCCCTCCCTGTATATTCATTCAACAAAAAAGTTAATAATTTACATTTTTTTTTCCTCGCCATATCTATTTGAGTATAGTGTGAGTTATGATCAGTTTTTTTTTAATGCAAATAGGGGGTTGCACTATACACAGGTAATTTTTTTTGAAGAGGTTGAAATCATGCGTTTTCAGTGACCAGTTGCACTATACTCAGGTAATTTTTTTCTGGAGTTACACTATAGAAGAAGTCGGCTTATACATAAGTATATAAAATATTATATATAATCACACATTGTAATATTTTTTTCTCTCCTCTGCTGATCTCTTGGCATGTTCTTATTTTTTTTTTTTTTTTTTAAACATTGTGCACACTATATGTTTGTCTTCAATTAGCTTTGAAGAGCAAGGTTCAAAAACAAGTGACCTCTTTTTTTGTTATTTCTTTGTTGATATTTTCTTGATTCACCTCTTTATGGTGACTCATATCATTGCTCTTCTTCACCCCAATTTGTATATAAGAAGAAAAAAAACAATAATTTTAATATATCCGTTTTGTTAGCAATAATAAAGTTTTGTACCCCCTACCTAGATTATTTATTATTATTGTTATTATCAATTATACCCATAATTACCCATAGTTGGAGATTTTGAATTCAATTTTTCCTTCCAGACCAGTTGCCACCCAAAGCTATAGAACCCAGTTGTTTGTCCTGCTATTTACCTGTAGCTGGGGGGAGGAGATGAGATTGATTCATACCTCTCCCTCGAGGATACGTAAGTGAATCTAATGAACTTGACTGGAATTCAAAATCTGCTCTACAATTACTCAATCCAAGCTTCTATCCATTACTCCACCATGCAGGCTGGGCTCTGTAGCCATGGTTGGCAACCAAATTAGGAGAATGACAACTCTGAAATCAAATCTGGAACGAGAGACCCAAAGACAGTCTGATGTCATGTTCAGTTTCATTCTGGGAACTCCTGCAACGTTGCTGGTGCCAAGCTGTATTGGCTTCTGCCTTTCCCATGGACAATATTGGCAGTGTGGAGAGGGGAGACATGCTGTATTAGCGCAGGTCAATTTTGGAACTGTGGTATTGCACTCAATTTTAAAGTTGAGGATTGACATGACAAATAAAGATACAAAATATTTTTTTCATATAGTTACTATTTTTTGAAAATTAAGTTTAGGTTCAAAATTGTAGCATTGGAATTTCACACCAGTGATCAGTAAAACAATCTTGTAAAATTTATAATTTTTTGAAGCTTTACAAATCCTATATAGATAAGATGCTTGGCACAAGCACATTATTACTAAATAAGACCTTCATTTATTCCAAAGGGAAATTATACTGAGCTATATTAGGATGTAATATGTTATACAGTGCAGTAGTTTTAGAGTGATTTTCAATAAACAATGTGAATTTAAAACATTTTGTTTTATAATTTGTGCCCAGCACTATGATGGTATTATATACACTTATCTATTTTTTGTTTTTTATTAATTATGATCTAACAAATCTTATTCATTGATTAGCCTTTTTTGTAATCTTTTGCAGTTTTTTCTTTTTTTTTTACAGTTTTTACTTATCAAATACAGTAAAAAATTGTATATTTTGCTTGTGGTGATTCATAATTATAATTCTGGTTTGAATATATTTTTCATTCAATGCATCTAATAAAAAAAGATATTAACTTTATTTGCATTTATTGTTGAAACAGTCAAATTTTGAAGTCAGTTTGTAAGCAAAAGCCTGTAAAAATTAGCTATTTCTGTACATTTTTTCAGACAATCTTTAAAACTAAATGCTTAAAAATTGCTAAAAAATATTTATCTAATTTTTGGTGGGATTACTTAGCACATCAAAGTTCAGCTCTCACACTGAGTGCAATGATGATTTTCTAAAAAAAGTGAGAAATCAACCTGCCCTAGTGCTGCATGGACAACTGCCAATCTCTCATAAGAAACCCTGTCCAGGCCTGCATCCTGGAGGGGACATAACTCTTCGGATGCAGATCCATGGTCTCTTAAGACTAACAGATGGCATGTCATACCATACCAATACACATGTTATGTCAGCTCTTAGAAAATGTTACAATTTCACATCACTCGAATAATAAGAAAATGTACAAATAATAGAAGCTATTTAAATTCAAAGAAGTGCATCATCCATAAACAAGATTTACTTCAACAACAGTGTTCAGAAGTTCAAGTGTTTATAATCTTAACTGCAAGTCAAACGCATAGAATCATGTTACAGTTTATTTTAGAAATGAATAACTATATAAGTTAATAAATTCACCCCAAGCAAGGCAATAATACCACTATAACACAAGGGGCTACTGGAAGTGAAAGAGAAGGAAAAGACTTTAGAAAGAACTAAAAACCCAATCCTAAACAGGAAACAGGGGATAAACTTCTCCTGTTCAAAAGACAGGAGTTTGAACCAGATGATAGGCTTATTTCTTTCCTGAAACACTTTTTAATTAGAAAATGCTTATTCAAGATTTTCCCTTCCCCTCCTACCATGTCAACGTGAAGGCCCTTGAGGCTAAACTCATTTTTTGCAGGTACTAGATAACACCACAATTCCAAAATTTGTCCGTTTTCAACAGATGTCATATTAGTTACTTTTGAAGTCTTCTTTAAACAGTCAGATATCTACTTATCTGGAAAGGCACAATGCAGTTATTAATAAGAAGAGTTGAAATTAAATCATGTGAAATGTCACAGCTCTAGCATCCTTCATAGCTTATGAGCTTTTCAGTCCACACTCATAGACTAAGACAAATTATAAACAAGCATTTAACTTTAAACAAAGAAGCGATTTTAATACAATGCATTATAAACAAGCATTTGACTTCAAACAAAGAAGCAATTTTAATACAATGCAGAAAATGACTGCAGGAAATAAAAGATCCCAACATATGTAGAGACAGATGAAATGATACACAAATTTCAAATGACATTTATTACTTAATTTAATAAAAGGAAATAATCACTGTTTTTAATCTTGAACCAGACAAAATATTCTAATGAATATTTGTCACCAATTTCCTTCCATAAATGCAATTAAACTAATTTAGCAACCATAAATACCACTTTGGAAACATAAGGATTTCACATCTCTGAGAATTTTTATAACATTTAAAAGTTATTTTGTTGCATTTAAAAAAAAAAAATTAGCTTCATTGACATTTCCAGGGCATGCATAGGAAAAAGAGTAGTGATTTATCACCCACTTACTAAGTTCATTTTTTTATAGCTTATCAATGCTTGTGGAATATTTAAAGCGGAAAATGTTTTGGATTACAGTGAAATCTTGTATATCAGGCACCTCTGTTACTGTACAATTTCATTTTTGTCCACTTTTTTCTGTGAAAATATGTCTTGGATATTATACACCTTCTCAGTTATCAAGCAAGGAAATCTGTCTGCTAAGAACCAGTATATTCCTGTTGGTTTGCTGCCATAGGGAACAAGAGCTTCAGCTGGAGCAGCAAAAAACAGCAGCTGAAGAAATATCTTCAGAGGTGGGGGGTGAGAGAGGAGAATATATCTTCTTCAGTGATTAAGAATATTCTCATCAAAAAAGCATGAGATGCAAAGTTTTGTTGAAAAATATCACCCTAGCAAAGCTGTTGCAAGCCATATTGCAAACATGTTTAATGACAATGCCTTGTCACATTTCAGGCAAATTTCACAGCAAAGAGAAAAACAAACCTCTCTGGACAGGTTTTAGCAAGAGAGGGATCCAGTCAATCTGAAGTAGGTTCTAGTGGCACAAAAAGACTGAGAAAGGAAATAACCTCAGAAGTTCTGGTCCTAAATCCAGTTAATCCCAATCTGACCCTACAAATTTTAAAAATATCATCATTTTATTTATTTTTATCCTTTTTTATTTGAGTATCTTATTTTTGTTGTTGCTGTTTAGAAAATTTAATTAAGCTGTATCATTTTAAAACAAATTACTTAATAAGCAGGCAATAAATTCATACTTCTTTTCTGTAAGTAGGCCTTTGAATAAAGGGATTATTTTAAATTGTGAGAATGTTATTGAATATGACAGGCACCTGAAGAAGGCTGGTAGTCAAGACAACAAAAAATGAAATATAGAGCCTTTTGCTTTTGCTGCTTTCACAGAACTTGAAAATTACAAATGTATTATTTCAAACTACTTTGCTGGCATATCTTTCCAGGTCTCTTTGCAAGTTTAAATTTACTAGATTGTTAAAATTATATGAATATCTTCCAGATGGTATCATCATGCTTTGCAAAGAGGAAGTTAAGATGAATCCTTACAAACTTCTAAAGGAAATGTTGTTTCTTTTGAGTGCATTCGCACATGTCTTTGCAAATGTGAACTTTGTGTAAATGCAGCACCACACACTTCACAAGAATATGGTTTCTCTCCAGTGTGTGTTCGCATGTGTCTTCTTAGAGCTGATGTTTGCGAAAATGCAGATTCACAAATATCACATGAAAATGGTTTTTCTCCTGTATGAGTTCGGATATGTATTTGTAAAGTTGATGACCCTGAAAATGCTGATCCACAAATTTCACAAGAATATGGTTTTTCTCCAGTGTGTGTTCGCATGTGTCTTTTTAAAGCTGGTATTTGTGAAAATGCAGAATCACAGATTTCACAAGAGAAAGGTTTTTCTCCAGTGTGTGTTCGCATATGAATTTTTAAAGCTGATGATCGTAAAAATGAAGATCCACATTCCTTACAAAAATGTGGTTTCTCTCCAGTGTGTGTTCGCATGTGTGCAACCAAATAGGACTTCAAGGAAAATGTAGCTACACATAGTTGACAAGAATATGGTTTCTCTCCTGTGTGTATTTGTACATGTCTTTTTAAAGCAGATGCTCGTGAAAAGGCATATCCACACTCTTCACAAGAATATGGTTTTTCTCCAGTGTGTGTTCGTACATGTCTCACTAAACGTGACTTAAGTGAAAAAGCAGCATCACAGATTTCACAAGTATACTGTTTCTTTGTCGTATGTGTTCGCATGTGTCCTATTAAATGTGCCTTTTGTTTTAATGAGGATTCACTCTCTTGTGAAGAATAAGGTTTCTCTTCAGGATGTGTGTGCATGTGTTTCTTTAAAATTGAAGCATGTGAAAACACAGATCCACTAACTTCACATGTATATGGTTTCTTTTCAGTCTGTTCTTGCATATGGATTTTCAAATTAGAACTTCTTTGAATTACAAATCCACTAATTTCAAAGTTATTTTTCTCATGTATATTTTCTATACATGTTTAATGTTTTTTTTTTAATATCCAGCAGAGAGAAAAGCTGATGCACACAAAATGAAAGGATTTTCAGGATGCTGTAAAAAGAAAGCAATATTATATTGTCTATATCTTTGAGAAGAGTTATTAACATTTCAAATTCTGTTTGGATAATAACTCCACTTTGCATTCTTGATAGTAGTTGATATTAGGAATTACTTTTTTCTGTTGCTATTCTCTGAAGAAATAAGATTTTGACTCTTTTCCAATGGATTATATGTCTAAAGAAAGCTGAACAATAAATAAGAGAAAAATGTATTAACAACATCAAGAATATGAAGAAAGAGTTCAATGATCCAAACAAAGTTTTAAAATCAATATCATTTAACAAAAGATATACAAATTCAACAACAAATCAAGAAGAAATAAGCATTTTAATCGAATATAAAAACCTTATTTACAAATATTCATCTCAAGGTGCAGGTTATATTATTTTTCTTGAACAAGCCAAATTTCTCTAATGATGACTTAGATGTTCATACAAGAGTTTTTAGAACAATTCAATTAGTGACAAACATTTTTCATTCTTTTAAGGTTATTTGTACTTCAAGATAATGTTTAGAGAAACTATTTAAACTGGTATTGAGTTTTAAAATGAATTATGGGTAATAATAATTTGATGATTCTAAGGTATTTTTCAATGTTATTTAAAATCATTCTCTTTGCAGGAATTTTAAAATAAAGTTATTTACTCTGAATTATAATGTTTTGTCATTTTTCTGTTTATTCTCATATACTGATACCAATACAAATAGACTGGAATAAAATTTTCAAGGTGTCTTTTCAGTTTATGTGGTGGTTCAGTGGGACAAGTAGAAGTGACATCACAAGGATGAATTAACTTATAAGAATTAAATAATACAAAAAAAGTTTGATATGCTAATGAGAACAATCTACCCCCTGGATTGAATAAAGGGATTATTTTTAAATTGTGAGAATGTTATTGAATATGACAGGCACCTGAAGAAGGCTGGTAGTCAAGACAACACATTATGACTATGACAACAAAGATTAGGGAAACAGTTCAAATAAATCAGTATATAATAATTCATCTCAGAATATCAAACAGAAATTACTGGTTAATTTAAATACACATTTTCATGATTCATATATGGAAGTAAATTATTTAAAGCTACAACAAAAAGCATCACTAAAATTATAAAATTCAAGAAAATTAAAATGCCATATACAGTTTAGAAAATAAGTATTCAATATCTGCCACAAAAAGTATATTAATATATTTACACATATAGTAAGTATTTACCCCAATAAATACAGTAGTGAATACTGGACATGGTCTAGAGTTGGAGATTCATCTTCAGCTGTGCTGGTTAAACTCTGCCTCTGGACAGAGAGGTCCCCAGACGAGACTATGTTGAAGAGTAGAGACTTGTCTCAGGAAACAGCTACTTGACCATTTATAGTGGGTGTACAGGGAATTTTTGGCCAAGCCTATAGGCTTAGATACTCCACATTAAATTCGGCCTTGTGCCACATCCGACCACATGGGGTGGTTGGTAGATATCCTAGAGTTGAAGATTCATTGTGGAATTCACTTGACTCCCTTCTTACAGTTGAATACTTCTTCTACGTGCCACTGGTGAATCTTATATGTGTTGTTCTTGACCTAAGTATTATCATTCATTACCAGCCTTCGTTTGATTATTCTATTAAGTAACCTTCCCTAGGTTAGAACACTATAATAAATAGGAAAGAAAATTTCAACAAATACAGTTATATAAAATTATAAAAAGATTGGTAAAGTTTAATATATGCACCCACAAAAAAAACGGCGTGTCAAAAATGATGTTTTTTCTTTTAAAACTGCTGTTACTGTAACCTTCTTCAGCAATTCTTAGTGTTTTAAAAAAACTATTTTCAGAATTTGATTGAGTGCTTGTTTTTGTGTGGCTTATCAATCCTTTGTAGATTATTGAAAACCAAAACATTTTTTTTATTGTAAGAATATTTTTTTTGCTAGTGAATATTGCATTAACAATATTTGTAGTTAATAATGATTTTCAGATACAAGTTCTACTATATAGCATGGGTGGAGAAGAGGTAGATTCATACGTTTCCCAAGAGTATTTGCAAGTGAGTGAATGTAATGAATCTGATTGGAATTCAAACTGAACTTGGCTCTCTGATTTCTCATTCCAAGCCATTATCCATTACACCAATCTGATAGCACCTGGTATTCTCAAGTGGTCACCCTTCTAGGTACTGACTAGGCTGAAAGTTGCTAGACTTTGGTGATTGAACGGGAACTGGTGTTTCAACATGATATGGCAATAAGCCTTAGAATTGTAATAAAACCCAAGTATATGAAACTGGATTTATAGATTCTCTCTTTTTTCTCTAGAAAATGTATTTCTAGTATTTCCAACCACTCTTCATGGCAGCTCTTCTTTATTGTCTAAATGCAATGTCAAACATTACTTTCTGTCTTCTTAATTCCTGTTCATTTCTTTGTTCTCTCTCCTTATGTTATTCTCGCCCCCTCCCCCCGTATTCTTTCATGTTACCCCTTGTGTCTTTCTTGGCTTGCTTGGGGTGCAATGATTAAAAACAAAAAGTTAAATAATATAATAAACTATTTTGCAGCATGTATTGAATATTTATTTCTATCCACTGTATATTTTAACTTTCAAATTACTAAAGGATTTTTGCTATTGTTATTGTATTGTTCATTAGAATGCAATTGGTCTGAAATTTAAGTTTTTTTCTTTAGTACAATAATAATCTTAGGACTTTTTATATATATATATATATATATATATATATATATATATAAAAGTTTCCACAGATTCAGTCAATTAAAAAAACAAATCCAATCCATAAAGCATCACTAAATTGACAGGTCAGGTCATGAAAAATAAGGAAAACATTTGCAGGAGGGGATAGTTTTTGTAGATTGTCAGAATCAAAAATTATTTTTTTTTATCATTTTAGAAGAGGAGTCCTGTTCATAATCTAGTGATATCCTTTTCCCAATTCATAACCTGCATGCAGATATTAATGGTGTAAGCACAGTTTCAAACTTGACTATTGTAAATCAAAAAGTGCAGATAACTTAATTAAAATTGTTTTACAGAATCCTGACTTAATAAAAAGTCAGAAATTGATTTGAAACTATTTATATTATGAACAGGACCCGCTTCACACTTTTAAAATGATCAAAAATATCAATATTTTTTCATTCTGACAAATGTGGTGGTTTCAGGAAGATCAAATGAATGCTAATCTACAAAAATTGTTAAATAAAAATTCTTCCACATTTTTTATGAGCAGACCAGTCAATTTCAGTAGGGCCGATATTACTATCAATAAATAATGAAACTTAAACTCCATAACAAACCAAACAAGTAAAAATTAAAAATTATATTTGTCAAAAAGATTGGACTTTACAATAAAAATTAAAAAAAAAAAAAATGTTTATAAGTGTTTACACAAACAAAAAACTTACCTTCAATTCTTGACAAACAATAGAACTTGTTCACAACCATACCTGATGAATAATAAAACCTCTCTACTATACTTGGGAAAAATTTTCCTTCAAACATACCAAACAAACTATAAAATTTTCTTTCAACCATATCTGAAGAACTATAAAACTTACTATCTATCAAACTATAAAATATGTTTACAACACAATCAATTTGACACTAAATGACCCACAAGAGTTTGAGGGGGCATTAAACACACTCAATCAAAAATTTTATATTCTATGATACAAGTAAAACTAATTTTGACAAGGAAAATGTTTTTAGTGCCCCCCACCACCACCAAAAATAAAGCTTACAAATACTTGTAAATGGATAAAAGCACCAAGACAAAAACAATCAATACAAGAATTTCAAGATATTTCAGTAAAAAATAAAATATTAACATAGGGAAAGACTTTTGACAAAAAGTGTATCACATATACTTTGTATTAATGTTGCCATGTTTCAAAGATTTAAATTGGCTGATGAAACTAGAAAAAGTAGGTAGCTGCAAAAAAAAGAGAATACCTAAGATTTTTTTAATTCCTATCTAATAGATTAAATTTAATATTTCCAATAAACAAAATAATTTGCTGTATTTCGAGCCAAATTTAAATTTCATATTGACAAATCTATCAGCACAACATAATTCACTATATTAAGAATCTTTCAAAAATAAAATATACTTTTCTGAAACATTGAGAAAAATTAGCTGATTTAAAGTTTAATTAATCTGAACTGAAATAAATTTTACTTACTTTTAGTCTAAAAAAAAATCGCAAAAAACATTTTTTAACACAGTCGATGTTGACACATTTATCAACAGCCTAATGTTTGGGCAGTTTATGTAATGGACCGATAATTTTAATAAAATTACATGAGAAATTCAACATAAATGCTTTTTTATATCATTTTTAATAACTACCTAGTAATCTTTAAAATTTTAAATATTTTAAAAGTTCTAATATTTTATTGAATTTTAGGTACTTTGACTTTATAGTCTTACTCACAAAGATGCTTGTTGAGAAAATGTTAAAAAATTACCAATAAAGTTTCAGTTTATTACAATAGTTACCACTTTTATTTTCAGATAATGTCATGTATGGAAAATTATGTAAGGGTATATAAAGATTTAAAACTTTAGAAATTATTCTAATTAAAATTTAAAAAAAAATTAAAACAGTTCTTGTAAAATTTCATTATTCATAAAAAGAAAACTTTTTCTTACGATAATAATTAAAAAAACTAATTAAATAATGTCTTAGTTTTATTGCAACTTTTTATTTTATGATTCACAGCAGATTTTCTGTAGCCAGAGTTCCTGTTTACCTTTGAGGATTTAAATTAGAAACCTCCACATTTTCATGGTAAAACAGCATATGATGATGAAAAAAGGCAACAAACTTAATAAAACAAAGTTTTATTGTCAAAATGTTTATGTTAAGAAGAAAAACCAATGTATTTTTTTATTATTTTTTTTAATATTTTGGTCCTTTCTAGCACTTTTGAAATTTTGGTTCAAAATCTTGTTTTGTTTACATCAGTGGTGGATGTAATAATTACAATTACTTTTTTGCACATTTTTTTGGTGAAAACACATTGATTTGGAAATTCTTGCAAAAATCAATTGTCAGATTTTAATGAAACTTTCAGGATTTATTCACAAATGAATGAAATTATTTATGAAAATTTGGTAATATATTTTTTTTTATATATGTTACCCCTCCCACCCCACTTAATTAACTTCGTGAAATTTCGCAAAATTTCGTTTTTTACCAGATTTTTTTAATAGTTAAAAGTAGGATTCCTTGGAGAATGTAAATCATCCACTTTTTTTAAAAAATTCTAACTGAAAATCTGCTCAAAATAGTAAACAAAAAATGTAATCAAACTATGATATTTAATTAGAAAAGCTTTTAATTGCTTTTGTAAATAAGTTATATTAAGGACACTATTGTCTGAAGAAATAAAACTTTTTCTATCAATAATGAATTTTTATGAAAATTTTTAATTTTTAAAAATTTTAATTATAATAATTTATAATAGTTTGCAAATCAATAAAAAGTCTGTATTACTTGCATGTGATATTTTAATTAAGTGGAAACAAAATTTATGAATTCAAAATTAAAAAGGTTAATATAAGTCGTTTTACTATTTAATTTTTAAAATAATTTATTATTTTTTTTACTGTAATTGTTCCCTTTTTTCATCTATGATAGCCTAAACATGGCATTATTATGAAAAGGTCACGTGCTTGTATTGAAGAAAATAGAAAAATGTTTTTTAACTAATGTTAATTAAAGTTTATTAACTATTAATGATTAAACAATATTTTAATTATTAAAAAAAATTTCCAGATCAATGTTAATTTTCTTGCTTACTTATCTTTATTTTAATTTTATTTGTTATTAAATTTTAAAATTAATTTAAGAAAATTTTATAGTACTTTAAATTTTTTTATTTTTTCAGAAAGCATCTTCAAATATAAATCAATAAGTCAATAAAATATTAGATAATTGCTGAAAATATGTTCATTTGTAAAAATTACTAGTTAGATTTCATAAATTTATTTCAATTCTGGTCATCCATACTAGCTGTCATCACCTCAGAACTTATTGATATGTCAATAATGATGAATGAAAAACAGGGCATGTCATTAAGAAATGCTTGTATATTACTTTTTTATGCTTTAAGTAAGTAATGTTTATTTCAAATCAGATTAATTTAACTTTAAATTTACTCAATTAACATGTCAAAAATATATATTTTATTTTTGGAAGAATTTTAAAAATGATAACTTTGTTTTGTTTACAAATTCTTAAAATTAAGAAAATGGTTGCTTTTAAAAGAAATTCCTGAAATCAGCCAAAAAGTTGTGAATCTGATCTATATAATTTCTGTTAAAATTAATTTTAATCATTTAGGTATCAAAAATTTATACTGAATTAGTGGAGGTAAAACTTCTTTTCATAAAAAACATTACAACTACCATTTACCAGGTGCACTTACGAAAGCAGTTGTGATTTATTGCCTGCTTAAGGGAAAAAAAAAAACAATAATTGAATTATCGTCTGCTTAATTTTTAAAAAAATTAAACAATGATAATTCACTTATTTTAGTTAATAGAAATTTTGCCAAAATATTTGAATTATCGTCTGTTTAATTTTTTTTTAGACAAAACAATTGAAATAAATTGACTAAGCCTATCAATTGAATTAAATTAAATTTCATAAGCAATGACAAAATTAATATCCTGATCAAATAAAAAAAAAAAACCCTTAATCATGCCCTCAGAAATTTAGTTCAATTATTCTAGGTACCTCCAAAGAGTTGCTAAAAAATGAGCATATATAATAATAAAAACTTATTATTCAATATAATCTTTCAAGGTGCAATGTGTCACTTTCCCAGGGGTTAGCATCAGCCAAGGGTTCTCTTAGATGATTAAAAGAGAGCAGTTTCATTTTTGAAAAATTAATTATATCATTTTAAATGAATTTGTACTTTACAGATTAAGTTCTATTCTATGGACAATATTAGTTACCCCGCATAGGGATTGAACTTACATCATCCAGGTTATAAAACTAATGCTTTTTAACTTGTCTGCCCTGCTGGTTCAGCTCAAGTAGCTGAATTTAAGCTAGTTGTTTTTCTCTTGAGGGGAGACACTTTCAGTTGCCTGGTGAATTCAGGACTGAGCAGACTTTCTGCTGCATAGATAATATCCCTAAAATAATTTGACACTGGTAGCAGAGTGTAGTTGCGAAATGGCTACAAGCAGCATTATAGTTCCACTGTAGTCATATACTTTAATTAATGTGTCTCATATAACTTAGAAAGCACTATTTCTTGTCTATTTTTGTTAAAAAGGTCTTTTATAATTGCTTCTATTGTAACAATAAATTCATCAAACCCCATAACCAGGTGTCATCATAGGGTCACTGTTCAGCTGAGCACTTGATCAATTCTCTCCACATATCTGGGTCTAAAGACTTAGAGGTAGTAATTTGTGCATAGCATGTCTTGTACAAGTAGACCTGATGGAGCCCATCCCTCTTCAGATCAAACCACAGCTGATGTTCTCCAATTTGAAGGCTCATCTTGGTTACACAGACATTCATTTCATCAGAGGAATCCTATACTCTGACCACTGACTTCAGTCTAGGATGCCTTCCATTCAGCGATGACATGCCATCACTGCACTGGTTGCATACATACCTATGGAGCCCAGTCTACCCCCCAGTGCTAGATTCCATTCATTTATGAATAAGAACCTAAAAGTTTAATTAAAATCTGACAATTATCTAATTTTTGTAAGAATTTCCAAATCAGTGTGCTTTTCTCTGCCAAAAGACACCCAAATTTTCCGTCCAAATCTATGGTCCCACGCCAGAAAAACGAATTTTCAACAAAATCTCGAAAGTTCTAAAAAGTATTAAAAATAAAATAGCTTTTTACATTAAAAAAAAAATCCTTTGGGATTTCCTCTTCTTCTTAATAACAAAGATTTTGACGGTAAAATTTTGTTTTTATTAATTTTTTTTTTTTTTTTTATCAGGGATTCTTTATTTTTTGGCAAATCTTTGGTGGAACCGGAATAAAAGGGTAAAAAGATTATTAGCAATTTATCAGTTGATTTTCAACTAGTCCTTTAAAAAGGTCAACTCACTGAAAAAAACAAACTGGTTGAAAAATAATTCTTGAATGTTTACTAGTGAACTGATGTTTTTTTTTGTTTTTTTAGAAAAATGAAATTGAGAGAAAAGGCAGGTGGAGTTTTACAATAGGCAGAAATGATTTTTTCATAATGTATGAAAAATCTAGGAAAATGATTATTTCTGATCGCATTGTCTATTATTGTAGAAATCCATAAAAGGAAAAAAAAACGACATTTAAGCACTGAACAAAGACATTCTTTCTATAATTCCATCTCAGTTGGAATTGAAATGAGATTAACATTTTTAATATAAATGATTACAAAATAAATTTTGTACATATTTTTTCAACTTACCTTCTATGCGTGAATTTCTAACGAGAATAAATAAATGAAAACACGCAAAACTACAGACAGAGGAATGGCCTAAAAAAAGTGTTTTCTGACGAATGTATTCAATTTTTCTTAGTTGGTCAACATAATTTCTGTTTTGTCCATTCAATTCATAATGTAATGCTCAAGTTTAAAAGAATGGCACAAAGAACACAGTATTAAGTTAAGAACATAACACAATCGGTAATTTTAAAAAATGGTTATCAATTGAATGATTATGTGATGATAAAGCTAAAACAGAAAGCGGAAATCTCAATGCGGTGATCAAAATTATTCCGTTCCTCGTGTAAAAAAAAGTATGATACTTTCCGTTAACTGAGCTAATATTTATTTTTTAATAATTTGCTCTCTCTTTGAGTTTGTAAAATAACCACTAATATTTTCATGAGTAAATTTAACTTGGAAAAAAAATATTTAAGTCGCAAATTTTTACATTTCCATTTAATCGCCGACGCATCTCGTCTGAAAAAAAGTTTTACACAACCATACATAACAAAATTTGTTTTAAAAACAGTATTTCAGTTTTTGTGAAAATTTTTCATATGTTGAAATTTTTATTTTTTAAGCAATCATTTTTATTTTATCTTTCTAGAAATGTAGTAAAGAATAGGGACTACAGATTTTATTTTAATTACTAGGTGTGAACTTCTGGTTAAAATACTAGTAAAAAAAAGTCAGAGTTCCTCATGAGTGGATAATCACTGAATAGAAAATTATTTTACCGACACACATTACCCTCTTAATTGAGTTAAAAGAACTGTTCCGAAAGAAAATTACAATTTAAACAAATAAGAAGCGCTACTGAAATTAGTACTTCTGCCCTCCCCTGCCAGTAGGAACGTGGGGGCCCCATGTGTTTCAGAGGTTTGGGGTAAGCACTGGCCCTGTCAATTATTATAGTTGATGACTGACAATATAACTTCGGTAGAAAAAAGTAAAAATGACATAAAGCAAAAAAATGCTGCTTAAACTATCCTTCTTGGGGCTCCAACCTTGTCAGGGTTTCCTGCACTGCACCAGCCATGCAGATACATGATGTATATATTATTAATTAATAACTGACAATGTAACGTCAGTTTAAAAATAATTTTAAAAAAATAGTGGATGGCCATGATAAAACAGTGCTGAAAAAAATGGAAGTGGTCACAACTGGGGGTTTCGAGGGTAAGATGTGGCAGCCCTGTTATCGTTTTCCGGACCCATGGTCACAGAGGTAGACGACGACTTGAATAATAAAAAACAGTTGACTAACTAAATAGAATACGCCTGACTAAAAGTAAAAATAAAATATTATTTCAATCTCATCACAACTCAGGCCTCATTGAGCAATAATTGTTAGTGTTACTGAACTAATAATGTTACTACTTTATCTACCGTTAACTTAAAGGCAATGTTATCATATTTAAACTATTAGTTGTTATTTTAAGTTTTTTTTTTCTTTGAATCCATTTTCTAAGCCACTGTAATTATCATCACTGTATGTGTGTTTATCAATTCCACTTTTTTTAGTCAACTGTTATATTCAAAAGTTATCTTCCACCAGAACCGTGTAAACTGTAGTCAAGCCTATGATTGTTTTAAAATCACTTTTATAAGTTTTTTTTTTTTTATTTGGTATTTTTTAACAAAATAAATTCAGCAAATAATGAATATCACAATTGTTGGATGGATTTTAAATTTATGTAAATTTCCAGTTGGTTTATGGTTTTGTTTACAAATATAAATATTCAGGACCTGGAGTATGTGATTCATGTCAGCAAGTACTAGATGTCTGAAACGAATTTAATGTCACATCAAGAACCTTGATCAAAGATCAGTTTATATGTGGTTACCCCAATATGTACTGGGTTCACCTATAAGTGATAGTAAAGTAATTTTTCACCTCAGCGTGTTCAAAAACTTTGGAGTCTTAAATGGTTTACCTAGAAGGTAACCTCAAAACCACCAAGTGTGTAATCAGGCCTCCGGTTGACCAATCCCTTTTTAAGGACCATTCTGAATCTTAACTAAAAGCTAACCATCTCAACTATAGTAAAAAAAAAAAAGAAAAAAAAAGGCTCTTCACTGACTTTAAATTTTAGGTGAATTCAATTTATGGAAAAGATCACCCTTGAAAAAATTATTATCATTCAGTTTCTGCTGGGCATCAAGAAATAGCTGTATGGATTTATTTTATGGATAAATCAAATCTCCAGAAAAAGATATTTAATTCTCTTTTCTTTCAGGCCACATGAGACGCTTCCTCTAATCATTATCTTCAAGTGAAAAATTATCCAAATCAGCATCCTGTTTTAATCCTGAATGAAACAAATGTTTTTCATCTCAACCACCCAAAATTGCTTGATAAAAAATTACTCTCTGACCAGACAGCAGTTGCTTTCGGCATAGTTTTAATATCCACTTAGAAATCTACATCCATTGTTCATATCCATTACATTTTTATCTTGACCAGTGGGTTTAAGTGTACCCACGCCAGAACACTCCAGTCAAGATTTAAATGTTATCTCAACCTGAGATAAATTTTTTCTAGGTTAACCCAGCCGCCTATAGCCAATAATGTCACATTAGGAGTTAGATTTGCCGACATCTAACATTTGATCAGATTACTGAAAGGTATTTCAGAAAACTAATTCCAAGAATGTTTCCAGTAATGACACCATCATCTCATGAAGTGAATGGCATCACAAGGGGGAGTACTTTGAAGGCAACAGCAGCCAACAGTGAACAGCTAAGTAAATTTTGCTTTCGCTGGCACATTTCAGAAATTAAATTTGGACACCTCATATTTTAAGACAAGAGTATTTACCTACCTTCCTACATAAGGTTAACATCACACTCAAAAAAGAAAATATTAAATAAAGCTTTACCCATTTTAAAAGATCAAAAGGGTAAAGGAGTAATAAAACTGCCAACAGCAAACCTGTCCAAGTCTTTTGCTTCCATTCCTTCACCCACTTTTTCTTGTCATTCTCTCTCTCACACACTTCCTTTCCTTTCCACCTTCTTTCTCACTTCCTACTGTCCTTTTCGTTTCTCAATTGTGTAAAGTTGAACAAACAGGCAGTCAGATGGCTGCAGTGTATCAGATTAGACCAAAAGGGGATTGGAGCTAACCAATCCTCACTTTCTAGCCTTGATAGAGTTCAAAATCATTTACACAATCTTGTAACCTTTTTTTCCATAGATGCAACACAGTAAGTCTATCATTATTTCCATGGTAGATGTTCAGATGAGCTCCACTTTTTAGTCCCACCAGTTCAGATCTTTACAACTAGGATTTGCCATGCTTCATTCATGGACTTGAGTCACCCACATATCTTCCATATTCCATTTGTAAGTAGGATGTTCCACTTAGCTTTTTGTCCAAGAGAACTGCTATTTTGTGGGTAAAAACTTCTGTGTGGATGTTTCCCTGAACACTACAAGCTTAAACTTTTCAAGTCTATGGTCAACCATTATCCTCCTTATTCTCCTAATCTTCAGAAGTAGATGGGTTCACCTATCATCCGGTTCACAATCCTCCCCATTTTCTTTTTAACAGTTATAGAGGCTTATCTCTTGTTTCCTGTTTAGGATTAGGTTTCTGGTTCTCTCTAAAGTCTACTCCTACTCTATACTTCTAATGTTTCTGACTGAACTCTGAAATTTTATTCACTAATTAAATCTCGACCTCTTCAAGTATAGATTTAGTCGTTATCTTTCATGTATAGCCCCAAAAACTTCACTTGTTGCACTTTCTTCCACTCATACAACACCACACAATAAATGAGTGCCTCTTGGGCAGTAAAAAACAAAAAAAATCTTTCTACCTTCTCTTATGTTCATATAAAAAACCTCATTCCATAACCTTCCACCTTGAGTGGCTCTTCAAATTTTATTGGGTGAATATTAGTATAAAACATTTAACACTTTCTACAGGGCATACAGATATTACACAGAATCTTTGGCAGAAGTTCCAGCAAGTGACACTTTGGTTCTCAGCAGATTACACAGACACAACACTGCTCCTAGGCAGAAGTGCTGATCCATAATGCAAATAAGCCAGTCATTTTTAGCGGTACTATGCTCATGAAAAATAAAATAAACAAAGACCATAGTCATTTATTTGATAACATCACTGACATTTGATATAAAAAAAAAAAATCATCAATGTTTAACCCTTGTGCCTACAAAGAAAGGTGTGTCAAAAGGATGGTTATTCCTTTGACACTATTATTACTGTATACACTTTTGACTCCTTTAGAAGTGTTTATTGTTTTAAAAAATGATGATTAGAATTTTAATAAAGTATGAAGGTGGATTTATAAATTTTCTTTATTCTTGAGAATTGACAACAAAGATATTGAACAGTATTAGCTTGCTTATTTACAAGAATAATTGTATATTTACAAGATTATAAAATATGAGAACCAAAACTATAATGAATTATTTATTATCTATCTCTGTCTATATTTCTGTGATGAGGTACTGTAATTGTTTACACCATTTACATTGTTTGGACTGTTGTCCTCATCTTTGTTGCCATATTCATGACATCTCAGCTGTTGTATGCTCCAGACTTCTTCAGGTGATTGGAATTTTGACCTGATCTCTTTATTTCGTCCACTGGGGTAGATTGTTCTAGTTCCACATGCCATGCCCCATCCAGATATCTCAGTTATCTCCCTTTAACTCTCCATTACCCAGGTATTGAACTCACAACTCTTTGGGTCAAGAGAGTGGATCCAACCAACACTTTTATCTACATGGCTCAATGAATAAAAGCCTTGGTTGGATTCAAATAAACATTGTCAAACATTTACAGTAATAGCAGTGTCAAAGGAATAACAGTGCTCTTGACAGACCATTTTTTTCAGGCACAAAGTCTAAACATTGCCAAAAAAACAACAATATTTGTATTTTGTTATTCTGAATAGGTGTAAATTTAAAAAAAAATAAAAGCAAGAAGATAAATGCTTTATTATCAACTGAATCACATTTAAGATATATAATCATAAATTTTCTTTAAAAACACAACAATAATTAAGGTGGTAGATTAAGTTAAAAAACCCAGAAAAAGACTGGATTTGGTGGTAATGTAAATTTAGAAGAAAAACATTTGAAAAATACTGAGTAGTTAGTTCACTTTCTTAAATAAAATATTCACATATTTAAAAACAAACATGTGACGCTATGAATAATGCAGCTTCAGACATCACAAATAACCATTTTCACATATGATGCAAAACATTTTCAAAGCCCAACTGTCTGAAAAGAAATTGAAATATATAGTTTTAAAAAATGTCCCTAAATCACAGTAACACCCCCAAAAGAATACCAGTTCTGAACTGATAAGTTTTGGCAATATGTAAATTTTATGAATAGTCACAGACACATTGAGATCATATTTTACCTCGAAAGTGTCTTTGCATATGCAGATCCAAATTTGACCTAGTTCTAAATGTAGATCCACAAGTTTCACAAGAATATGGCTTCTCTCCTGTGTGTGTTCTCATATGTACTTCTAAATTGTACTTCTGTGTAAATGATGATCCACAAACATTACAAGAATATGGTTTCTCACCAGTGTGTCTTCGAGTGTGCCGTACTAATGCTGACCTGTGGGAGAAGGAAGATCCACACATTTCACAAGAATATGGTTTCTCTCCAGTGTGTATTCGCATGTGTCTCACTATAGTTGATTTTTGTGAAAAAGAAGAACCACACACATCACAAGAATATGGTTTCTCTCCAGTATGTGTACACATATGTTTCTTCAAATGAGGTTTTTGTGGAAAGGAAGATCCACAAACTTCACATGAATATGGTTTCTCTCCTGTGTGTGTTCGCATGTGTCTCACTAAACCTGACTTTTGAGAAAAAGAAGATCCACATACTTCACATGAATATGGTTGCTCTCCAGTGTGTATTCGTGTATGTCTCACCAAATGTGAAGTCTGTGCAAAGGAAGATCCACACACATCACAAGAATAAGGTTTCTCTCCAGTGTGTGTTCGCATGTGACTCTTCAAATGTCCATTCTTTGAAAATGCAGATTTACACACTTCACAAAAATAGGATTTTTCTCCAGTATGCTTTCTCACGTGCTCCTTTAATGTTGAACTTCTGGAAAAAGTAGATCTACAAATTTCATAATATTTTTCTTCATTTAAATGTTCCATGTTTTTTGTAGTTAGTTCTCCATTGAACTTTTACTCAAAGTATAAATCTTCTCATGGAAGAACATCTGTAGAAACAAAAACAAAACTTTTAATATTTAAGATTAAAAAGATTAACTGCAATTGTATTCAGTTTTGCATTTTAATAAACTCATGTAAAGTTCTTGACACTGATTTTATGAGAATGTATTTATATAGGTATCTCCACAGATTTGTGATACCTAAGGTTAAAAATGAATTTTTTAAATGAAAAATCCTTCTGTGGAGCTTTTATTTTAGTTTTAATTGCAAGTTAATAGATTAAATTTAATATTTTCAATAAGCAAAATACTTTGCTCTATTTCAAAACTAATTTAAATTGACTGGAAAAGTTTTTTTGGCTAAAAGATTTGATTTTAACACCATTTTTAGCCACGTTTATTGCAATGTAATTCTCTTTATTAAAAAATCTTCTAAAAATGAAATATATTTTTTCTGAAACTTTGAGGAATATTTAAGAGGAATTTGCTAAAAGCACATTGTCATGAGATAGGGATATAAGATAAGCTTAATTTTAAAATACACTGAACTCAGTAAAATTTATCTATTACTAAAGAGTGACTGGGAAACTAATAGAAAAAAAGCTGTCTTTGATTATACTGGATATACAAACTGAACATTTTACCTTTAGTTATTTTACACTTAAAGATATGTTGTATTTTCACAAGTGATCTTTAGCTCCAGCATTAAAGGAATTTTTACTAATTTTACAGACTAGTCAACTACCTGTCCTACTGACAGAGGAAAAATAAGTTGTAATTGAAGTTCACTCCATTAAAATTTATATATAAACATTTTCAGCAAGACATTTGTTCAGGAGTTTGAGAGTCCCTAAAACTTTGCATATTCTCAGCATTGGAAGCTCTCCTGGCTGCCATTTGATCTAGGTTTTCATTTGCACAGGACTTTCTTTTCCTCACTGCAGCCTTGATTCTTTTGATTGCAATCTGGTCCTCTGTTGGCAGAGATTTCTTTCTGTAAGGCACAGTGTTGCAACAATAAACTACAGATCTCAAAATTGATTGCTGCATTTAAGTATTGCATTAATATTTAAGTTTACCTTATTGAATGAGGCTAACCTCACCCAATGGATTTCCATCTGTGATTTTGTTGCAGAAATGTGAAGAAAAGGACCCTTATTTTTTAAGAGAATGGTAACAGGGGACAAAAATGGATTGTCTATAACAATGTGAAGCACAAATGATTGTGGGGGAAGCAAACTACCACAAACAACTTCCAAAGCAGGACTTCAACCAAAAGAAGGTTATGCTTTCAATTTGGTGAGAGTTAGATCTTTTACAAGCTTCTCCTTATGAACAGGGCTATCAAACAGAAGTTATTGGGACTTGGCAGGAAAGTTTTATCCCACCCATTATATTTGCCCAACCTTGCATCTTCAGATTTCCACCTGCTTCAGGCTCTCCTAAATTTATTGATTGGACAAACCTTCAACTCCGAAGAGAATGTAAAAATTCATCCGAAAGAGTTTTTTTACCAGTAAATTCTTTGAACAGGGAATAATGGATTTGCCCATGACAGAAGATGTGGGAACAAAATGGTAATTATATCATTGATTGAATAAATAGGTTTGTGTTTAAAACTTGTGCCTTATTTTCACTTAAAAACCTGAATAGACATTTTGACCAACCTAATATATAAAGGGCTGACAGTAAATTAATTACATATTAACAGTACAGTCTGTTTTATTCTAATGGTATAAGATGGAGATACATAGACACAATTTAGCCATATGGGAATTTATCTTCACAAAACTTTTGCTGCCTGTACCTCTAACAAAAAAGTGAAATATAACTTTAAACAATGTGTACTAAGTCTTGCTTTAAAGTTAATATAATCAGGGGTGAAATCATTGCATAAAAGCATATATGATGACTGCAGGAGCCATTAATTTTTCTTTGAAGTATGGCCGTTTGTAGCCATTGCAATGAACATTTTTGAAAGATTCTTCCTTTACCATGCAAATGAACAAAGAAGATTGGCTTCCGGTGTGAAGTAGGTAGAGAAAGTTGACCTGGTGTGTGACTTGTGTGGGGGTCAAGCAAGTCAGACAAGTTTTCCCTCTTCAACTTCACTCTAACAGCTTCTTCTATCATACTTCTCATTTGTGGAACTCTCTTCTGGCTTCCCAGTCAATTTATGAATTTATGTGAAAAGAAACGCATACCAAAGAAAAATGGTTTCAGTTTTTTTTAACTTGATGTTTATTTTGACAATGTAACTGTGTAATAATGAAATACTCTGGAGAAGTGGATGCTTACTCAGTACTTATTAAAAAAAAGTATACATTTTTAGTTAAAAAAAATAACATAACAGAATTTTGAAGAAAAAAAAAAAATCTATGAAAAAGATTAAAAAGTCTCTTATTAATTATACCAAAGTCTGTTTTATTTTATTTACATTCTTTGGTGTCTATCTTGATTATTATTATTATTATTATTATTTTAATTTAAAAAGTAAGTGGATTTTTCTTGCCTTTCAAAGGAAAACAAAGAACAAAACTGCGGACCAAATCTAGCAACAAATTGAATTATGTTAACTTAACTTAAATAACTATACGATTAAATAATTATTTACTAAACTTAATAAAAATTAGTAAAATAAAAATTCTGATACTTACATGACCATTTATTTTTAAAATAAAATTTTTACTAAAAACTTTTAGTCGGCTATCCATGGTGTGTATGGTTAATAAACTTCTTTTGCGAGAACAATTACGACTGCGTTATGAACTCGATCCTCACGGGGTGCTTCAAAATTGCAGCCTTCTGCTACACTTAGCAAATCTCCGTTTTAAAAGCATGGTATGACTTATTGCGATACGATGATCGAAGGCACAAGAAGTTCACCATATTCCTTCTTTTTCGCCTCATTGACAGAAGAGCGGCAAATTTGTTATGATGAGTGGTCACCAGCTAACGATAGATGTTGGCTTCAAGCAAAACAATGATTTAAATTTGATGTATAAAATGATGTTTGGGTTTTTTTCAGCAGTACTCATCGAACGTGCAAATTTTAAAATATGAAAGTATTGAAAGTCTATAAAAAATGAAAATAAATAATGAAAGATAATAATAAAGAAAAAACTTGTAGTTTTCATTCCGACTTAGAAATTCATGGTGGTGTTCAGTTGCAGTTAAATTTTTAACAGCAATTTCTTGCATAATAAAAAAATGTTGCTCTTTCTCCAAAAAACAGATGAATTCCAGATCGAGCAAGTTTTCAGGTTTTTGCCCTCTTGATCTTGTTGAGTCTTGCTTGACTCTTGCTTAGGCACCTCCGCTTTTTCGCGGGAAAACGGATAGCGTAATGAAAAAGTGGAGGTACAAAAAAGTTTGAAGAAAAAGTAGCAGTAACTCAGTATAGACCAGCATAGTCTTTTTTTTTCTTTTTCGTGGCAAGGACTAACGGAAAAGATCAAGAATATTATTGGGCCTCGCCTTTGTCAATGAGAAGAAAATGCAATCCAATCTTGATCTTTCGTAATTTTTAGTTTAAAATTTTAGACGTTTGTTTTGTTTGAGAGTAATGGAAAAAAGTTCTGATTTCTTTAATTTTAAATGAAAAGCAAACCTAAAAAAATATATTTACACATCAACTAAAATTAAAAACTGTTTCACTTTTGAATAGCAAGTTGGTTGTTCTGAGTAAAAATATAAATGAACATTGTAAAAGTGTGTACCTGTCGAGTCTGTCGACACAATGATATTTTTATTTTTTAAGTGCTGCCAAACTAAAATCAATGCGTTTTTTCACTACCCTCTGCTTTTTAAAGAAAAAGTAAAAATAAAATCGGTGAATTATCCGACTTTAAACGAGATTTCCAGGACTTAAAAATGAATTCTACTGACAGTGTGAGTGAAGTGAATTGAATGGGTTTTTTCGTTTATTTTAGAAAACATAACAATAGTGTGCAAACATTTTTTGTGAGTCAGTCCACCACCACTCCACATACACTCTTAAAAAGAGGTTGTCTTAATGTTTTTAAATAAGAAGAAATAACATTTTCCACAAATTTTAAAAGAAAGTAATATCACTAAAAAAATCTAAAATTTCAGAATAGTTGGATCTCTATCATTTTTTTCTTTTTTGTTAATTTTTGAAAGATTTTTAAATAAATCATAAAAGTATTTTCGTTTGTTTCATATTTTTGGAGCATTAAGTAGGTGAGACAACGTTCTGATTTTTAAAAAATCTCAGAAAGTTAATCTTTTTTTTCTGAATTTTACGAGAAAAAAAAACAGCATTCCGGAAAAAATGCATTTTTTTCAAAGGGGAAAAATGATGTTCATCACCGCTTTTTGTTTACCAATATTGTTCTTTCTTTATTATCATCAAACTAAGCAATGTCTTCAATTTGATGTTTCCGTTTCGTAGTGTTATTTTCGGTGTATTATTATTTTTTTTTTTTTAAATTTCAACATTACAGAAAATTTTGTCTAGATAAAGTGCAAGTGAGCATTCGGCCAAATTCAGAAAGCACTTCAAAATAAATGGAAGAGGTAGTTAATTTTATTTTCTCTTTCTCATTTGAATTTGTTTGTAATATCTGAAGGAAAGTAAAGATTTCAAAATATGAGTTAACTGTGGCGATCTTGCGCTTCGGCTTATCTCACATTAAAAATGTTTCGCTGACGTCTGTATTGTTTGCATGACCAACAGAATCCATTTACAAAAATTTCAAACTACAACATTTTCGAAAACTAACTCTTCTTAACGTAGGGCTTAATGAACAGTTGATTTACCGACACCAAGAAGATTAATGAAGGGTTATAACGACAACGTAACATACATGTAATTTGAACAAAACAGAAGCAATAATTCGAGCTCGTTTCAGGAAAATAAATCAGAATTCTTAAAGTCCGTAGTTTTTTTAACGTAAAGGAAATGTTCATACAGTAGAATAAATGATCTGACATGTTATTTTAAGAGGAAAGATCAAAGTATTTTGGGGGTATTTTTTACATTTTTAATTAGGTACCTCCATGAGATCGCTATAAAAGAGCATAGCATGATGAAAAAGACGCCGAACTTGACGAAAACAAAATGTTATCGTCTAAATGTTCATAAGAGGAAAGATCAAAGTAAAAAAAAGGGTATATATTTTTTTTTTACATTTTTTAATCGTTCCGAGCACGTCCGAAATTTTCGTTAAAAATCTTTTTTTGGGGGTCAGTATTACTATTGACAGATAATCATTTCATGGCATCATTTTTTTTCATTTTATAAAAAAAATTAAAATCACATTTGAAATTCTTTTAAAAATCAATTATAATTTTTTCAAAATTTATTTTAAGAAAATCAGAAATTATAATATTTATTTAAAATATTTTGAACCAAGCTTAACTTAGCTTCTGCGCCGAAAAGATGTAATTTGAAAATAAAACAAAGCAGGTCATAACATTTCGCGTCACTTGACAGGTGTTGAATGATGTATTGTCGGATTACGTGATCATAATTTGTTCTATAAGAGAAACCCGGATATGAGAGAGATTTTCTCTAGTCCAAAATTAGAGCCTGTGTTAATAAAACAAAATAGACCAAACCCGGATATAAGAGAAACCCGGATATAAAATACTTCTTCTCCGGTCCCGACAACTCTCTTATCCGGGTTACACTGTACTATAATTTAATGTACATTTATTACATTTTACTGTGTTATTTGTATTTGCATTCATTTTTTTTATTAATTTTGATATTTCATTTATGGAAAAATGTCATAACTGAGATTAATATAAAAATAAGATCATATAAATTTCATAAGATGAAGGTAATTGTAGGTACCCTTCTCAGTTGAAATTGAAAAATCAAATTCACTTCTCCACATGTGTTTCGCAAATGTAAAGGCCAAAAACAGCAGAGAACAATGCTTAACTCAAATAACACAACATAATTGTATTCTGGTTGGTCTTCTGTACTTTATAATTACAGCCTGATTATAAACACAAAACTACATTTCTTAATTACTGCGGATCTTCTGATTAGTCAAAATGATACAATTTACAACATGCTAAAAAAAAAGATATATTTCATAAGGACACTTAGGAAAGCTGATGTGACTTTTAACTAATTTTATAATATTTTAACAACTTAAATCTAGCACTTCCAAAATTTTCGTCAAAAATCTTGTTTTTTTTTTTTAGTCAGAAAAATTTGACAGATAATCAACATGTCAACTATTTTTTCCCATTTTATAAAAAAAAATGAAAATCTCAGTTTGAAATTCTTTTAAAAATCAATTATAATTTTTTCAAAACTCATTTTAAGAAAATCAGAAATTATAATGTTTATTTAAAATATTTTGAAACAAGCATCACTTAGTTGCTGCACCGAAAAGATGCAATTTGAAAATAAAACAAAGCAGGTCATAACATTTCGCGTCACTTGACTGGTGATGAATGACGTATTGATGGATGACGTGAGGATAATTTGTTCTACGGAAGGTTAGGAGTGAAATTATTTAGATTTAAGTGAACAAATTATTCACCTCATTATTTTTAAGGAAAACTTTCAGTGCTCTATTTTTTTTTGTACAAAATTTTGGAAAAATGTCATAACTGAGATTAATAATTGATACTTGAATAAATTGAATGAAGAAACAATGTCATCATTGTGTTTCAATTCTAGAATTGAAACAAACTAATAAGGAGCAAAGTATGAATCACAAAGTACTGTAAATATTACTTGAAACAAAAAAAAATGTAATGCATAAAAATTTATGATATTTTGATAAATAAATGGATGATGACAAAAAAAAATCAGTACTTGGTGGGGAATGTTTTCTTTGCTATTTCTCATTTATAAGAAAAAATATGTAAATGAAATGAATTAAAATCTCAATGAAGACAATTATCAAATTCAAAAAATATATTGAAAAAAGTAGCTGTAAAAAAAACAAAAAAAAACAAATCATGGTACTTACTTTAATTTCAGTAAGAAAATGAAGGCTGGTAATGGAAAAGTTGAAATAAGACGACTCACTAAAAACTGTAAAACAACTTCACAAAATTGAAATTGCAATGAAATATGTAAATGAAATAAATGGTACTTTTAAAAATGTAGTAATGTTGCTGCTGAAAATGGCTTAGAATGGTGTTCAAATTTTTTAATTAGTAAAAACACTGATTCAAAATGCTCAACATGTGTTTCGCATGAAGAACTTGCAATAATGAAATGGACGTTCAGCAGAGAATGCTTACACTCAAGCCACGTGACGTTTTATTGCTTGTGACCTTCCGTACTTTTTAATTACAGCTATTTTAACGATTTTTTATGAACACAAAATTACATTTCTTAATTACTGCGGATTTTCTGATTGGACGAAGCGATACAAATTACAAAGCACTAAAAAATGATCTATCTCATAAGGACATTTACGAAAGTGAATGCGGCTTTCAACTAATTTTATAATATTTAAACAACTTAAATCTAAAGATCTAAAATAATTAAAGAAATAACAAATAATTGTATTAAAAATTCATTTTTCATCAAAAAGTTTTTTGCTTTCAGAAAATATTGTCCATGTTCATAAAAACAACTAAAAGCAAATAAAAGCATTTGAAATTAAATAATATTTTTGTTTTATTGAGTTTTGTATGTTACAATTCAGGGCTGATTTTCAGGTAGAGGGGGTCCGTTTAAAAAAAAAAACATGATTTGCTTTCCTCAAAGTCTTGTGCTTTTAACTAATATAATCACTAAACTGAATGCGATTGAATTTCTAGAGTTTTCATAAAATTAGTTATGTGTGTGTGGGGGGGTTAATAAATATAAAAAATATATTTCTACTATAACTTTAATGAAAAAAACATATTTATAATAATTTCCATCATCTATGAATAGTTTCTGAAAGTTTCATTAATATCCAACAATTATTTTTATTTTTGCAAGATTTTCCAAATTAATGTCTGTCATACAAAAAAAAAATGTGCTAAAAATTGTATATGTTATTTTACTAGTTCCAGTGATACAAAGAGAAACAAGGTTTTTTTAATCAAAATTTATAATGTTCTAAAAAGAAGGAAAAATTTTTTTTTTAAATTAAAAACAACTTTGGTCTTTCCTCTTAATAATATAAACATTTAGAAAATAAAGTTTTGTTTTCGTCAAGTTTGGTGTCTTTTTCATCATGCTATGCTCTTTTTTAGCGATCTCATGGAGGTACCTACATAAAATAATATTAAAAAATGTTTGAAGATAAAGGTAAGAGAGTTTATTGTATATAGAGATGAAGGTTAGGCTAATACATAAGTAAAGGCCAAATTTACTGTCTATAGTACCATTTTATTGTTGACCCCATTACAGTGGTTAGAGTAGCTATCGTCTTAGTCCTTTTTGATTTCAGAGTTCATATAGGGTCGTTGTGTTTTTGGTTGACAGAAATTAATTTGTTGAATTCATCCTTTCTTCTTTTTCTTCTGTAGTTGCACGTCCAGTCAAACTCATAGCCAATGAATCTCCAACCCTTGCGTCTCAAACTGCTACATCAAACCAATTTCCCACTTCTTCTGTGCACGTGGTTGTTTTCTTCTTTTTATTGGGCCTGTCACATCTGTGTTTTCTGTTTGATTTTTGGTGGGACATGTTGTCATTGGTTGATTTTTTTTTTATGATGTTCACTGACCCACATAAGCTATGTCCAGGTTCTGTCAGTTACCAAGGATAGGAACAATAGATGGAAGGAAAGGAATATGTATAATAGAGAAGAGAGAGAGAGTTTTTTTGTCATTCTCTCAGTGAAAAGGAATGTGTATATTTTCATATGGTGTTACTATTACTGTATCCTACTACAATTTCATTGCTCACTGAAAGGATATATAGTTTGCATACGTTCAAAAGTAGATGAAGAGAGATAGTTTAAAATAATTAGCTTTCTTGGAGTGTCAAGAGAAAATTCTTTGAAATGCTTCCTGCTGGTTAGATGCTGATATTATAATTTGCAAGGAACTGAAACAAAACCTTTCACATGATTTCAGGCACTCTTCTAATTAATTTTTCTCTTAATTTTATGTCATAAAGAATTTCATGTAGGCTCGTTACTTTCTTTCATTCTTCTTGGCTCACTGGCTAATTTCTGTGAAGGCAAGGTTTTCATTGGTCCAAAACCAATTTCACATAGGCTCACAAATTTCTTTACTTCTTCTTCTTCAAAGCTCACCAGTTAATTTCTGTGAAATGTAAAAACCTCACATAGGCTCATGAAATTTCTTTCTTCCTCAGTCCTCCAAATTTAAATCTATGGAATTATTTTGATGATCTACAATTTTCAGTGTTGCACATGGACTTCCAGCCATAATGGAATAAAACCTTTAACTATGAAATGTGGTTATAAATGTGGATTTTAGAAATATAAAACATTGAAATACATATTAAAAAATTAAAATTGTTATTGAATAAAGATAATTGTTAAATAGTGTCAACTAAAAATTAAAACAATAAAAGTTTAAATTCTTATGTATTATTTAAATAAAACAAAAGGTAATAATTGTTTAAGATGCTTACAGCTAAAATGAAACCCATAAAATGTCAAATTCTTAGTTATTGTTTGAATAAAATCAAAAATAATTTAACATGAGAAAATGTAAGATCACTGTAACTGTTAATATTTATGTAAGCACAAATAATTATCCTTCTCAATTTCTGTTCAAGATTGTGTTACAAAACTGAAAGATTCATGTCTTTTATATTTCCTTCATTTCATACCATCAACATCAATTATTTAAAAAAAGTTAAGTAAATTAAAAGGATTTTTAATAAGGAATAAATTTTAAATAATTTAAAAAAAAAAAAATTTATGTTTGATTATTATTATTATTATTTATTCTCTTCTCTCTTGCTTTCCCTTCCTCCTGTTAATCTAGGATATTAGTCCAGGTAAATTGTCTCCATTTATTAAGAACTTTTAGTCTGAAGAGATAAATATAGAAATATTCACAAAATAAATTATAACTGAAATGGATCTTTAAGGTTTTCTTCTTGATTTACTATATATATATATATATATATATATATATATATATATATATATATATATATATAAAATGACAAAAGATTGAATATGATGGGTATCAGTTTAAGTACTCACACAATACAATGTCATTTAAATAGAAATGCGTTGAATGGAAACTGTCCACAATGAACTTCTCTTCACAAACCATGTCATATTGTTGCTCAGTTTAATTTTGCCAAAACATTCTTGGACAATGAAAATTGCCTTTGAGAACAAATTCTATGGAGTGATGAAACAAATATTGAGTGTCTTGAACATAATGATGTACAGAAGATTTGGCACAAGAAAGGTGAGGTTTTCCTCCCAAAGAACACAGTGGAAATATTAAAACATGAAGGCAGCTCGATGATGTTTTGGGGTTGTTTTAGCTCAAGAGGAATTGGACAATTGCAGTAAGAGGAATAATGAAATCTACAGACTATATCAAAATTCTGGATGAAAATCTACAAATATCAGCGCAAAATCTTCATCTAGGTTGGTGATTTACTTTCCAGCAAGATTATTATCTCAAACATACGTCTAAATCAGTGACTGTGTGGCTTCAGAAAAAGAAGATTACAGTTCTGCCATGGCCTTCAATGAATCCTGACTTGAATCCTATTGAAAATCTATAGCAAGAATTGAAAGTTCGAATAAATTATCAGTCACCAAAACCTCCAGGAATCAGAATATGTAACTATTGAAGTATGGAAGAAAATCACAGAAAATACTTGTTTTTATCTCATCAAAAACTTTAGAAAATGATTGCAAGTTATAAAGATGAGAGACCAATCTATTGACGATCAAAATTGTGAAAATTATTCAATTTTTTCTATTTTTCATACTGTATGAATAATTTTGTCTTTTCCTATTTTGCATAATTTGCCTGTCAAATTTGTTGTATTTAACCTATTGTTCTGAAAATTGAGTTTTATATAAATGGATAAAAATATTCAAAATTGATGGGTGTATAAATAATTTTGCTGTTGACTGTAAGTTTTATTAAAATTCTAATTATCACTTTTTAAAACAATAATCATTGCTGAAGATTAAAGATAGTTAAAAAATTGTGGCATGGGAAAAATTATCCTTTTGACATTCCATATTTTGAGCATGAAGTCCATGGTTGCTGAATATTACAGATATAAGATAGACTTTTCTTGAAAAAAGTTATTGTAAGTTTCTAATAAATCATTTCTCTAAAATAAGTTTTTCCTAAATCTATTGAATTGCTGCATCTTTTTTATATAACATTGTGCTTTTATTTTCTTCACAGTTGTCCAGTCATGGAATAATACATCAATGCTTATTAGAAAACCAATTAATAACATTGTGACCTCAAATGTATGAAAAGTTTACTGTCACAGTCACATTAGACAACATGGAAAAATATTCAGGTGAAAAAAAAATACCAATGTGAAATTTGTAGATATCCCTTTTCAACAGGCACAAAATTAAAAATCAACATGCAAGCACATATTGAAAAGAAACCATATTCTTGTGACATATGTGGATCTGCATTTTTTAAAAGTTGGGCTCTTAAAGAACATATGCGAATACACACTGGAGAGAAACCATATTCTTGTGAAGTGTGTGGATCTTCCTTTGCTTGGAAGTCATGTTTAGTACAGCATATGAAAACACACACTGGAGAGAAACCATATTCTTGTGAAGAATGTGGATGTGCATTTTCAGACAATTCAACATTACAAACTCATATTCGGACACATACTGGAGAGAAACCATATTCTTGTGAAGTGTGTGGATCTTCATTTTCAGTAAATTCGTCTTTAAAAAAACACATTCGGACACACACTGGAGAGAAGCCATTTCCTTGTGAAGTGTGCGGAACTGCATTTTATGACAGTTCAAACTTAAGAAGACATCTCTTGACACACACTGGAGAGAAACCACATTCTTGTGAAGTGTGTGGTTCATCCTTTTATGAAAAGTCAAAATTAGTTAAGCACATGCGAACACATACTGGAGAGAAGCCTTATTCTTGTCAGGTGTGTGGAGTGGCATTTTCACAGGATTCTTGTTTAAAAACTCACATCCGAAGACACACAGGAGAGAAGCCTTATTCTTGTAAAATGTGTGGATCTGCATTTTCACAGAGTTCACACTTAAAAAGACACATGCGAATACATAATGGAGGGAAACTATGAACAATGTAATTTCTCTCTGCATTTCTGGGATGAAGAGTTACTATTATTTACATTATTTATATTCAGACTATTATCCTCATCTTTGTTGTTGTTATCATAACATTTCAGCTGTTGTGCCCTCCGGCCTTCATCAGGTTATATAGATCTGGGTAACGTACAGAGAATCCTGAACTCGATCCTTTATTTAATCTACTGGGGTAACATAGTAATTGTAAGTTCAATCCTTGGGCCAAGCAGTGTGTACTTACTTAGTAGCAATTGGGCAAGCAATAACTTGAGCAGTACTAAAAATAGGAACTAGGCAAAATATCTTTTGTGATGTCAATGAACACTCATTTCCACTTTTGTGCTATCAACGAATACTCATTGTCACTTTCATAATGCTTGTTGTAGTAGAGACTTTGTAATCACCGATACAACTATAGTAATGTTGTTGAACAATACTGGTGTCAGATGACTTCAAATAATCACTCACACTAATAGTACTTGCTTGATAATGCTCACTCAAATAGTAATCTGTATAAAGAAATAGTATAGTGAATAGAGTAGATAATAGCGGTCTGTAGAGTAAAAGAGGATAGAGTAGAAATAGCAATCCGAATAGTATAGAAGATAGACTAGAATATTGCACTCAATCTAGATGTCACGCGACTTCTTATATATGTGTTTCCTCTATGGTCATATGATCCACTTAATTCATTATATGGGATCACCCGTGTTTGCTCACTGAGGATCTATGTTCAAACTCAAGTGTCTACAGCAACACTTTATTCCCATATAACAATATCCCTAGACATAGGCAGTGGAATGAGAACCTTCTACCCCATAGATTAAATAAAGGGTTCAGTTTGGAATTCCCTGTAAGTTACCCAGATTGATATACACCTGATGATGATTAGAGAGTACAATGGTCAAAACATTGAGACAACAACAATAACAATAAGGACAATTGTCTGAATGTAAATTATGAAGTATGTAGTTTACATTTTTGGATGTTTTATTTGAAAACTAGCCTAGAATCTACCCTTTAGGCAGACTTTAGGCTAGCTCCTGTGGAAGTCTTTTGAGCCTTCAGCATCCTATGTACTTAAAGTTATAAGAATTTAAAAATAATAATATTATTTTATCAATATTTGAAAATAATATTATTTTATCAATATTTTATCAATATTTGAAAATAATATTATTTTATCAATATTTTATCAATATTTTATCAATATTTGAAAATAATATTATTTTATCAATATTTTATCAATATTTGAAAATAATATTATTTTATCAATATTTGAAAATAATATTATTTTATCAATATTTGAAAATAATATTATTTTATCAATATTTGAAATAATTCCACATAAACTTTCTTCATATATGCAACCGATCTCCATAGTTTGTTTACATTTATTTTGCACACAATTTTTAATTTCTTTTAAAATCACCATTCTTTATGATCCCTTCACATAAAGTCACATCTTAAAAACATTAGGAAATCTGAACTATGTAATATTTTAAATATATCACAGTACACGTGCTAGAAAAAAAAAATAACCTTATGAACAATGTACCATGCCTTCTTAAGTTTTAATTACGGTTTAATTAGATGATATCAATTGCAACTGTAACAAAAAGTGAATTAAAGTTAAACCTTTAATAAAGAATTGTCTTTTAAACATTTCACTCTGTTTGATATTTAAATTTAACTTTAAATGAGTGAGTTATTTAATTTTTAATCATGTGTAGTTACTACCTGTTACTTCAGGTTGTTTATGATTCGCTAAGATTGAAAAACTGATGGACGGACACACATACACTGCGTTTTATTTTTATATAAGCATATACTGTAACCCAATAGGCTTAATCAATAATAAAATCTAAAAAAAAAACATGTTTGAACACAAAGCAACAATGAAATTTGAACCAGGACTTGGAGTTAATAAAGACAGCTTTGTAAAGTTCAGTATTATGAGATTCAAACTTCTCTTTTGGTACTACTGAGAGTTTGACAAATAAACCCACACTTAAAAACACTGAAGAACATGTTTTGAGAGAAATTAGATAAGGATAAAATTTAATGTGACTTGAAATATCTCCCTGTAATATCTTGAGAATCAGTATGGTTAATCTTAAATAATCTCCATTGAATGTTCTAATGGTCACATCAGTACCACCTTGCAAGAAACAGTATATCCAGCTAATTTATAGTGTGTGTTTGTACATATATATGTGTGTGTGTGTCATATGACAAACTGGGAAAAAGATTTTGTTACACATTTCATCCATTAAGAGTTCAACAGACTGGGCTTTGTTGATGTTGCCACAACTACAAATGCATACAAAATGAGAGACACTGGGAGTTTCAAAATTTTTGAAAGAATATTTTTTAAATGAATATTTTTTTTTTTTAAATATTTTTTCAATCTAGCCAAATTCATCTAAATTCTTTTTCTTTTCATCACCTTTGTCTATGACTATCCCACATTGTGACAACAGATGTTCTTCTAAGAATGGTGATATATTGTAAGAGCCTGGATGCAAATTTTCTGTGGCTCAACTACCAATCAAGGCACTTTCCAGACATTTTCATCATAGTGAATTATTTTCCTTTTTAATCAGAGTAGTGTTCGCTATGTCAAAATTGTGGTCAGTTTTGTTACAGTAAACAACCAATGTGTTTTGTTTTTTAAAATATCCCTTTTGTATTCATATAGTCTTTTGTTTAAACTTGAGGTTTCTCCAATATATCCTTTCCAGTAATTCCTGCAGTTGATAGAGTAAATTCCTCCTTCAAGTTTTGGCTTGTTGTTTTGTTTTTTAAATCTTTGATTATTTTAGATATAGTCGTGACAAATTTTATGTTAAGTTTAGATAAATTCTTTTCTGTTGTAGTTGTGATAGAGTTAGTGGGTAGAATAATATATTTTTTGTTTTGTTGCATTTGTCAGTAAGGACATCGTTTCTATTTTGGAATATTTTATGAGCCTTTTATTTCACATTGAATATGAAATCGTTAGGGTATTGAAGGGTCTTGAAAGTATTTTCAATATATTTCTCCTCTTTGTGTAAATATTGAAGGATCCAAATTCTGAGTGCTCTTAAATAGAATGCAATGATCATTCCTGATTCTATTTAAGAGTGCAAAACACACCACAAAAACTTTTTTTGTGTGGGTGGTGTAATGGATAATTGCTTGGAATTGTAAATCAGAGAGTCGAGTTCCCATTCTTGTTGGTTCACTTATGCACAAATACTCTTGGGAAAGGTATGAATTCACATAAACAACATTGTTGAAAAATTGTCAACAATTTATTTAATGGTGAAATAAAAAAAAAAAAATCATTCAACATGGTGCTACTTTGTCCCAATCACCTCTTTTCCTCTCTTGGGGCTCTGAGAGACATCTATTTGTTAAGAAACGCAGAAGGGCTAATGTCTTAGCAGCGAATGATTTTTAGGGTAAATTTTTCTCTAATACATGAGGGGCATGGGTGGGGCTGTTGATTTTCTCCAAAAGTGTTTGACTTTGAGGCACGCACTCTGACAGTCTCTGAGTAAACTTATTTTTGCATGTACATACTTCATTTATATAGACTTCGGTCTGGAATAAACATGATTAATTAGCTTTTCAAACAAAGAACCCCCTTATTAAAGAAATGCAGATGGTTATACCATAAAGTGCTTTTCAATTTTGGCCTGGATTTCTAAGTTCCATAATTTTCATTGAAATCAATGTGAATATGCCTGATAGTTTGCTAAACAAACAAAACCTAACATTACCAAAAATCCTGTGGACTTTAAGCAAACTCATGAGTCATGAACATGTCAACTTCTTTGGGTTTATGAATTTGGGCCAGGGTGTCAGTTATGCTGAATCTTACTTAGTTTAATTTAAACCAGACTTGTTTTCTATCAGACTCCAATCCAATTAAGTATTATCCCATATTTTTCTCCTCCTAATATTTCTACTCCTTCATTCAGAATTATTAAATCTCTCAATACCTCAAGTCACTAACCACTTTCCATGCATTGGTAAGACTTAACTACAATCTCTGCCCTGTTACAAGCAACAATGAACTGCCCTTCATTCTTTACAATTTCCTGCCAACAACCCACTAACTGTTCAATGCCTCAATGATAAAAATCACTAGATTTTGACTTGAAAAATTCATCAAGCCACATTTTAAGCTCCACATTGTTACTGTTGGAATAATGAATATGGTGGGTGAAACAGAACTTATTATTTATTAATAGTCTTAATGAATCATTTAACAATGTATTCCCCTTCATTGCTTATGACCTCTCGTCAACACTCCATTAACTGTTCAATGCCTCGATAATAAAAATCACTAGATTTTGACTTGAGAAATTCATCAAACCACATTTTAATTTCCAAATGATTGTTGAACAAAACATCCCTCAAATTGTTAGAAACTGACAGAAAAATGTCTGAAAGGGCTAAATCAGGAGAATATGGTGGATGGGGCAGAATTTCCCAACCAAGCTCTTTAATTGCATATTTGGTCATGTTAGCAACATGGTGGGCAATTATTGTCATGTTGAGTAATCATACTGTATCACTGTTCAGGTATTTTCAGCTGAATTGCCTCTTTGAGTCTCTGTTCACTTGTTCAACATACAGCTTAGCATTGACTGTTTGGTCATTTTCATTTCTGTACACAACACAAATCTCTCGAGCAGCTTTGTGACTGATTAAAAGCAAAGAGATGTCAAATATGCTCATTCTTGTCTACTTGGCATTTCTTCCCAAAGGGGTGCCTAATCTGAAATATAATTTCAATAATGTTAGACAACAGTTTCACAGGATGACCAGAGTTAATAAGAAGCAAAAAAATCCTATGAAAGATTTTTCTTTGAGATCATTTGCAGAACATTGGTGCAAAAACAATTCACGAATTTATTCACCACCTTATTTAACCTAAATATTTATGTTGTGGGTATTCTGGTGATGTATTGGCTTTTGTTTTAATGTAATTTATATATATATATATATATATTGGAGGGTTAAAAGGGCATCATCAGACCACCACAGGATTATAAAATTACAAACAAAATCATATATGAGATACAAACAAAATAAGCATACACAAAAACAAGAGAAATGAGTGTATATTTTAAAGAACATATATGTATACAGAAATAAAGTAGTTTTGCTTATCTGATGGTGTCAGCATGTTTTATCAGAGACCTGTCTAGGACATCTGCCTCCTATTAGTTACTTCCTTGCAGAAAGCCCTTTGGCATTCTACAAGGTACTGAGTAAGGCTTCAAAGAAAAAAAGTAAAAACAAAAGAGAGCAGAGATAACATGCTTAATCTTTGATAATTTTACAAAAGGAATAAAGTTAATCTCCATCATAGTGCTTCTTGAATCATGTTGAAAATAAAATATTTTTTCAGTACACTAAATTTTTATGTAATCACTGGTAAAAATGATTTGCAATTCATTAAACAAAACCACTTAATTGAAAGCAACACTTTGTTTCTTCTCTTTTTCTAATAAAGTTTTGAAGAGATGTCATAAATAAATGACAAATTTAAAATTAATTTTTCAATTAAATTACATTTTAAAATCAACTAAAGAGTAAAATTTAAGGGAGATAATTCATAAACAGAAGACTTAATTATTGTCTTGAAGGAATTACTTTCTTTGTTATCCATAATTAAAAAATAAAAATTACTTGGAAGTGACCAGTAAATTTTGGCACAATTTTACTGCATTCTTGTGAATAATATTTTAACTACAACTGCAAGAATTTTCAAATACTCACATCAATGTTGTTTGTTCGAAGTTTTGATTGTGATTTGTAAATATAATGGCTGACTGCTTGTGTCTGAGTATGTCTATCTTTTAAGGTAGATACCTAATCCCTGTTGCAGTTGTATTATCCACTCTACAACCCGTTTCTCACAGTCAAAACATTTCAAGCCTCAATTTCTCTGTACTTTATTGCTATTTCCAAGGAAAGTGTTCCGATAAGATACATTTGTTGGTTTCTCCAGCCTTGACCTTTGCAGCTACAACCTGCCATGCCACATACACAAGGATGAATCATCCTCATTTCCTTCATATTTCATTAATAAGAAATAAGTTTCACTCAAATGGCTTCTTCCCAAGACCTGCTGCTTTGTGGATCAGACTCCCAGCAAGATGTTTTCTCAATGATTACAATCTTGACCTATTCAAAACTAGGGTTAACCATTATCTTTCCTACATAACCTCATAAATTGCACTTCTTGCTTTTTGTTATGCTCATACAGTAACCCTATATTTTGAGTCTTAGGTATGATGATAAACAACATCCAGCAGCAAGGCCTCTGATTGAGAGATTGGTGGTTTTGAGTAACCTGGAACCACATCTTAATTGCTATTATTCCCAGGTACACCCTGACTTGGGATGGTAGCATCTGTTAGGATGCCAGCTATGGGCAAATAGTAAACCCCCAAACAAAAACAAAACACTATAAAAGTATAAAAATACAAACAATACATTTTTATATAAAAAAAATGACCAACAATAAATTTATAAAACAAAATAGCCAACAATACAATTATATCAGTAGTTGAAGGCATACAATTTCATTCAAAATATATTTAGTTGAAGCCATAAAATTGTGTTCAAATTATTTAGATTTTGGCAGTAAATAATCCATCATGGTTGATATGCCACTAAACAAAATCAAACAACCAACCTTCTACTTTGAGTGGCTCTATGAGGTGAACATTGAACATTAGTTAAAAAAAAAAGATGGAAGTCATGTTTTGAGATGCCACCTTTTCTTTATATAAAAAGTTATTTTGTACATTTAGTGCATGAAACCAAGTTCATTGTTGGTTTCTACCAGAAGAAAACTTTTCAGAAACAATAACAGTGCTTACTATGGAAGTCTCCAAACAAGTTTGTGTTGTTTTATACTGTGGAAGGTTGAGTGGTTGAAAATTTTGCCTTGTAAAAATATCCAGTTTGGCCACAAAGAAAAAGGAAGGAAAAAGAAGAAAGCAAATAAAATGTAAATCCAAAATGTTTATATTCCAGAAATTATGATGCACTACAAAAATTGTTTCCTTTTTAGTCCAGTTTCTTTTTATGAAGACATTTTTGTACAATAGAAAATCAACTAGACACAGAAAGAATTTTTAATGATTCCTCTTACTACATCAGCTGTTAATGTTACATCTGTCAGCTTTTTTGGTCCACATAGAACCATCGTGATATAGAATGGGTTTCTGGGCTGGCTTAATTATATTGATTTCCTGGTCGGTGATGGTGCAATAATTCTTGGCCAGGGTTATAGCAGCTATTAACAGGTTTTCTGTGATCAACGGGTAGAAATTGGTGATGTCAAATTGCATGAAAGTGCATTTGTTTTTATATTAGAGAATCAATTGATAGCATCTTTAGAATTCTTCCATTGGTTGACTCCTGTGGCATTCCTAGTGTATTTGCAGGCTTGCTCTAGTATAGCCTTGCTGATTTTACTTATATTATTCTTGAAAGGGTTAAGCAAGCAGAACTGTGGGCTGTTGAGGAAATTATCTTTATGGTGCTTAACTGTAATAAAAGCCTGTTGCTTAAGTAGCTGATGCACCCTGTTGTCAATCTTAAGTTTAGTGGATGTAATTCATGCCTCATTGTTAATATCATTTTTCCATTCAGCTGGGGCTTTTTTTTATATGTTTTATTAACTTCTTTACAGATAGCTTTGTGGTAGTCATCAACATTGTAGCAATATAGATTGCCAGTTTTATCAGATTTGATTATTAGTATTATATACCTTGGCAATGCCTTTTTTCATATTTCTTGGTAGATTGTTATATTTGGTTGCATATTTAATTCTATTTATTACAGAGAATAAGTCTTTTACAAATTCCAGGATAAAACTATCACTAGGTGGGGTATTCTGGGGCTTGAATCCAAAGGAATTGAAATATTCACATTCATTGTGGTGTTCCTTTTGGCAAAAAATAGCTTCCATCTCATTCTACTCACGACACTCTCAATTTTGTGTAATAAGCTGAGTTCATATTGGTTCCTTTCATGGACGATGATGTTTTTGGTGGAGTAGTCCAGAATAAAAGGTTCACCCAGTAACGTATGTGGTAAAGCATATAGCTTAGTGTACACCAAAGATAGTACTCAACATAAAGGAGCAATTTATAGGTATAAATGTTGATATAAACTAAATAATTAGATATTAGCAACTGTATATACATGCATTAGCATTCATACATAGGTAAGTGAATAAAAAATTTACTTAATTTAATATAAGGTGTAAACAAAACAATGTTCAATTTGATTAGACAGAGCTAAGAAGTATATATTAATAAGTATACATATACCTACGTTCGTAGTGCACCCTAAAGTTTTGTGGTTTTACCAACTCATCACGCACAAACTATTATGGTTGCTTTTTAAAAAATACTGGGTCTCATGGGAGGAACCCTAAATTAAATGCAGATTCAAATTGGGGTGTAGGTGGGGGCTATTGTAAAAGCAAAGAAAAAGATAAAAAAGATTAAAAGAGGAACACCAGGTAACTTGTTAAGTATTAATAGACGTTAAAATGGTTAAAGGTGGGTAATCAATATGTAATCTAAAATATGTAAAGGGCATGTGATATTTGAATACTTTATCCAGAATTAAAATACTTTAAGATAGTTTTTTTTCTGTGATTACAAGCTAACATGAGTTCATTTCATTTATTAAGTAGATTTTGGTCATTAATATTTTTGAGGATGAATCTTTTTTCTAGCAGACACAGGTTGCATCGGGCACAATTGTCCCTTACCTTAGCCCGTTCTTTTTATTTTATTTTTTAAGGCAAGAATGTTCTTTTAAAGAAGGCTAGATTGTTCTTTTAAGACAATAATGTCTTTTATGACAAGAATATTTTTTTAAGGCAATAATGTTTTTAGTACAAGAATGTATTTTTTAAGGCAATATTGTTCTTTTTGTTTGTATATAATATTAAGCTGTTGGGTTGTTACCGGATAACTGCTCAGGCAGTATCCATATTAACAGTGTGGCAAAGTGCCAAAGGGAGTCACAAAACTAGAAACATGCCTTGTTTGTATTGAGTTGCCATACTGTCCAGCCTAATCAGATCACGTTGGGGTCACCAATTTGTAGTGGACCCCCTGGAGGGAGGGCGTGGTGTGAAACAGCCCGAGGCTCCAAATCGGTAGGCGGTCACAAGAGGCACACTAACATTTTTGGATTAAAGACGTGAAATTTGACAGGTGAAAAGGTGAAGGTTGAAGCATCCCATTTGTTTGTGTTTGGGAGCGGCCAATGGTGGCTGCGACAAACTTAAATTTTGTTTTTATCTGAAAGAATGCTAATCTGAATTAAAAGAAAAATTAATTTCCTTATATAAATAATTTTTTTGAAACAGTGACACTTTCATTCATCACTCATTGATTCATCAAACCTCTATTATAGAGGAAGAAAAATGTAAACAATAAATTTTAAAATCTCTTAAATATCTTATATTTATCCTAGAGAAATTTATTTATCCTAGAGATGTATTTTGAATTCATTTAGTAAATTTAAGGATTAATTAACTGGATTTGGTAAAAGTAATGTTTACTTTTTACTTAAAATTTAATTAAAATAAAGTTCATTTATGCATGATAACCTGTGGTGTCATAGGTCAAAAAATTTAAAAAATGTATAATCACACACCTAACTTAAAAAGTGTGCGAAAGATTAAAATTATACGGAACACCAGCACTACAATAAAGACAACTGGTATTTATGTTTAAAAATAAATTATCTTTAACCTTATATAACCAATAGTTTAAGAATATAATTTATTATGAAATTTAGTAGAAAAAATAATTTTATTTTTTATACTACATCAGAAGTATCTGTCTATATTTCTGAGATGAGGTATTATGTACACATGGCACAGTGGATAAAGATGTTGGTTAGAGTGTGAGTTCAATACCCGGTTAAGGCAGTGGAGAACTTGGAGAGGGGAATTAACAGGAGATAACTGATAACTGACAGCCATTAAACATGGCACGTGGAACTAGAACAGTCTACCCCAGTGAGGGAAATAAAGGGTTCAGTTCGATATTTCAACCACCTGAAGAAGGCCGGAGCGTACAACAGCCGAAACATTGTGATAAATATGGCAACAAAGATGAAGACAATAGTCCGAATAATGTAAATAATGTACATCAGAAGTAGTATTTTTTTTAGTTAAATGATTCTTTTGAGTTTACTTTAATAAATTACTTTTATTTTTTATTATTTTTACCTGTTTGATGTCATAAAATATCTAAATGCACCCAATGTTTTTTTTCTTTTTAATTATTCTGAATGTAAGAATTATCATATATCATATTACTCTTCCGAAATGGAAAAGTAGTTAAAGTTGGTAATTCAGAATTATTTCATTTTGAGCATCCATATCAAAAGTAATCTAGCATTTGCTAAAATGGAAAAAATTAAAATTCTTTTAAAAAAGGCTCACACTCGAAAATGGCGTTAAACTTTACATTTTTTAAATTTTTTCAAACATGTTTTTATTTAAAAGAAACTCTTGTGTACTGATTTTTTTTTTAATATTTGTATTTTTCTGTCCAATCTGAAAGAACGTGTTTTTTTTTTTTAATTTATGCAAGCACCGACTGCCAGAAAAATATTTTTTGAGTTTGGAATTATTTTTGCTAAGATAAGAGACGAATTTTCCGTATGTTCACACTTGATATTCCATATTTCTTTTACTGAAATAACGTCTTCCTTTTTCTTTTACACAAGATCGAAAAGGGGTAGTCTCGCCCCTCAAATATTTTCAGAATTTATAAGAAGACAATAATTTCAATATTCAGTATACAAATCATTCGTTAATGAATAAGTACTGAAAATTTCGTGTGAATAGAATAATAATTCCCTGATATTTTGTATTTTAAAACAGGTGGTAACGATTTTTTGCTTTTATTTCGGAAACAACGCATCCATTTTTTTAGTACATCCAGCAAAGTTGCAAAATAATATGGTAAATTTTAATAATATTCTGATTTAAAATTCATAGCATTTTAAAACTTTAATTAATCAGATTTTATATAAAATAGAAACAAAACAAAAATCACTCAATTCGGCCAATACATTCTTCAGCCTTTCTCAGGAGTAGGTTGCATTTGGTTTTGAATTTGTTCCGTTCGGTTATAAATAAATTTTTTCTCCCCCTCCATTTTGAATGGTTTTTTTTTTCTGTTCAACAGAACCATAACAAAATCTGCGTTTTCTCATAAGAATGGACAAAAATATGTCCTTGTTAGGCAACTATTTTTTGATGTTCGCCATACAACATTCCCACGAAAAACAACTTTAGATAAAAAAAAAAACAACAAAAAAAAACTACAGAATAAAGTCATTTTTATTTTTTCTTGAGTTGTAGTTGATTCATGAATTGTAGATTTTTTAATTGAAAATATTAATTTTCGAATCAGCATTTGTACAAAAAGCGTTTTAAAAGTATTTTTCTTGTATCTTATGTGAATTTCTAAGTAGGGCGTTACAAAATGAAATAAAAAAAGTTGGGGAAAAATGAGATATTAAAATAGGTAAAAAAAACATAAATGAAATCAGAAGTTTTACTTTTAGATTCCAGATTGTATTTGATTCACTAGTCAAACTTAAAATGAACTTTTTAAAAATCTATTATGCTAGTCAACTGCAAATAATTTTATTTTAAAAATACAGTTGAAGTTGAATAGAGTGGTAGTCCAGTGTAACGTAGGAGGGTTTTATAACCTTGGTTGACTATCAGCCTCATTCGGGAAAATTTACCTCGTCAGTCATGAATCGAAAAAGACATGGATATTTGTTATTTATTGTACTACAATTATGGCACAAGGCCGAAAAGGGGGAATTGATTGAGGCTTGTCTTCACTATCTTACCTAGCTAATCCGATTCACGACTTATTCACTCATTACAATTTGCACAATCACCATAAGAACTTAACCGTCAGAATTGATAAAAATATGTTCGCCCAAGCGTGTATCACGCATGGCTCATAGCACTTAAACTCGCTGAGTACAGTACACAGTTATTTTTGCTTTTCACTGGAATGAGATATGTAAACTTTTTTCGTATATGAAAGATTTTAGAGAAACTTTTTCTTGTATTTCAGAAAAACGAAGTTTTCTTATTTTAAAAATGAATAAATAAAAAAAAAAAAAAAGTGTACAGTTCGGGTGATCGCTACTGGCTGGGTCACCTGGAAAATGGGGTCCGAAACCTACAATGTCACGTCCAGGCGTGTACCGCAAGAGTGTTACTTTCGAATATGTATCAAATCAAGGTTTTTTCTTTTCTCAGTTTCAGCAAAACGTCTGGGGACTGAACTGAACCCACCATCAACCACAGAGAGTCGTGGATGAAAAAGCACTAAAAAGCCAATGTTTTTTTTTTAACACACAAAGTTTTTTGTCATGAGTAGGACAAAAACTTACTAATTATTATGTAACCAACAAATAGAATTATTTTCAGAAACTAACACAATTGTGGCTTATATAGTACAAGGTCAACAAACACTTGTTAGTTATTACAAACGCTAGGTAGGACGTAGGGTCGAATGGGGCATTTCGACGTGGTGTAAAAATAGAGATGCTTAGCAAGCTTGTCTTTCTTGCTAGATCAGTTAAATGAATTCGATCCTCATTGAGTGCGCTATATATTTTGGGCCTTATGTCACATTTTAGTTAAATCGCTGTATAGGATCGAACGAGGCACTTCGATGTGGTGAAGTGAGTAATAATGGTTAGCAAGCTTGTCTTGCGAGATCAATTACGACTTAGTAGTGCGTTCCTATTTTTACTTCTCTATTTCAATATAAAAAAATGATGATTTTTTTTTTGTTTACCAACATGTAAATTAAATTACAGTAAAATATTTTTCAATAAAAAATTGAAGCCTGTTGAGACATGAAAAAGTGATAATCGTAAAACTAGTTGTCCCAAATCTCATAATTTTGGTTTTTGTTATCGTCTTCTCCCCTGGGATTTTTGTTCGTAACTGCTACATTTTACTAACGAAAATAAATGCTGGAAAGTAAAAAGGGTAAAAAAAAAATTGAAAAATGTCCCTTTCTTCAATCATAGTGCCCCCAGAAATTTTGCAGGTTTTAAAATTGGCAATTTTTAGATTTTGACTTTTGCTGAGTTTTACTGTCAATCAAAACTTTTACAAGTAATGAAATGGAAATGTATTATTCCAATATGCATTTTATGATAGTGAAACATTACGTTGATTAATGTAGTTGTCGATATGTTAAACTTAAAATTAAATAAGTCTTTTAAGAGATTATTGTACGTTTTTTTCTTTTTCTTGACCTTTATTTTCTATTTTTAATCACAATGGAAATGCGTATTAAAAAAGCAAATTATGGTTAAAATTCGCACGGTTTATTTTGAAGTGAAAATAATTGAATTTGTAAATTTTAAACAACATTTCAATATTTATTTTTACTTTTTTTCAATAAAAATATAGAAAAAATAGGTTTCAGGAGCTGAAAATGAGCCTGAAGGCATTTTACACACAAAGGACATGAGGTTGCTCAACACCGCTTGGCAGTACAGAGTAAAATTTGTCGTTAGAAATCCTATTTTTAAAGAAGGCAAATTTATGTTTGTATTGTTTATTTAATGCTATTTCTTTGTTCCATGTTTTCAAACGACGAACAATAGTTGGATAGACAAGACACAAATTGCGAAAATTGACTGGGAAATTGGCTAAATCAGGACAGCATTTGAAAAAGAAAAAGTGGCTATTATTATCACCAAATTTCTCCACCTTTTTTATTAGTTCACGGAAGAAGGTCAGTAAAAAAAAAAATTAATTCAATCGGTTTCTAATTTTTTCTAGCCTCCACCCCAAGTTAATTTCTTTGTATTTTTAGTTTTCGTTAATTAAACAGAAATAAAATAATCCCCAGAGGAAACTTCATAAATTATGAAATCATTATTTCTGAAAATGTTTCCCTCCATTGATTTGCTTTCAATTTTTCCGTATATTCTATCTATTTGTGCGTAAATTCCCCATGCGCAATTCCTTTACCCTATAAAAAATAAAATATATCTTTTTAGATTAAAATACCTTTATTCAGTTAACATATGATTTTTAATAATATGTATTTATTTAAAATTTAACTTTTCGGACTAACCTACTGCAATTGAGACACGCAATTGCCGCTTCTGTCTCTCTGAAATATACAATATCTAATTTTCTTTTATGTTAATATATCATCATTATCTGATTTATTGGCTCGAATTTTGGAGTCCCAATATCGCCCCCCCCCTCCACACACACACACCTCCTCAAATTTTGGATAAGCTGATACCACACAACGTTTTCATAGTAGGAGTAGTAGGGTATATACGGGTAGCGTAAGAAGCTGCTACTGCTATTTCGTACAGTCACTCGGGCGTCAGTAATCCGGTGTCTGCCATTATCATTTCCTTCCCCAACGCGAACTTGTTATTTTTATTTTATTCATCTATATATCCAAAACGGCCTTTAAATATCTGTGTTTTGAACAATGGCGGACACCGGATGACAAAGTCAAGGTCAATTTTTTTTTTTTTTTTAAATCATTGATGCTAAAACTTGTTTATTTACATGTCAGAAGGTTTGTAAAAAGTTGTACGGCTCCAGCTTTTACGACAGTATAAAAAAGTAAAACGAACCTTGTCTGCTTTGAAACTGGTTTAAAGGAAAGTTTACTCGAAAAATATTCAAGGTCAAGGAAGATTGCTGCGATGTTTAGCCTATCCATAAAAAATTGTATTATTATCTTTAGGTAGGTATCTTCAAAAATTCACCGAAAAAACAGCATAGCGTGATGAAGGCCCCAATCTTAATAAAAACAAAGTTTTATCGCCAATATGTTTGTTATATAAGAGGAAAGACCAAAGTATTTTCTGAATTTTTTTTTTTGTTCAAAATTTTAGTTAAAAACTTTTTTTTTTTTACGTCAGCGATCACGTAATAATATTTACAATTTACCATTAGTTTTTTAGCTCCTAATTTTTCGGTTGAAAAACATTAATTTGAAAATTCTTGCAAAAATTAAATAATTGTCAGATTTTAGTGAAACTTTCAGAACTTATTCACAAATGAATGAAATTATTTTAGAAATGTTTGTTTTTTAGAAAAAAAATTTTTTCTATATGTTACCCTACGTACCTTCATGAAATCGCTAAAACGAGTATAATAGCATGAAGAAAAAGACTCCAAACTTGAAAACAAAACTGTTTCTTCTAAATTTTTGTTATTAAGAGGAAAGATCGAAGTATTTTGGGGGAATTTTTTACGTTTTTTAATCGTTCCTAGCACGTTCAAAATTTTCGTTAAATATCTTGTTTTTTTTTAGTCAGCAAAATTGACAGATAATCGATCATGTCAGCCACTTTTTTCCAATTTATAACAAAATGAAAATCTCAGTTTGAAATTCTTTTAAAAATCAATTATCATTTTTTCAAAACTTATTTTAAGAAAATCAGAAATTATAATGTTTATTTAAAATATTTTGAACCAAGCTTAACTTAGTTTCTGTGCTGAAAAAACGTAGTTTGAAAATAAAACAATGCACTTGACAGGTGACGAAAGACATTCATGACGTTTTGATAGCTTACATGAGGATAATTCCTTCTATGGAAGGAGAGAAGTGAAGTTATTTAGATATAAGTGAACAAATTATTTACCTCGTTATTTTTAAGGAAAACTTTCAGCGGTCTAATTTTTAAAATTTTTTGTACTTAGCTTTTACATTTACGATGCTTTATGGAAAATACATTATAAAGAAATTAAAATAAGACTGTTGAGAGTGAGATTAAATTTCATAAGAAAGGTATCTAATTAATTTATAGGTACCTTTCTTATTAAATTTTATCAGAAGTGTACATAAAATACAAATTTAAATTTCATAAGATGATACTGATACTTGTAGGTACTCTTCTCAGTTGAAATTGAAAATCAAATTAACTTCTCCACACGTTTCGCAAAAAATAAATCTGTCTCCAAAGGACGTTTACGAAACTGAATGCGACTTTTAACTAATTTTATGATATTTTAACAACTTAAATGTAAAAATCTATTATAATTAAAGAAATAACAAATAATTGTATTAAAAATTCAGTATTTAAGTTAAATACTAGACAGAAACTCAATCCACGTGACGTTTTTTTATTGCACACATGATACTTCTAGTCTTCCATAGATTTGATTTACAGTGTTATTATTGACAAATTATATTTTTTTATATACTGATGTTCATTAGTTTGTAAGAAGCTTTGGAAATTATAATCTGTAAAAATATATATACTTAATAACAACATTCATTAAATTCTACAAACTTTTCCCTAATTTTAGAAGAATTAACAACATAATGTAAAAATAATAAAATATTCCAGAAATAAATAATTGTTTTAAAAATTCAACACATTTACTGTTGCACTACAGACTTAATCTGTTAAAACATAATTTAAGAAAATGACATGCGAACACCTTTTTTATATAATTTTTAAGTACTCAGTAATCTTAAAAATGTTGGAAAATATTCTCCATAATCTAATTTTAGGCATGTTGACTTGAAATTTACTAAAGTCATCGCTCTTATTTTCTGCTTGTGTCATGTATAGTCAACCATACTTTCAAACAGGAGAAGTTATGTAATATTTTCTCTCTCTCTCTCTCTATCTATATATATATATATATATATATATATATATATAAAATAAAATATTGAGTGTAAATGACTTTTATTGAGCTTTTTAATTTTTGATTCATAAATAAATATAGTTTCCACTTAATAATAGGTACTGGCATGAGATTGCTGGAAAATGAGTATAGCATGATAATAACGACCTTAAACTTGACAAAAACAAGATTTTATCGTCAAAATATTTGTTACTATTAAAAAGAAAGAACAAAGTGATTTTTAATAATTTTAAAATTTTTCTGTCTTTATTAGAACATTCTAACTTTTGATTGAAAAATCTTGTTTCTCTTCATCAGTCGAACTTCTAGTAAATAACATAGCAATTTTTTGTGCATTTTTTTTATGACAGACATTAATTTTGAAAATCTTGCAAAAATAAAAATAATTGCCAGATTTTAATGAAACTTTCAGAAATGATGGAAATTATTATAAATATGTTTATTTTAAAGTTATGGTAAATTTTTTATATATAGTTGTTACCCCCCCCCCCCCAAATAATTTTATGAAAACTCTTGAAATTCAAATGTGTACATTTTTAGTGATAAATTAGTTAAAAGCACAAGGCTTTGAGGAAAGTAAATCATGTTTTTTCTTTTTTTAGTTGACACCCCTCTACCTTAAAATCAGCTCTGAATTGTAACATACAAAACTCAATAAAACAAAGATATTATTATTTAATTTCAAAAGCTTTTAGTTCCTTTTACTTGTTTTTATGAATATGAATAATATTGTCTGAAAGCAAAAAACGTTTTCGATGAAAAATAAATTTTTACAACAATTGTTATTTCTTAAATTATTTTCTTTGCATTAAAGTTGTTAAAAGTTGTTAAAGTAGATATATATCATTACAGATTATAAATTGTAAAGCTGGTTACAATCAGCAGACCCCATGTAGATAAAAATCTAATATAACATGTTTTTTGGGGTCCATGAAATGTCTGCATTTCAAATATATGGAAAACCGGAAGCATCATGAAAAAGAGAAAAAATTGTATATTTCAAATAAGAGTACCTGCAAAGTATTATATACCTATCTTATGAAATTTATACAGTTTTTTTATATTATGTCAGTTATGACATTTTTCCTTACATGAAATATCAAAATTAATAAAATGAGTGGAAATACAAATAATGCTGTAAAATGTAATAGATGTATATTAAATTATGTACACTTAACCTTTCATAAGAAAGGTACCTAATTAATTTTATGTACCTTTCTTATGAAATTTTATCTCACTCTCAACAGTCTTAGTTTAAAAATTTTCCTCCAAAATAACGAGGTAAATAAGTTGGTTCAATAAAAAGCTAAATTATATCACTTCTGTATGATAACTTACATTTATGAAAATTCATTTAAACCTTAGGCATACTGAATTAGTGAAGGTACCTAGTTTAAAATATCACAGAAATGCATTTTTTAACACAGGTAGATGTTTTGATTAGGTGTTGACTGATTTATTGACAGCCAGAAGTTTATCTAACTTTTTTCTTCAAAAAACAAAGTTTTTTCCCAAGATTTTCTAAAATAAGAAACATTTCTAAAATAATTCCATTCATTTGCAAATAAGTCCTGAAAGTTTCGTTAAACTCCAACAATTTTCTGAGAATTATTTGCTAGAAAAGTTTTCTCTCCAAAATCTATCTTACATATTTATAAGTCTATCCTTTGTCCATGCTTTGAATATTGCTGCTGCATATGGTCCAGTGCTACTAATATATATTTAGAGATTTTTGATAAAATTCAAAGAAGAATCAGCAATGTTATGGTATCTTGGCTTCAATCACTTTCCCACCACCATAACATAGCTTCCCTGCGCCTTATCTATAAATGCTTTCATGGTAATTGTTCTGATGATATCTAAACTTAAGTGCAGCACTAGATTGGCAAGAAGATCTCATTACTTTACAATTGATTTAACCATAACTTGCTAACAGTTTCTTCTCTTGCACTTCTCACTTGTGGAACTCTGTTCTGGCTTCTTGCTTTCCAGTCAACTATGTTCTTCAAAAATTTAAATGCAATGTCAATTTTTATCTTCTGTCTTCTTAATTCATGTTCTTTTATTGAATCAATTGCTAGGTTTGCTGCTTCACTGTCATGTTAGACAATCCTTAATGTTTTTCCTTTTCTTATTCTTTCACACTCAGTAACCCCCTGTGGCTTGGAGGGAAATGATTAAAAAAAAAATTGACTGAAATAATAAGTCATGAAATCAGTCATATTGTACACTACTACATGTCTATGCTGGGTTGAAAATAGCACTAAGCACTAGTTAGTTTATAATACAAAAGCTAAGGACTGACATTTCATGGGAAAAAACATATATTGACAGCAAGCAATGTAAATTTTGTAAAGTATAAATATGTCTATAGCAGTCAAAGGTTGTTGAAATTATTAACTTACACATAGTAAACTTTTTTTAAAAGACACTTAATGTAAATTGACAGTTTGTTCACACACTCATTAAATAGATGCCATCTGTAGTGGACACACACACATATATCAGTGGTAACTCTAGGTCATCAATATTTGTTGGGCTCATTACAATCTTTAACAAAATATGCTAAAATGATTCCTTTACTCTAACTAAAATATATAATTTTTTTAAATCTCTGTGCATGAAAATAAAAATAAAAAAGACATTTTAGTATTTTAATATTAATTGTAATTTGAATAAAAAATAAAAGTTCCAATGTAATGATAAGTTAAACTCTCAAAGAAGCAGAAAAGTGTGTGCGCATCCGTTAATGAAAATGTTTTCTAACCATTGCTGAGCAAAGTAAAAATTCTCAAGAAAAATCTTAAAATGATTGGTTATGATTTTTTATCATTGATTGAAGCATTGCATTCTATAGATAGTATACTGACAACTGATAATAGTTTATCATCTCTCATATTCCTGCATTCAGTATTTACTTAAAAGATAATTCACTTTTTTGTTAAAGAAATGAAAGTATTTGTTTTTTTAATAATGTGTATATCTATCTTGAGTGTGTGTTTTTGTATATGTCTACGTGTTTATCTCTCTAAATATTTAGTTTAATTTATTGTACGCTTATAATCAGTGCCGCTGACCTATATCATATTTCCTCAACACTACCCCAGTCGCACTCCTCATCCCAACCCTCCAGTCAATGAGTTAAGGCTCCTACTTTCTTTGATTTTTACCAAATTCAAGTTGAGCTAAATTTAATTTGCCCTTTCTCAAAAGATACATACAGCTAAAAAACCTTACACTGTATAGAATAAATTATTGAAAATGGACATTTGAAAACAATAAGTTGAAATAAAAATGTGTTCTTTGAAAAACAGGGTGTACAAGTCATTAGAGATTTTTAAAAGATTATTTATAAAATTAAAGCAAGAAATACATTGCCTATTAAGTATATCTCCAGCTAGGGTTTGCATTCATACAGCCCAACTAGCAACATTAATTTTATTTCTTTTTGTTTTTACTTACTTTTTTTCTTTGCTTTTTTTTTCTTTTCTTTCTTTCATTCATTCTTTTTTATTATGAACAATATCAAAATGCATTTTGGTCAATATTTTGAGGCACAGAGTTAAAACAATTTTGGATCCAGCTGCAGTCAAGAATGAAAACAATACACCACAAAAAGATTTTTGTTGCTTTGAAATAGATATACTTGAATGTTGACTCACTCAGGCTAAGCCCAACCCCCAGAGTTGCCACTGATGTTTAACATTCTTTTTATAGATACAAGTATTTAAGTAAATGCTCTGTTTATAATAAACAGTATTAAATAACATTTACCGGCCTGAATGTCTGAGAAAATATAGAAAATATTCGTCCTCTGAATATTTGTCCATTTCATAATGTGTGACGTCATTTATTTACATTTGATACACCATGAGCAGTTATGAATGTACGTGAAAGATTCATGGAAGATTGAATTTTATAAGCAGTAAATTCGACCTTGCCAACCGAACACTCCTCTGTGGCCAAATTGGTAAAGGCACGTCAAGCTAAATGACAGTTCTGTATAGGATACAGGTTCGAACCATGTTGATGCGAGAAAGAAAACAGCAAGAACTCTAAAGAATTAACCATCAATTGTAAGAAGATATGAGCATTAGCAAGAGGAACAGGCCAATAAACAGGTTCATTAATTAATATCCTGTAGAATATGATATTGAATCTCTAAACTGATTCCTTGATTGACAATATAAATGATATCCTTCATCTGTTATTTAATTGTGGAATCTGATATTGCTCTAGATTTTAATTAAAGAGAATCTCTCAAAACTAACTTTTTTTACTTTCTCTCTTTCCTTCATTGGCTTTCGTTAGGGTAATGTTATCACTACCGTTGGTGATGGACTATTTTACCATTATCATTTAAACTGTTTCCTGGTCAGAGATGTGTGTGGTGTTATGCTGCAATATATGTGGTCTCTCTTTGGTGCTACAGAACATTCATATTCACTTGTCACAACTAGGTCAGGTAAAAAGAAAAATTATCATTTAAATGTTTTAGTTGGAATTCATTCCTCTTTTCCCTCAGTTCAAGTACCCTAAAGGCAGGTAATTCATCTTTTTATCCAAGATGCAAGTCGTGAAAATATTAACTGAATCTGATATAAGATTCAAATTAAGTTTGTTTTTTTTTGCTTTATCTTTCCTTCATGAGTTTTTATCAGGGTAACCTTATATCTCCCACTAATGATAGACTGTTTTTACCATTACTGCTTGGCATGTTTCCCAGTCAGAGATATTTAGTGTTAAGGACATTTATGTAGTAATATAAGTGGTCACCCAGTTTTATTCAGTATCATTTTTCTGTAACTGTATTAAATATAATAGCAACAACAAAGATGAGGACATTAGTCTGAATGTAAATAATTATATTAAACTTTGATCATTTTTATATTTCACAGATCTTTCTGCCTGGGGAAAAAGGAAGAAACACTCATCAATAGAGAGCATTGTGTGTTGAAATGGATCAAGTTACTTTAAATACAGACTCAGTATCAGAAAACATGAACAAAAATACTGAAAGGAGTACTTATGACTGTCAAATTTGTGGGAATGTATATTCACTGAATTCTAGTCTGAAACGGCATATGCAAACACACACAGGAGAGAAACCATTTTCTTGTGAAGTTTGTGACTCTACATTCTCAAGGAGTTCAGCTTTAAAACTACACATACGGACACACACTGGAGAGAAACCTTATTCTTGTAAAGAATGTGATGCTACATTTTCAGAAGGTTCGATTTTAAAAAGACACATGCTGATACACACAGGAGAGAAACCCTATGCTTGTCATCTTTGTAATTCTGCATTTTCTCAGAGTTCAACATTAAAAAGACATGTGCAAAGACACACTGGAGAGAAACCCTATGCTTGCAGTGTCTGTGGACTTGCATTTTCGGTAAATTCTCACCTGACTCTGCATATGCGGACACACACTGGTGAGAAACCATACTCATGTGAAATTTGTGGGTCTTCTTATGCAAGGAGTTCACATTTGAAAATCCATATGTACCGACATGCAGGAGTGAAGCCATATGTTTGTGAAGTTTGTGGCTCTGCATATTCAGAGAGTTCAGCTTTGAAAGTCCATATACGAAAACACACAGGTGAGAAACCCTATACTTGTATAGTGTGTCAGTCTTCATTTTCACAAAGTTCAACTTTAAAGATACACATGCGAATACACACTGGAGAAAAACCATATGCCTGCGAAGTGTGTGGATCAGCATTTACAGAAAGCTCAACTTTACAAATCCATATGAGAACGCACACTGGTTATAAGCCATATGGTTGCAGTGAATGCGGAGCTGCTTTTACAACCAGTTCAGCTTTAAAAAGCCACACAAGAAGACACACTGGTGAGAAGCCATATCCTTGTGAAGTATGTGGATCTGCATTCATCACAAGTTCACATTTAAAAAGGCATGCAAAGTCTCATACTGTACAGAAATAATAATTTTTAGAATGTTCAGTTGATGACTTTTCAATGTAATTTCTGGGGTGAAAAGTTATTATTTATACTCTATTGTCTTCATCTTTGTTGTTATTATCATGATATCTCTGTCATTGTGCCATCTGTCCTTCATCAGGTTGATCTGATTAAGCTTCAGAGAATTTAAAATTGAACCTGTTATTGAATCTACAAGGGTAGAATGTTCTCTTTCTGCTGTTCATGTCTAAGAAGATATCCTTAGACATGGATAGTGGAATCAGGACAAGCTACCCTTGTAGATTAAATAAAGGGCTCTGTAATTCGTTGAAAGTTACCTAGATTGACAATCACTTGATGAAGGGCGGAGAGCACAATAGCCAAAATGATCTGATAATAACAAAGATGAGGTCAATAGTCTCAGTGTAAGTAATGTATTTAATAGAACTAGATATTGTTTGGTTTGCCCTCCCCCATGGTCTTTTGAACAGGAGTAGAGGTTTTCCCTTGTTCCCTGTTTAGGATTGGGTTTCTGATTCCTTCTAACATCTTTTCATTCTCTTTCACTCCCATGTAGTCCCTTGCATTTTAGTGGCATTATTGCCTTGCTTTTGGAGTGATTGACATCTGAAAGAATATGATGTTTAATTACATTGGAAGTCAACTCTGATTTTCTTTCTTTTTTTTTATAACTTTTGTGACTTTCTCTAAGCTTTTTTTATAAAGTAATAAATTGATAGCCAATTTGAGATATTTTGTTTCATTTGAATATTTAAAGTGTGGTCAGATGGTAAAGCTACCCCATGTATTAAAAACCTTCACATTTTATATCTACCTCTGTAGTAGCCAATGTGGATAATTTAGATACCATTGAAAAAGAATATATATGATCATATTGAAAACCTAAAGAAGCCACGTTACATTTATGAAGGTGGATTTTTATCCATATTGGAAAAAAAAAAAAAAAGTATACTCTCATAAATTTACTTTTTAGCCATTTTTTAAATGCTTTTGTTTTTCCTTTTGGACTTTTTGAAAATAATTTGTAATTATAAAAAAAAAAAAGAAATTAAATATATAACAAAGTGTTAATGGGTCCAGATGTTGCTTTTTATTTGATAGTGATGAAGGGAATGCAGCTAGCAAAAGGTTTGCAAGTTCTGTCTGCTTTTTTTTCTTCATTTAGTTGGTTTTTTCAATTTTTTTATTTGGAAATTTCAATATATTCTTTTAGGCAATTGAAACTGCCAAAAGTTCATAAAATCCAATGTTTGTGTGTTTTCAATTTTATTATTTGCATGTTTGTTTTCTTTTAATTTTGTTTCTTTTAGCCTGATTCTTAGTCTATTCACATTTGTATCTTTATTTTCCTTCAGAGAATTTTAATTTGAAAATGACCATTTGCTCACCACTATTACTCTAAATAAATCTTAAACTTGATTTGGTTGCCCTTATTCTTAAAGTAAAAATATTATTTTGAAACTTACAAAGAAAGTACTTATTTGAATTAAACAAGTACTTGTCAAAATTTCATTGTATTTACTACATTATTGCCTTTAATCTTATATATTTTGTACACGTCTCTATTTATAATCAAACTGTTGTAGCCATTTTGAAAATTAATAGAAAAGTTTATACTTAATGTTCAATTTTTCACTGACAAATTTCCTCTCTGGTGTATAAACTTAGAGGCGATGTGTTATTTCCTGTAATGTGCTGTATGTATTGCTTATAATAAAAACAAATCTGGCATCAGTGACAATTCTGGCTGGAGACCAACAAATAAGTCTTTTTGTTATCTTCATATATTTCTCTATTGCAGCTATCATGTAAGCAGTTATGGGCCCAGATATTGCTTTTCATTTGATAATTATGAGGGGAAGACAGCTAGCAAAAAGTCTGCAAGCCATTCAAATGCTGATGCTAAAAGTGGAATTCTGGAGGACAGAAGCCTATCCTTATGGTACCAAGGATGACAGTAGACAAGCTTGGAAAAAATGTTACATTAATATTATCTGTCCAAGGATTATTTCACTGTACACTCAACTTTAATATTCAAATGAGCTCTGCTTTTTATTTCCACAAGTTCAGACTTTTATAGCTAGGAATTGCCAGGCTAATGTCCAGAGTTGAATCACCTCCATTTCCTCCACATTCCTATCCTAAAGGAAGAAGATCTGCTCAGCTTTGTCTCCATAAACTGTTAATGGAACAAACTTCTGCATGGAAGTTTCCCTGGAGAATCAATCCTTATCTTCATGCTTCTTACATTCATATCACATGCCTCATTCAGTAACCTTCTACCTTGAGTGGCACCTGACCCTTTTACTGGGTGAAATTTACTTAACAACAACAAAAAGTCTCATTGAAAAAAATTCTACAGACGAGAACATCACTGGCTATACAATTTGGGCAAAAAATGCTGATACTACCTGAAATATATCAAAAGAGATTAGTGTCAGTTTATTCATAGTCAAGGTTCTGTAAGGACTCTAGTCTGAATTTAAAATGGTCTGTCTTGGTCATTAGTGAATTTAAAGTTACTTTAAGGATTTGAAGATAGAAAGGTTGTATCCTGAAAACCTCAATGAAGATAGTATGATAATGGGTTCAAAATGGAAGCCAATCAAAGACTCTTAGCCAATAAACAGTAGCAACAGAGTTGGAGCAAGCAGTATGTGGAAAATCAGTTCCCAAAATTATTGATTGCCAACTCAAGAACAAGAGATAGTGGGGAATATTCAAGAACCACTTCCATGAATCGGAAAATAAAATAATATTACTGACCATTGTCCTAAAAGTGGATGTTATTTTGTATTTACAAACAGCTGAAATGTTGAATGAGATACCATCTGTACAGGGTGTGATGGATAAATTGTCATCTAAATTATGCAAACATGAAAACAACACTGACATCACACCAGGGTTCTTACTGGTCCTGGAAAAATGTCAGTGACCCAAAAGCTCCCTGAAAAGTCCTGGAATTTTCTAACACACACCTGAAAGCCAAAATGGCAAATCCTCAAAATCTGGATTTTTTACAAGCTAAAATTGTCCTAAGAAAAGTGCCCTCCCCTGATTAGAATGAGTTCATGGCCTTATTAATTTTGTATTTTCTTGTCTAGGTGACAAGAAAGAATATGAAGGCATGTCTTCTAGCTGTTATCCTCACTCAATAAAAGAAGAAAGCAAAGATAAAAGGCATCAGAGACAAATAAACATCTGTCAAAGATAATTCACACTCATTGAATTTGTTTTTGAAAGGAAAATAAATTACTTTACAGTAATAAAATACATTTTAGTAGAATCTTAAAAAAATTTATATCAGTTTTTTTTATAATTTAAAGAAATGTTATTCACATGTCAATTTCAAAAGTAAAAAGTCCTTTTGGTCTCTAGTCAGTAGTGGGTGAGTTCATGCTGAAAAAGCAAGATACTTTACACGTCCCATGTCAATGTATAAACTATGTTTCTAAATTGTTGCCAAAAGTAACAAGTTTAAGAATCAAATTTGACTCAAAGAAAATGTAGGCAGGGAGAATGATAGAATAGAAAATGTGCCTTTGATGTGTCTTAGCATAGGATAAAAAAATGGATCTTTGAAAAAATAAGAAGAATGTTATTAAATTTTGCAGGCTAATAATGACTTGTATCTCTAGCTTTTGTATTAAGAGAAAAAATGATGAAATATATTAAAACTTATTTGACTTTTATATTGCTTGACTTTTTAAATTAAAAGTTCAATCTGGCAACTTTGTCCATTTACTTTTGTATTTCTGCCATAGGTGGCTAGAAAATTTACAAGCATATGGACAACTAGGCATTTGGCCAGATATCATCAAATTTGTGAACTTAATTATAAAAACAAAAATGTCCTTTGTGGTGCTATCAAATGTGAAATACATTTATTTCCAGTGAAACTGCAAGACATTGAACAGTTTCTGATAAAATATCAGAGGGATAAACCGTTGCTTCCTTTCCTTACAGATGATCTTTTTAGTATGATCATGAAACTGTTAAGTTTTGTACAGGAAGAGCACACTAAAAAGATAATTACATTTTCCAAATTGAATGACTAAGAATTTGGTCAAATCCAAAGATGCTGCAAAGATCAAGTGTAGATTTCTGGCAGAGGTCAGGGCGATGCAAAATTTATCCAAAAAAGGAAATGTTTCAGCAAAGGATCTGTTTGCATGCAGAATTGCAACAAAGACAATGTTCCTCAACATCACTGAGAAACTTCTGGTAAATTCCCCCCTTAGATACCTTCTTGTAAGGTCACTTGCTTGACTGAACCCTGAATCCATTTGTGAAAAAAATTTGCCAGAAGAGAGTCTAAAAGATGTCTTTCCCACAAGTTGGATAGAAAACAAATCAGCAAGTATGATTGTAATGACATCATCAGTCAGTACAAAGAGTTCGAGGGGGGGGGGCTGCTGGATATATTGCTTTCAAGAATTTCAGCAAGCATGAAGACTATCTGCACACTTTGTTCTACTCTTCTTTGTCTAACAACAAAGAACATTAAGAACCATGGAAAGTTGTTTGCAGATTGCAGGTCTCAGTGGAGAGAGGTTTTTCAGTCAATAAGGAATTTTCACTAACAATATAAAACAGCAGGCTCTGGTTGCACAGTGCATTATCATGGACTATTTGGCCACCGTCGGAGGTGCTGGGAATTTTCTCATGGCTAAGGCTCTTTTCTGCAGTGCTTCCAATGCCAGAACAGCCTACAACCAATACCTTGAGGCTGAGAAGAAAAAAGGCAGGAAGAAGCAGCTGGACAAAAATGGAAATCCATGCTTATGGAAATTGAAGAACTGAAGACCAAAAAGCACAAACTTGAAAGTTACACACAAGATTTGCTCAAGTCAGCTGGCAGCTATGTGGAGAAAGCTGAACAGACTCAGAATTTCATACTTATTGCAAAGTCCAATGCCATGCAAAGAACTGCAAAGGACAAGTCCATAGAGATATTGGAATTGGAGCTGAATGCTAAACTAGATGAACTGAAAAAATGGTAACATCGTTGTATTCTGTCGCATGTGCAACAAAAGCCATGAGTACTAGGGGTAGCCAAAATGTAGTCTTTTTGTGAAAATTTCTATTTGTAGGAAATGTGTAGCAGCTAAGAATTTTTGTGACATTCACAAACCATGAATAGTCCAGATAGCTGAAATGTTTAGCAGTAAGAATTAAAGCGTGTAATTCAAAATTTTCATATGTAATAGAATTCCAAACTGTAGAATGCTACACAAAACATGCATCATAACCAGATCTGCATTCAGTTGTATTTTAGTCTTCAACACTTGGATCTCATCTGTCAAACTATTAAAAGATAAATCATAAAGTTTGTTTTTGAAAATGATGACCATTCACTGTGTGTGTGTGTATGCATGTACACCAGTTTCAGTCCTTGAAAGTTCTTAACAGAGTTCTGGAAAAGACCTGGAATTTTTTTTTTTTTTTTTTTTTACACAGATCTGTGGGAGCCCTGTCTCATTTTAACAGATATGTTTACCAAAATTACACAAAAATATCTTCAAATACTAAAGAGTAAATTTATTCAATAAAATCGCCATTGGCTTCATCCATGGCTTCCAAATGATTTCAGAATCTCCTGCAACTTTTCTGGACAATCTCCTTGTTTATGTTAGTGAATGCTGCTGTAGTCCTTGCCATCTGTTCATCTTTAGTGTTACAAGGAGTTTTGTTGGTCTCTCGCTCTAATTGTGTACCACATATAATAATCAAGGGGGTTGCAGTCTGGGGAAGTTAGGTGGCTGTTAGATGTAAGGGGTGATGTGGTCACAGAAATTGTCTGACAGCCATGACTGGGTTTTCCTGCTTGTGTGGCATGGTGTAGATTCCTTTTGACAGACATAGGGTCTTCCAGCATGTACCCTCTGGGCCCAAGGCAGGACTATCTCCTCAAGGTACTTGATGTAGGCCTCCGTGTTGAATCTGAGGCCGTGTGGGAAAATGAATGGAGGCATAATGTTACTATCACTAGTGATCACTTCAAACATCTTCATAATCATCATTAGACTCATCAACCTTTTCTAAATCCTCTGCACTGTCCTTAGATTGATACCCAAAGACTCTGAAATGTTCATATTAGAGCTTCTGGTACAAATGCCAAGCAGTACAACATACCATTTCCAAATTTCTGGTAGAATGAATTGTATCATGGTGCTCTTTTTCCCCACAGATGGTACCCAACTGACCCTACTATACTGTGCAGTTGGCAAAATCCAAAACAAATACGCGTGCATGAAATGAAAAATATAAAATGGTTACAATTTACCCATCGCACCCTGTACATGTTCATAGGTTGTAAAGCAACAACTGATAAATCCAAATTTATTAGTCTGATGTCAATTTTAATCTTGAGAATCAGCTTATAACTAGAATTTAAAGGAGTTGCATGGGTAAACAAATCTTAAAATTTAATTGTTTTTATATTATTCCTTGTAAATTTAAGGATGGATGTGCTATTTACTTATCATGTTGATTCATAAATAATTTGTTTTTGTTTATCAACTTTATTCAAAAAATAAAGTGCAATTATGTTTTAATTGATTTTATATTCACCATCATTTGCAATGACTTGTTGCAACTTTGTTACTTTTTGTGTAAAATTCCATAAGTTTTAATGTGAAAAAGATTTCAAACTTTTGAATCTGGTTTTCATGAGAGAAAGTCTTCCTATCAAGGCATTTTGTTGTGATTGAAGAAGGTAATAATTGGTTAGTGCAAATATAGCAGGTAGAGGGGTAAACACAGACCAAGTGAGTTCCAAAATTTTTTCCTGTGTTATTTTTGCTGTATGTGGCCTTGAATTCTGTGTTCTCATTGGTCAGTTAGACCTCCTGTGTTTTTTAACACACCAACACCACAAAATAAAACATGCGAGATCTGCCTGACCCGTGAAAACAGAATTCAAAGTATCAGAACATTCTTCTCCATAACTCTTTCAAAAAATTTATGATGAAGCTTAAATTAAAGCAAAACATGTAAAATTTATAAATGTTTCCTATTTGTTCCTTATTTTATTGTATATAAAATTTAATAAGAAAAATACATGATCGACTAAGGGTGCATTACACATGACATGAAAGGAAGGAAGGCATTATAATGGTTATCGAAGTGTAAAATGGAATCTGTAAACCAAGTTCAAATTTTGGCCTGATCTGTTGCATTCACTTTCATGCTGCCTTTGTAAATCAAATGAGTCTGTATTGCTGCAATGTCACTTGTACAAATCAAAATACCACTGGTACAATTCACCATCCTTGCTTTCTCAATACGTCACTACATAAAGCCGTCGCTTCCTCCCGTTTTCACTGCTCCAGCCCTCTTTCATCAGGCCAACACTGTGGTTGGCCAACCAATCAGTGTTCTTCGCTTCTATTCTCAGTTACACAGACACATAAACCAAGTTCAAATTTTGGCCTGATCTGTTGCATTCACTTTCATGCTGCCTTTGGACAAGACTTGAATGAATCTCTTCTCAAGCTATTAACTCAGCTCTAAATTTTGGTGATACCCAAACTATGCATAGAGTGACTCTGCCTTCTCTATGGTTTTTAATTCAAAGGCAAACTACTATTCATGATTGCCTTTGAATTAAAAACCATATTTTTCTTTTATACCTAGGAAGCAAAATAAATTCTACTGAAAATATGTGAAAATTTGCATAGCTAAAGCCTGCACTGCCTTGAATAAAATGGATATTATCTGGAAATCTGATCTACCAGACAACTTCAAGGGGAGATTCTTTCAAGCCACTGTAGAGGCAGTTTTAACATATGGTACCACTGCTTAGATATTAACTAAAACCCTAGAGTCTAAGCTTGATGAAATCTACACTAAGATGCTGAGAGCTATACTTAACATCTCCTGGTGACAACATCCAACTAAATCACATCTCTATGGATCCATCCCTGATATATTCAATCTTACACAAATCTACAATCTACAATCTTACACAAATGCAGAATGTGCTTTAAAGGACACTGTTGGCAAGCAAAACCATAACTTGTGAGTAATCTACTGCATGGCACAAGACATGCTTGTTGCCCAGCAACCACCTAAATTGACCAGCTATGTTATGACACAGAATGCCTCCCTAATGTCCTTCTGACGTTGATGCAGGGCTGTGATGGTTGGCATGATAGACTCATGAATGTCTGAGCTAGCCTGATCAAATAAAATAATAAATAATTATTATTTCTTGGGATACCTAGTCATGGAGCAAGATTAACTGGTCACCCAGCAACCACCTACATTGACCAGCTATGTTATGACACAGAATGCCTCCTTAATGACCTTCCAACCTTGATGCAACATCATGATGGTTGGTGTGATAAACTCATGAATGTCCAAGATAGCTTGACTGAATAAAATAAACCACTATCTTTCCCAATCATGGTTCTCTACAAATTCCATATGTCCTGAAGGGATACAGCAAATAAAAAAAGAACTGGCAATACACATTGCTGATAAGCTGATTATACAGAATGTAGATATCCAATAGTCCAGAGAAATTACGTTGTTGGACACAGGATGATGTTTCAGGTGTAGTTTCTCTTATGACAAGTCTCTACAAGAATGGTAGTCTTTCCCATACTTTATGAAGACAAAGTCTAATGCTGTAGTTCTCAATGTGAGCCTATTTGATTTTTATAGGAGGCAATTTGAGAATGGGTTATTAACAATGATTTTTTTCTAGTGAGTGTGTGAGTATGAATGTGTGTGTGAGTTAATACACATGGTGCATATACAATATACATGCATAAGAATATTTGTGTGTATGTATGTATGTACATGTATAATTATGTATGTACTGTATTATATATATATATATATATATATATATTATATAGTGGGGGGAAACAAATATTCGTACACATACAAATTTTTAATTTATTGGATTTACAACTAATGAATAAATATACTTTTCATATAACCAACTGTACACAGATACATAATAACTAAATATGCATAGAAAACAGAAAAAAATTGATTTAATAGAAATAAATCCCATTTTTGTGTGCTTCTTTGTTTATCATATATGAAACACACAAATCCTACAACCTGTCTAACTTCCATACACTTCCAGTAGCCACTTGTGTCTTAATGGCATTATTGCCATGTTTGGGGTGAACTGATTAAAGAAAAAGAAAGAACTGTTGAAAAGGCTTCCTGATGACCAAAATAGTCTTAAAAAATGCTATTTTTTTTATTTCCATGAACAAACTGAATGTTAATAGTTTTTTGTGAGACAAAAGAAAAGAAGAGATTGAGTAATATTGGAATAGTTGTAAACTTGTTATCATTTTTTTATTTAGTTAATGATTTTTATGAAAATATTAAATACTATTCGAATTATCCATGCCTTGCTGTATGTCATACATTTTTTTTTTGTAAGAAAATGATAATTGATTTTAAATCATTGTTATAATTTGTGGAGAAAAATGATGCATGTCAATATTACTCAATGATCTTGATGATATGACCTCCATCTTCTGGCTTTCTCCTTGTATCTTTTGGCTAGAAGTCATTCCCTTGTTCAAATTTAAATTTAATTTAGATCAAAGGGAAAAAAATTTCAGTGCAGTTTGTGCAAAAACAGCTTAATGATTCCTTTGATATGTATTTGATGCAATAGTTGACTGGATGAACTGATGAGCAGATTTCAACATTTATATGACAGTTGAATTGTCATAACAAATCTGTATTGTAAGCCACTACCCACTGGTTGGTGATTTCTTGCTCAACTTGACATCCATATTGTCTCATTTTGATCTTACCAATGTGACTTTCATATTTTGACTTTTACTGTCGATATTTTACATAGGAGTAATTTCCTTGTTCAAATTTAAATTTAATGTAAATCAAAGGAAAAAATTTTCAGGTGGTGGTTTGTGCCCCCATGCACACCTTTTGATCAAAATGAAATATACTTATCCAAATTTAAATCAAAGGGAAAAAAATGCACCTCCCTGAGACCCCCTTTGATCAAAATAAAATATACTTTTTTTTAAAGAGACTGTCAATAAAACTTTCATTTACTGAAATAATAACATATTTATCTCTTTCAAAATAATCTGCCTGCAGTCAATATACTTCTGTACTCTTCATGCATTGGGTTACCTGTAAAAAAATCTTACTTTTTGATGGCCTTCAGGAGGCTGATCTAGATGCCCTCCACCCATTTGAAATGACAACATTTTTCAGCTTATGAAATAGTCAACAATCACATGGTGCTAGATTTTACAAGTACATTACAGGTTCCAGAACTGTGACACATCTGTCAGCCAACAGCTAGCAGATGTTAAGAGCACTATCTTTGCTCACCCAAATTCTTCATTGAGATGATCCTTACAGACTTACAACAATCTCATTCGGTAATCCACTACATTTAGTAGCTCATGGGGCTTGTATCGGGTGAACAACAGTATAAAGAAATTACAGAGGGCACACCACATGAGTAAGAAACCAAACTTCAAAATGAACAATAAATGGTGCAATCACAATTCCTCATTTACATTCTAAATGTTGGTATAAAAATTGTATTGCTAAGTGGTCATCCAGATCTTCATGCCATCTTGAACTGCTTCTGCCACTAAAGGACATTGACTGTTCCCTGTCCACTTTTTTCAGCAGAGTGAGCATTTCTGTAAGATCCCTCCCACACATTTTAAACAAGAACTTTATTGCCAGTCCTTTACACATGACTCCACAGACAAAACATTGCTAGCCTTTCACGACTTCTATGTCAAATGTTCAGGTGCACTACATTCCTTAGTTCCACCAGTTCAGACCTTCACAGTTAAGACCAACCAACCATGTACAAAGTAGTGAACCATCCTCATTCCTTTCATATTCCTTTGGTAACGAGAAAGTTCCACTCAGCTTCTTTCTCAAAATTGTCACTTTGTGGAACAGACTCTTGAGAAGATGCTTCCTGAGCCACTATGATCTTAACCTTTTCAAGTCTAGGTTCAGCCATTATCTATCCTACACATCTTCATAATATGGACCTCTTCCTTCTCCCATTACCTTGAGTGGCTCTTGGCGCTTGTATTGGGTATTGGAATGCATGTCATATGAATATGAATCCAACCTTCAAAATGAAGAATAAAAGACAATTAGTAGTATGATGCCAGAATAGACATTGCACTCGGTGTCATACCATATAATTAGAAGAAAGCTAGGTGTACTACGGGTTTGATATGGATTCTCTCCTGGCTGTCAAATGCAGAAGTATGTAACCTCTCACCTGCATACCTGGTTTCGCTGAGCATGGGAAAGATTCAAGATATATTCTGTTATATAAACAACCACTCCAGAGAGTAGCTGGGCAGTCTCTCATACATCACAAATGGAATGAAGCTGCACTACAAACTGGCCGAGTAGAATAAAATATAATATTAATGAAAGATTCAAGTTTCATGCCATTGATTAGTCAGCACATGTCAAATTCCACTAAGACAGTTTCTTCTCCAGAACTGCTGCATTAGAGAACAGACTCCTGAGAGGATGCTTTCCCAATCAATAAAATCTTAACTTCTTCGCGAGTAAATTTTTATATATTCTATGTATTGTCAGAACACACACCACTTGCTACCTCCCTGTACGCTCTCAAAAGCAAACTCGTTTAGTTTGATTGATTGATTTGTTTTTTATGGCTTGTTGACATTTTGCAGGTTATTTAAAGTCAGAAAATATTTTTAGGTTGTAATAATTATTTTTTGATAATAATGATTTAATGATATGTTCTACTATTTAACTCATCGTTGGAGGTAGAAGTGGTGGATTCATACCTTTCCCTGAGTTATTTACTACTTGTTCATATACCTCCCAATTCTTTTGAACAAGAATAGAGGCTCATCCCTTGTTTCCTGTTTAGGAGGGGGTTTCTGGTTCCCTTCTTCTAAGACCTTACTAAGGGTGGCTGTCAAGAATTTTTGGTGATATGAGTCGATGGTGGATACATCTTTTCATACTGAGGGTACCAGGTTGGGAGTTTTCTGGTTGCTGCATCCTGATTAGTAGTTAGGAGCAAAACTCTTGGGTATCGTCTTGAGAGACTGCTCTGATCAACAGTCACATAATATTGGGGTTATTGCAGTGGCATGTTGCACACAGAAAAGTGTCCCTGCAAGTACTTCCATTGGGTAACTCCAAGGCCACACTACGCTGCAGTCTGTGCCAATTCCCAGCCAGCATATATTACCTTAGATGACCGACAACTGCTATCATTCTTAGACTTTTCCTTCTCTAAATAACACACCATGGATAAAGGCAACCAATGAAATATAACTAAACCAGATTGACAAAAAATACTTAAAACACATTTTTTTCTCCAACATTCATAGTATTTGAACCAATTTCTGCAGTGTGGAATCATTCCTCTTGGAACATGCTCCAGACATTCTAGCTCTCTTTGAAACTAATCATAATTTTTCAATCCCCTCCTTTGAATTCTCAGTTCCTGGTTATCTTCCTCTCTTTAGGAAAAACACTCATGTCCCCATTTCCCCAGGGCTCTATCCTAGGACCTACATTGTTTCTGTCATCAATTCCCAACTAGGTAATTATGCAGACGACACTACCAGTTACCCCTGTCTCAGTAGCAAATTCAGTAGATCTGATGAAGTAAACATGGAAACTGCTCTTGAAGGACCTCCAATCAGTGGTTAACTGGGGCAAGAAATGGCTTGTAAATTTTAATGCCTCCAAAACAAAACTGCTTTCGTCTAACCATCACAGAGAACCTTTACCGCCTGACGTCAGCATGGCTGATGCTAGACTCCAGGGGAGCAATACACTATGCCTTCTTAGTTTCATGTTTTCCACTGACTATATCGAATCAATTGTTTCATCTAATGCAAAGAAAGTTGGTTCACTGTCGTACCAGAAAATTTTTCTGGTCAGAATCCATCTCATTTATAAATCTATCATTTGTCCGTGCATTGAATACTGTTGCTATATCTGGTCTGGTGCTCCTGCTGTACATCTCAAGATTCTTGACAAAATTTAAGGAAGGGTCTGTAATGTAATCAATCTTGACCAGGCATCCCCAACATCAGTCACATTCTCACAGTCGTGGTGTGGCTTCCTGCTATCTTTTCTGCAAATATTTTTGTGGCAACTGCTCTGACAAGCTTTTTTTTCCTGGTGTCCCCAACTCCATGCATATTACTAGATTGGCAACTAGGTCTCACAGTTTTACTGCTGAAATAGCTAAATACAAGCACTAATTCTACTTCAACAGTTTCTTTTCTTGCACTTCCTACCTGTGAGACTCTCTTGTTTTCTTGCTTCCCTGATAACTACAATCTTCAAAAATTCAAATGCAATGTCAGTCACCATCTTCTGTCTTCTTGAACCCTGTTCATTTTTGTTACCCTTTCCTCAATCCTCCCTGTTCTCAGTCTTCTCATTCTTTCACTTTCACTCCCTGTGATCCCCTGGGTACTTGTGGCATTACTGTCTTGCTAGGGGTGAAATGATTAAAAAAAAAAGGTGAATATAACAAAACTGACTGGAATTGGATCTAGGCTCTCTCCGATTTCCAGTTGCCAGCCATTATCCATTACACCATTCGCACATCAAAGCTTAGAGTACCTAGTATTCCCAAGTGGTCAACCATCTAGGATCTGACCAGGCTCGACATTGCTTAACTCTAGTGATTGTATAAGAACCAGTGCTCATTTAGTAACCCTCTATTTTGAGTGGCTCTTGAGCCTTGTATTGGGTGAACAAATAGAAAAGAAACTAGACAGTGTTCAGATGTTGTTGAAGCTACCCAATCCTCACTTTCAAAGATTATCTGCATGGCCTTGTGGATGATGAATTGTTGAAGCCTCTCACTACTCTATTGCTATTTTTATTGCAAATGCTCAGGCATTTACAATCTTTGGTTCCACCAGTTCAGACCTTCACATTCAGGACCCATCTGGTCAGGTACATCGAGTCAACTCATCCTCATTTCCTACATATTCCATTGTTGAGGAAGAAATTTCACTCAGTTTCTTCTCCAGAACTGTTGTATTATGGAAGGGACTCCTGAAAGGATTCTTCCCTGATCATTAAAATCTTAACCTCTTCAAGTTAAGAGAAAATTGTTATCTATCCTACATATCCTCATAATAGGCACCTATTGCTCCCCCCCCCCCGTACACTCTCAAAACCAACCTCATTTAGTAACCATCTATTTTGAGTAGCTCTTGGTCTTTATATTGGGTGAACAATAGTTAAGAAAACAAAACACCATTACAAATAGAAACGGACTGGATTGTGTTCAGATGTTGCAATTCTATAATGTAATTCATTAATGTGAAACAGCTTCAGTTTTGTTTCTTTTTGTCACACTGATGTTCTCAGGTGTGTAATAAAATTGAACTCTGAGGAAAAAAATCTTCATATTGTGAAAAGAAATGGTTTCTCGTTATTATTTTCTGCATTTTTTATAATATACACAACTGTACACTTCACGATGCTATTTTTCTCAGGTGTGTAATAAAATTGAACCCTGAGGAAAAGAATCTTCATATCGTGAAAAGAATGGTTTCTCATCATTATTTTCTGCATTTTTATAATATACATTTCACGATGCTATTTTTCTTTCACATGTTTGCTACTGCAAACATCCATGCTGTCATAGAACAGGATTTATTTCCTGTATCAGTACACACAAACATTTCAAACAAAAACAGTGAAAAATTTAATCTGAATAATTTTTAAAGTCTACATTTTAAAGTCATTTTTATGTAGTTCAAAAGCTGCTTGCTTTAATTCCAGTGTGTGTCTGTAGGTTTGCTTGCATAGTTGATCTCTACAAAAATGCTGAGCTGCATATTTCAAAATAGAGTTCTCCATTGCATGTACACAGATGCAGTTTTAGTCTTAATTTGGTGAAAAATGACAAACCACATACTATATATACTTGTGGATAGGTCACCCCACTGGATAGGTTGCACCCCTACTTTATGGCTTAATTATTGATGATTTACTGTTGACTCACAGATAGGTCACACTATAATCTGGGGAGTTACACAGCTTTTTTTAAATGTAAGAATTATCAGATTTCTACCTTTATTTCAAAACTTACAATTATTAATACACTTTTGCAGTTAAAATAAATTTCATCAATCATCATGTAAACAAAAGGAGGTAACTGTTGTACCGGTATTTTTATAATTACTGCATATTACTTTTATATCGAGTCAACTTGACAAAAAAATAGAAATAACTACAGAAGAAAATGTTACAGCACATTTAGAAAAAAGTGTTTATCTATTTTAAAACCTGCTTCATAACTCTTTCTTTTACTCATGATTAGGGTTTGCAACAATTAAAATTATAAACTATAAATTTGACTACAAACTATATCACTGCGCTGCAATGCAAAATAGTGCAAACGTTTTGGGTACTAGATTCATTCACTTTGTTATTTGTAAATAACGCTTAAGAATGCCTTTTAATGTTATATGAAACAACCATTAAAGAAAATTATCTCATAAAGTATATGTTTCATTTCTTTAAGTCATATTTTCCAACATATTTTTGGCAAAATATATATATTTTGCAGAATGAATCATGGGACTATTTTTTCTTTGTCAATAAACATCTACACATGGTTCCTTAACTTATGTATGCATGTTCAGGGTTTCAGTCTAGTGTGAGGGCCCCGACCGAATGGTGACTGATGGATCAATGAATATTTTATAATTTTATTTATTTATTGTGATGGATATGTGAATCTAGCAGCATGAGGTAAGTTTAAAGCAATGAGTCAGCATGAATAATAGATAAATTGTTTCTATACAGAGAAAAACCACAGCTTTAGTGTTTATGGGTATCATTTCTGATTTCTCAGAAATCTTGATGACATGGTAGTGTTGTTTAACATTTGTTGAGTGGATAGGCTGTACCCCTAATATTTTGTGGAAAAAAGTGTGACCTGCCTGCAAGTATATATGGCACTTAAAACAATAAGGTTTTTTTCCCCACACATATGGACTTTTAGTGTTCAATTTAGTGAAAATACACAGGTGCATAACACCACATAAACAGGTTTTGTTTTTAGTGTCTTCTCATATTCAGGATTAAATTGGAACTTTGAAAGAACACATATCCACATACTTCACAAGAACCTCTTCTAACCAGTGTGTGTCCGCATGTGCTTTTGTAAAGTAGAATTCACTGAAAATGCAGAGCCACATATTCCACAAGAATAAGGTTTCTCACCAGTGTGTGTCCGCATGTGTATTTTCAGGGAGGTGATCCAAGAAAATGCAGATCCACATATTTCACAAGAATATGGCTTCTCACCAGTATGGGTCCGCATATGCCGTTTTAAACCTGAACTCATCGAAAAAGCAGACTTACACATCTTACAAGAATACAGCTTCTCACCGGTGTGTGTCCGCATATGTCTTTTTAAAAATGAAATCCTTGAAAATGTAGTGCCACACACTGCACAAGAGTATGTTTTCTCATCAGTGTGTGTCTGCATGTGCTTTTGTAAAGTAGAACTCACTGAAAATGCAGAGCCACACACTTGACAAGAGTAAGGCTTCTCGCCAGTGTGTTTCCGCATGTGTGTTTTCAGGGATGTGATCCAAGAAAATGCAGATCCACATATTTCACAAGAATATGGCTTCTCACCGGTGTGTGTCCGCATGTGCATTTTTAAACCTGAACTCATTGAAAAAGCAGACTTGCACACCTTACAAGAATAAGGCTTCTCACCAGTGTGTGTCTGCATATGTCTTTTTAAAAATGAATTCATTGAAAATGTAGAGCCACACACTTCACAAGAATAAGGCTTCTCGCCAGTGTGTGTATGCATATGAGTTTTAAGAGATGAACTCCAAGAAAATCCAGATCCACATATCTTACAAGAATACGGTTTGTCACCAGTATGTGTCCGTATGTGTCTTTTTAAAGCTGAACTCACTGAAAATGCAGACTTACACAACTTACAAGAATATGGTTTCTCACCAGTGTGTGTTCGCAGGTGACTTTTTAAAGCTGAACGTACCGAAAATGCAGAGCCACACACTTCACAAGAGAAAGGCTTCTCACCAGTGTGTGTCCGCATGTGTATTTTAAGAGACGCATTCCAAGAATATTTAGATCCACATATTTTACAAGAATAAGGCTTCTCAGTGGCATGGGTCTGCATATGTGCTTTTAATACTGGATGTGTTGAAAACTCAGTTACGCACATCACAAGAATATGGTGTCTTGCTGGCACGAGTCCATATAGGCCTTTTTAAAAAGTAATTCCTTGAAAATGCAGATTAATATGCTTTATAAGTTTTATGCCTTTTCCATGGTGACTTCTCATGTGCAATTTTAATTTCCAATTCGAGAGAAATGTATATCCACATTCTTCACAGGAATATGGTTTCTAACTTGTGTGTTTGCATATTTGGTTTTTTAAGGAAGAAACCTGTGAAGAGTCAGATATACACATTACAAGAGTATTAGCACATGTATGTGTCTGCACTTTTTAATGGCAACAAATTATGTGGCACTTATTTCAATTAAACATGTTACTTAGAATGATTACTTTGCTACATATGTAAATTTAAAAACAATCTTAATTAGCAATAATGTAAGTGACAGATGGCTATGAAAAGGCACAGCGGATTATTTATGGCTAATTTGTTGAAATAATACACTGACAATTGTTTGTATTTCATGGCAATAAATCAAGATGATGCACTAAAATAAGTAACAAAGTAATTGTTTTAAGTTCTGTGAATACATTTCCTTGAGACTGTTCATTTCCATTGAAATCTCTTTTGCAATCAAAATAAGATCCACTTCAAAATGTTCTCATGTCCTCTTCAGCAGAAATTCATTTATTCTCCAAAAAAATGACCAATCTGTAAATAAGAATAAAATATCAAATTGATTTGTTTTTTATGCTTCATCAAATGTGTTATCTAAAAGTGAATCATATTTTTTTTGATTGTAAGAATACTTTTTTTTTCCATCATCGATGATTGGACACAGAACTATCACCAATCACAATTAATAGATATCTTTTCAGGGAGGCCCTGTGAATGGAGCACATGTTGGGACTTAAACTCAACCACCCAGACCTCAAGTGGGTCCTTCATAGAAATAGTCAACTTGTTCAATTCTAAGTTTAACCATTATCTTCTCCACATTCTTTTAATCATTTCATCCCAAATTGATGATGGCACTACCACTTAAAAACAAAGTCAAAAATGAGTGAACAGTAAGTTGGAAAACATACAGTTGGGAGAAACAAATATCTGTACACATACAAATTTTTAATATATATAATTAACTGTATACACATGCATAATAACTAAATCTGCATAGAAACAGAAAAAAATTGATTTAATAGAAATAAATCCCATTTATCCATTTTGATGTGTGAAAAAAGTATTCATAGAATGAAAAAATGGACTTTAAACTTTTAAATTGCTTTAATACTCTATATTATTTAAGTGGAATAATCTAGAATGTTCCAATAATGTTATCAGTAGTTATTTTTAGCCTAAAAATACAAACAGAACATTTTATAATTGATATTCATGTAAGTAGGTTATCATCATGACAAAAGGCAATGAATTGACAAATTCGCAAAAAGAACTGATTGTTAAGCTCTGGAAAGAAGGTAAGTCACAGAAAAATTTCAGACAATCTGAATATTCCATTTACTACCATTAGTTCATTTATTGCAAGGTATAAAAAAAACTCAAAACTATTGAAAACCAAAGAAGAACAGGTGCTCCACAGAAGATTTCTTCAAGGTCTTTGAGGAAATTAATGTGTCAAATTAAACAAAATCCAATGGTTACTCATCAAGAGTTGCAGGATGATTTGCTTTCATCAGAAATCTGTGTCACTAAATGGACAACAACCAATGAAATTCATTGGAACAATCTAAAATCATGCTCCCCTCTGAAAACTCCACTGCTATTGAAAAGACACAGAGATGCCAGGTTGAAATTCGTTCATGAACATATGGATAATGAAAAATCGTATTGGGAAAGAGTATTATTGACAGATGAAACCAAAACTGAGTTTGGATGTAATTCTAGAAATCATGTATGGCAGAAAGATGGCGATGCCGTCAAACAAAAGAACACAGTTCCAACAGTGAAATTTGGTGGTGGCAGTATCATGGTTTGGGGATGTTTTCCTGCAAATCGTACTGGCAACATATCAGTAATAGATGGTAGAATGAATGCAGCAGCATATCAAAATATTTTGGAAGCAAATTTAATGATTTCGGTTGAAAATCTTGAAGTTCCTCCTGAGTGGATCTTCCAACAAGATAAGGATCCTAAGTATACTGTAAAATCTACAAAGAAATGGCTTGTTAAAAATAATGTACATATCCTGAAATCAGTCCCCAGATTTAAACCCAATCCAGAATCTGTGGTGTTATTTGAAAATTCAAATCCAATTGAGAGCTCCAACAAAAATCCCAGATCTGAATACCATATGCAAAGAAGAATGGAATAAAATACCAAATAAAATTTGCAAATCATTGAGAACTACAAGAGGTTGGTTGCTGTAGAAGTGAATAATGGTTATTCTACAAAGTATTAAATGAAGGTTATGTATTCTTTTTTATATTGTATGAATACTTTTTCACCCATTAAAATGGTTAAATGGGATTTATTTCTAGTAAATCAAATTTTTTTGTTTTCTCTGCATATTTAGTTAATATACATCTGTGTACAGTTAATTGTATGAAAAGTATGTTTATTTATTAGTTAGAAATACAATAAATTAAAAATTTGTAAGTGTATGAATATTTGTTTCCCTCAACTGTACTAAATTTTTACTGAAGACTGGATCACTCAGATTAGATGTTGAAATTTATAGTAAATAATTGCCTCAAAACCAGTAGCATAGCTTTCTTGTCTGCTATATAAGCTGTATTGAAATAAAAGTGATTTTAATGTTGGAACACTACTCACAGTTGAAGGGCCTTTTCAATTTTGAGTAACTTAAACTATGGCATATGTATTCAAACAATTGTTATCATAGCCAAATAATAAACATTATCCAGTAATGTATTCAGGGCTGTTTTATCATTTACAATGTGAAACCTGTGAACAGACTCAGGGCTTATTCTTTTAATGCCACAGCAGCACTGCGCATGAGAGACACATTTTTGTTGTTATGTAAATTTCAGTTATTTTTCTTTAAGGGTATGTATTGCTCTATTTGAGCCTGTTAAAATATATATATATATATATATATATATATATATATATATATATATATATATATATGGAAGAGGTTATAGTTGTTCTAACGAGAGAAGGGTGTATATATTTTTTTTAAAAAAAGAGAGAAACCGCAGTATTTTTTGCTTGTAATGTGGATTTCTTTTAAAAATATATATTATGCTTTATTTTCCAGAATTTTGCAACATGGGTTTTGGGTCTTGTGGCCTTCTTCAGGCCAGTCCAAGAAAGACATTTGTGTCACTACCACACAAAAAATAGAATGTTTAACATTGAAAAACATAAGGAAAATTAATTAATTTTAATAATATGTAGAAATATCCACTCTTTGCCTGATAAAAGTTGCAAGACCTATAACATGTGTTGCAAAATTATGGAGTAAAGCATAATATATATTTTTTAAAAATCCACATTACAACCAAAAACGTTTGCGGTTCCTCTCTTCTTTTATATAATTATATCAAGTATGTGGTGCAGTTCAATTTACATGACATGAATCATTCATACAAAAAACAGATATTGAAGTTAATGATATAAATGGCGAGAATACATGTTCGCAAACAAATATCAATTATTAAATATCTGTTTTTTGTATGAATGATTCAGGTCATTGAGGGAGTCACTGTGCAATATATTGTATTTTTTGTGGGGTATTGGATAGCAAACTCAAGAGCTACCCCAGGTGGCAGACACACTAGCTATGCCACTGCTCAAAACGGGGCCTAACAATTAAGGATTTTCTTCATGTTGATTAAAAATTATGTTTAGTTAATTTTTTTAAATAATTTAAGAGGGAAAAAGATATCAAGAGTTGCAGTGATTCAATCTTTTAGTTTTTCTAAAGATTGTCTGCAAATGACAGAAAATGGAGCATCCTTTCTATGTCTCTGAAGCCTCTTTTTATGCAAAAATGGTATGTTTAGGTGGTGCAAGGTACAGTGGCTTGGAATTCAAAATCAGAGTCAAGTTTTAAATTCCAGCCAAGTTTTATTTTGTTTATCAGTATAATCTCTAATTTCGCTCATATTGACAACTCTGTTAACAGCATAATTTTCTTTATTAAAACATCTTTCAAAAATTAAATATACTTTTCTGAAACATTATTTGTAAAAAATTATCTGATTTAAAGTTTAATTTGAATTTAAACAAATATTAATTTTAGTTTAAAATATCACAGTAAAGCATTTTTAACATGGAGATCAGTGTTTTTATGAGATGTTGACACATCTATCAACAACCTGTTGCTTGGGAAACTGAACTAAAGCAGAGAAAATTATAATAAAATAACATAAATACAATGTAAACACCTTTTTTGTATAAAGTTTTTAACTACCCAGTAATCTTAAAAATTTAAGTTATTAAGCATTCTAATATTTTATTGAATTTTAGGTACTTTGGCTTCATAGTCTTACTTACAAAGACACCTGCTGAGGAAATGTTAGAAAATTACCAACAAACATTAAATTTACTATAGTTACCATTCTTATTTTATGATGTCATCTATGGATGTCCATATTTCCAAATTTCAAACATATTTCCTCCAAAAAAAGTGGTATCTTTAAAATGCATTTTACAAATGAAAAAACCTTTGTCAAAACTTTTTAGTTTTAATTCTAAGCTAATAGATTACATTTAATATTTCCAATAAGCAAAATATTTTGCTGTATTTCAAACCAAAATTTAAATTGATTGGAATTATTTTTTTTAACTTACTAAAATTGGCCATGCAGACAAATCTGCCTAAAAAAACCCATAATTCTCTTTATTAAAAAATCTTTCAAAAGTAAAATATACTTTTCTGAAACCTTATTTTAACTGATTTAAAGTGTAAAATATTAAAAAACTGCATTTCTTTAAGGAGACAGGTGTTTTTATGTTTTACAACCCAGTAATCTTTAAAATTTATGAAAATATTCTAAGTAATCTAATATTTTATTGAATTTTGGGTACTTTAGCTTTTATGTTCTTACTTATGAAGATGCCTGTTGAGGAAATTACCAATAGATTTAAAATTTACTGTAATTCCACTAATAAATATAGTTTTTATTTAATAACAATATCACCCAATCACAACAAATTAATACAGAATTTTAAAAGATTTTAAAATTTATAAATTATTATAATTAAAATTTTTTAAAAATAAAACAATTTTTGTAAAAATTCATTATTCAGCGAAAACAATTTTTTCTTAAGGCAATAGTCCATTATATATCTTATTCATAAAAGCAATTAAAAGCTTTGCTAATTAAATAATATCTTAGTTTTATTTTATGATTCAGAGCAGATTTTTGGTATCTGGGGATCCTGTTTTACAAAAAAAAAAAAGTTGATTTAAATTCTCCATGGACTTGTGCTTATAACTAATATAATATTAAATCATTCAAAAATGAAATTTCTAAAATTTCATAAAATTAAATAAGGAGGGGGCACAGATATAAAAAAACAAACAAATATTTTTATCAAGATGTTCTAAAAAAGAAACATTTCTACAATAGTTTCATTCATTTGTGAATAGGTCCCAAAAGTCTCATTAAAATCTGACAATATTTTTTTAGTGTAGATTTTTGCAAGGATTTCCAAATCAATCTGTTTTGTGATGCAAAACAGATGCTAAAATTTCCATACTAATTTATGGTCACTTGTCAATGCAAGATAAACAAAATTTTAAAGGTCTAAAAAGAATTAAAAAATATAATTTAATGATGAAAAAATCCTTGGTCATTTTGGTGATAAAAAAGAAAGCTCTTTCATTTTTAAAAATACATTCTAAATCTTAGTTATCAATTTTCTTTGTAGGTACCAATTGTAAATAAATGCAGGGAAACAGTGATATGTAAAAAATTTAAAAACAAACACCTGTAGCAATGGATTGGAAAACAAGGCTTTTAAGACACAAAAACTGATTGAAAGAGAAATACGAAATTTAGGAATGTTCACAAATTTGTCGAAAAATGGCATACCTATAATGTTTAAAATTAATTTTAAAAATGAAAATTCATTCTTGACGCTTTCTTTTTAGCTATAATTCAAAGCTAAAGGAATAAATTTACTATACCCAGTAAGTAAAATACTTTGGTGTGTTTAAAACCGAATTTATATTAATTGAAATAAACCTTTTTTTTGCTGTAAAATCGATGATGTCTGTCATTTTGAGATATTTGTAAACAAATGTTATATTCTCCATTTTAAAAATCTTGTAAAAATAAAATATACTTTTTTCAAAGGTTATTTGACTAAAATTAGAAAAACATAGTAAAAAATAAAATCATTTCTTAACTATGGAGACTTGGTTGTCAGGTGTTGATTGATGGTATTATTAACAGAAGTGACAAATTTTATGAATTTTAAGTGAAATTATTTAACTATCCAGTAATTTTTACAAATTAACAAATACTTTAAGCAATCTAATATTTTATTAATTATTAGGTATTTTAGCTTTATAGCTTTACATTTGAAGATGCTTTCTGGAAAAAAAAACTTTAAATATTATACAAAAGAATAAATTTAAAGTTTCATAATAATAATATAAAAATTAATATAACATAAAATTTCATAAACAAGAAAGGTATCTATAATTTTTACATACATCTGTGAAATTTTATGGTATTTTATTATTTATTATTAATTTTTATATTATCTCAGTTATGAAATTTTAAACAATTCTTAAAATATATAATTTTTAATAATGTCATTGAACATCCGTATATAAAAAAAAGGCATCCAGAAAACAGTGTAAAATTCTTTTTTTAAATATTGGTCATTTATTTGCAGATTGTAATAAGCTTTTATTTATGATTAGTAAAAATATTTTTACTTAATAACAGTATTTCCTAAAATTTACAAGACAGAAACTGAATAAAAGATTTAACAAATTTACAAATTATTGTAATTAAAATTGTAAAAAAAAAAAAAAAAAAAAAAAATTCACTTTTCATCGGAATATTTTTTTGCTTCAGACAATATTATCCTTAAAAAAAAAAAAATAAATAAAAAAGCTTTTCTTATTCAATAAATGTCTTAATTTTACATTTTTTTTTTTTTGTATTTTACAATTCAGAGTTGATTTTTTCGGTAACTGGCCGTTCGATTTTACAAAGAAAAAAAATTGACGATTTAAATTCTTCAAAGACTTTTACTTTTAATTAATTAATCAATAAAAAAAAAATGTTACAACTCTAAATTACTCGAATTTTCATAAAATAAAGTAGTGGGGGGTAACAACATTATGTAAAAAAAGTTTTTTTACAGAAGACTTTCTGAAAAAACACATTTCTAAAATAATTGATTTGTGAAGAAATTCTCAGTTTCATTAAAATCAGACAATTATTTGATTTTTACAAAAATTTCCAAATTAATGTGTCACGATAAAGATGCTAAAATTGGCTGTTTTATGGTACTTCCGCTGACGCAAAAAAATTTACAAGATTTTAATCAAAATCTCGAATGTTCTAAAAAGGATGAAAAAAATTACTGAAATAATAATAAAGAAAAAATTGTCTTTCCTACTCTGGTAAAGATTTTGATGATAAAACTTAGTTTTCGTGAAGTTTGGGGCATTTTTTTAACACAAGTATTACATTTTTGTTGCAATTTTTAAATAACTCTTCTTCTTAGTCTTACTCTTCTGATATTGAATATTGACAGTCATTTCAAAGCAAGATATCAGAATAATAATCTTTTTGTACATCCAAAAATAATTTAACAATTGTTAAAACTAAAATGGAAGAAATAAAATTCTTAAAAAAAAAGGTTCACACTCAAAAATGGCATACTTTATTTATTTTTACCGTCAAACATTTAAAAAAAAGAAACTGTTGTGGCGAACAGCAACAGGATGAATTTAAAACCGCAGTGAAATATATATATTTTTTTCAATAAAATTAATAACATATATAATAATAATTAAAGTTAAGTGTAGATTTTTTCTGTCCAATGAAACCGAGTATGTTTTTTTTATGCAAGCACCAATTCTCAAAAAAAAAAAAAAAAAATTCAAGTTTTTTATTGAATTATTTTTGGTAAATTAAATTACGAGACGAATTTTCTGTATGTTAAACTTCAGTTCACACTTGATATGAACTTTTTTTTTTACTGAAATAATATCTTCTGGGATTTTTCTTCATAACTAAATAAAAAAAAAAATGGGACCAACACCCACTCCAAATTAAAAAAAAAAAAAATAGATACACACGATATACTTTTTCCGCTCGTGTATCGTGTATTTTTGAACGTACCTACGTTGCCTTTATTTAATTACAGTGTGTTGTTCAAACGCTCCAGGTGTGAAATTATGATGGAAAAAACAAAACTTAAAAAATGAATAATCGAAAAGATCGGCGATGCAATTACCTTCCTTTTTTTTCCCAATTTCTTTTCAGATTCTGACCAAATTTTATTGGTTCCTCAATCAGTCAACAAATTTTGTAGTGTTCATTTAGTGCAGAACAATAACATTGAAGTTGAAAATAATGAGTAGAAAATACAAATATGAAATTGTCAGAAGAAAGTTGATGACAAACCGGTGATGAAGATTTTCCGTCCCTTGTTTAAAAAAACAATACGACTTAGTTGTGAGAAGAAAGGATCAGGTGGAAGAAGATAGAATGTATAAGTGTCAGCAAAAGAAACAGCTCAAGATATGAATTACAAATTAGAAACACCAAAATCAAGCAGGTACAAAAATTCAAATATCTGCAAAGTGTTTCAACAGGACGGAAAATATGACACTGAAATTCGGATGCGCACTGCAATATAGCGAAAGACACTGCCGAGATTTCTTAGAAGGTAGGTTGGTCTTTTCACGTGCTCATCACAGACCATAAAACCTTTAAATCGAAGTAATCAAGCCAAAATTAGATAACTATTCTCCTCAGGAACTTAGGCACCTCGATTTCATCCGCCAATTTGCAACACAGATGGCTTACAAAAACTAAACAAAGTTAAGAAGAAGTATTAGGAAATTGTAAAATTTCGTTAGAAACAAAGAAAAAGTGCTTTCCTTTAAACTGTTATGTAATATTCGTTCCCCCTATATGGCAGTAAATATTGGACAATCTCTTCACAGATGAAAAAGAGACTTGAGGTAACAGAAGGACATGAGCTCTACAGAAGGATGCTGAGAATACCATGGACTGAACATGTGAGTAACGAGAAAGTTATAAGGAAAAAGTTAATAAGTTTAATAAACTTTCTCCTTCCATACTCTACTAGTAGCAGTACTGAACTTGACCTGGTATTTTTTTTTTTTTTTTTTTGCTATGAAAATGTATTGCCGGTATTTTTACTATAAATTTTTTTATACTTTCATTATGTTTTAACACCAGTTTTTTTTTTTGGGGGGGGGGGTAACTATTTGCCCATAGCCGTGACCCTAACAGGTGCTACCACCCCGGATCAAGGGTCGACCAGGAAAAAACAGCAATAAAGAGATGGTTCCACTTATCAAAACCTCCTGATCAGAAGCCTTGCTGCTCAATGTAGTTTATCATCACACCCAGGACAGCTCATATTATGGAAAGAGAAAATAAGTATCGAATTTTTAAATACAAGTTTTTTCTGTGTGTTTGAATTCATGTATAAATAAACAAAATATATCTGGTAAAAGACAGTATGAGTAAAGACAAAAAAGGAAAACTTTTCTTTACCTGATTTACCATGATAAAGCCACTCTGAGGTCGGAACATGTTGGTAAAGAAATATTTTTCTTTTGTGTGTATATTAAGGAGACTTAAAAAAAAAAATCAAGGCTAGCCCCATTATCGCTGAAATCTGTCAATATCAAACACTTTCTATCGGACCTGATCTTCATCCAGAGCTGATGCCCAAAGAATCCAACCAGATCCTGATGAGAATAGCACATAAATGACACATACCTCAGCTTTAACCATTACAATCAACTTTTGACTGTACCTTAAACCAATTCTTCTTCAGACCTAAACCACTCTGCAAGAATGGGGATGGGTCCATCTGACCAACTAAAGAGCTCCGGAAGTGCAACCCCCCTCCAGCCATCAAACTGCAAGCAGGATGACTTGTCACAATTAATTCTGGCTCCTGTCACTTTTTGTACTGCTCAAGCACTTTCTGTATCACCTCAATATCATTACAGCATGACATGAAAATAGATACATCATTGGCATATACAGAAACCCTGGCTCAATCTCCTCCAGGGACACTGATTCTGCATAGAGCCAGACTGCATGATCTGTCCCTTAGTCAGTGAAGGAGGGGCTCCAACACCAAAGTGAAAATTAAGAGTAACAGCAGATAACACTGACGAACTGACCATGACAGTTTCAAAATTGCTCGGCTGCTTTCTGTTCACTTGTACCACAGCACTGGAGGAGTGATACAGGAGGCTGATCCACTTACAGAAGTTGGGTTCAAATCTGGTGGCCTGCAGGACAGCAGCAAGTTACCGATGGTCAACCGTGTCAAATGCCTTGGACTGATCCAAATTGATCAGCACAGCTTCATTGTCATCTTCTAAACCCTCTAGGATCATGTGGATCAGATTCAGGTTGTTTTGAATTGTTCGTCCCTTCACAGCACAAATCTGTTCAGGTTCCAACAAACTCACGACAACTGACTGCAAACGCTCCATCAGGCCCCTGGTCAAAATCTTTAACTCTGTGTATAGCAGAGTTATAGGCCTATAATTGTCTAAATCATGCCCAACACCCTTGCCCTTTTTCAACAGTGTGACCACACCCCTGGAGATCCGATTGGGGAAAGACCCCTGCTGGAACCAGTTGTTGAACAAAATTGGGACAAAGATGTGCGACAGCTTCAAGTACCAGAGACTTGCCACTGCTGACCCTCTTCAATATTAAGTGAACTTCGCTCCTTGTGATCTCACCCTCACAGCTAGCCACTTCAGTTGGCTCAAGCTGAGGAAATTTAGCCAAATAGCTGTGAAACTCATCACCACAGAGATCAGGCTCCTTGGTAAAATGGCTCTCAAAAAGCCACAGAAATGTGTTACATGTCCTTGGTCGACCTCAGAGTACGCCCCTCTGGGGTATTGACTGTGCAAATGTATTAATCAGAACCTCAACAGATCTCTTTCTTGCACAATTCTGTACCCATATTCACAGTTTCATTAGACATCTTGTTTAGCCTGTTTAATTACCTGACCCAGGTAGCGCTTGCTAGCCTCATGCTCCAGAACCTGCCTAGCTACTGCTATCTCTAGTGACCACCAGCCTCCATCCAGGACAGACTATTCAACAGAGTCTTCACCTTTTTAGCCTTATCTACAGCAAGTCATTGGCTATATTCGGTGGTGAAAGAACTCATCCTATCCCTAAGCCTCTTCTACCACTTATTCCCAGTAACTGCCCCCACTAATTCCTGCTGCATTAATCTAGTGAGCTGTTGTTGGAAGTCCTGCCTGTCCAGGAATGACAGATTGACAGGCAGAAGCACAGAAATGCATGCTGGGATTTTTTCTAAACCAATAAAATAGGCCAGTTCTCAGTTTCATCTTGTCTGAATGTGCTCCTGTGTGTCAACCCCAGTTCTTAGTTTGTGAACTTTTTTGCCATATTACTGTTGCTTTTCTTTATTACTGTTAGTTTGCCCTACATATATTGTTTGCTTGCTTTATATTATTTTTAGCCCTGTTCTTTTCTTTTTATTGCAAACTTTATTTACATTTAACCATGGCTACTCACTCTACACTCATAATTCAACTACTTCACAGTTTAATCAGAGTTGCTCTCTGCTTGTCATTGAAAATTAAACTTCTGACTGAATCTTTCCTGGGTAGAATCATCACCAGTGATGGAAACTGGGTTCTCTATAATCATATCCAGCAAAAACAACAATGATTAACACCCAGTGGAAAAAACAAAAAAGAGAATCCATCCCCAAACAAGAACTACACATGAAAAAAAAGTTATGCTCTGTGTTTGGTGGGATATTAAGTTTGTTGTCTATCATAAGATGCTAAACCAAAGTGAAACAGTTAATGTTGAGAAGTACAGTCATCATCTGGAAACTCTGCACAAAAATAGTTGCATTCACTGATTCATCATAAAGGCATGTTGCTCTTACATGATAATTAATGCAGGATAACATATTGTCAGAGACAAAAATAAAGAAAAATTATGGAAGTTTTGCCTCATCCTCTGTACTTTCTTTATTTTGCTCCACCTGAAAATCTTATTTTCAGATCCTTGCAAAATTTTTAAAGGGGAAAATTGTGAAGAGCTTAAAACAGACATTAGGTGTTTCTTTGCATCTCAACCTAAAGAATTTTACAGTCAAGAGACTAACAATTTACCAATTAGATTGGATTATGTTATTAATAATGAGAGGAAATATAATCATTAAAGATATCAATTAAACCCAAAGAAGCATTTGTTTCTTTTCCATCTTCAAACATGACCGGATTTCCTTTGCAACCTAATAATTATGGTGGGTACCTAGTTAACAATCAACCAACTGGTAAATGTAAAAACAAAAAAACAATACAAGCTCCAACAAACAATTCTTTCAATTAACACAATTTGGCATTTATATGGTGATTTTCTAAATGCAGCTTAGATGTGGCAGAAGGCTGAAAGTATGGGGCACTCAGTGATGATCGAACCCACTACTCACTAGTAATTGATCTAGCAAGTCAAGCTTGCTAACCATTGCACAATGTCGAAGTTCCTAATTTGGCATTTATATGACAACAAAATGAAGTTAAAAAGCAGATATTAAAATAAAAATTTCACTGCTTAAATATTCATGAATATCCAAAATATTTAAAATATCGAAACGTAAACATACTTTTGTTGATTTTCTTAAATCATTAACATAGCTAAAGTGGGAGTGCTAAATAGAGGTATTTCTTGCATCTTGGGTTTCACATCAGTAGGTCAAAGAAAAGAGTAAATAAGTATTTAAAAAAAACTTGATTCTCCTTGTAACTTTTCAGCAATTGTTTTAAAAAAAAGTGACTGAAGGTGACTCTGATCCCTGAATTTGAATTTCATAGTTGTGCTGTCATATCCAGCTATAGCAACAGAAAACACCTTTGAGTGAAATTAAGGTTACTGCAATTGACAGGTCTTGAAAAAAAATGTAATGGAAGAGGAAGTAATATTAATAATGCAGAGTGCTAAAGGTTAAGAATTAAATAAGTGTTAAAATTTTATTTCCAGATGTACTTTTTGAAAACTGAAAAACTTTACAAGCATGCATATTTACATAGAACAAAAAACACTTTTTTATGAGCCTTCTTTTTAATATGCAAATTATGAGAAACGAGGTAGTAATAAAAATATTCAAGAGACAGTTTCTTCTTAGTGCACTTCATTTTTAAAATTGAGCATTTACAATTTTGTATATAAGGGTTGCTATTTCACTTGTTTCTTTTTTGGTGGGTGGGGTTCATGACAAATTTTGTTGAAAAGCTCAAGAAAATGTTTTCTGTCCAAAATCTTTTCATGTGATTTTTCACATTTAGGTTTCTACAAAATGCATATTTATATACTTGAAGATTGACCAATGACTCTCCTGTAAGTAAATTAGCACAATATCACAAAAACTTTTAAAAAGGGCCAAGATCTGATTTCTAACTTTGAGAGTGTGACAAATGGTAATGTCAAAATAGAAAGCATTGTAGGAAAAAAAAACTTTTTTGGACAACAATAATGTTATTAAAAGAATTGAACATTTACATAATTTACATTTTTTAGAATTTAATAAAATTAAAATGTCAGCAATTGAAAAAAATTTAAACGAGCTAAAGAACTTTTTGAATATTTTGAATCAACATAGACGAGGAAAATTTTTAAACAAAAACATTGTAGAACCTTTATTTTCAATAAATTCCTGGTCATGCTATTCACAAGTACTTTTAAATATTCCACAAACCAGGTCAAAGGATGGCATTGAAGCATAAACAATGACTGCATAATGCATCATAGCAAGATTTATTAAGCTAATTAAAAGACAAGAAGTTATGAAAACTTCATTTGGCATTAGTATTTCACATGCTGGTCATCAAAAAAAAAATTAAAAAGTTATTAGGTTGGTGCAAAAATAATGTCGTTTTTTGACGTTCAACTTCATGTGAAAAAACGACATTATTTTTGCACCAAACTAATAATTGTTAAAAACTTTTTATTTAAAGAGAGAAAAACTTTTAAAGCTGGAAGATTAAAAAATGAAAATTTAAATAAATTCTAATAAAGATTTCTTTTGTGGTAGAAAATTTAGCGATTACATAGAAAATTGACAATTTTAAAATATGTTAAAAAAACCAAGAAAAGTGGGAACAGACTTTAATACAAGAAAAAAATTGGAAGTTAACCGGTTTCACTCCTCACTTATCAAAACTTGATTGAGGATAATAAAATAAGAGTACATACTGATTAAAAAAGTAAAACACTAATACACTGCATTAGTAATAACATTGACTATTTATATGCAGATCATGTTAACTGCTAGCAGCCATTTGTTTACACAGGGAAGGCTGAAAATTGTGTCAAGTACTTTCAGATTAAATGCCTAGTGCGATTTACACAAAGCAGAGTTCTCTTGGTACACCACTGCACATTGAAAATTTTTTAACAGGTGCCCCACAATAGCAGAACTGGATGCAACAGACAAATGCAAATTATCACCGAGCTGATCTTTCCTGATAAATGCCAAAACATGTTGGTAAATTCTCCTCTCAAGAAGTTGAGTTGTCCTGTCTAGATAGTCAGCATTACACTGACATTTAAAAGAATAAATAACACTAACAAAACATGAAGATAGGCAGGCTGTCCTTGCAAACAGATTTCAACCTTAGATGAGATGAGAGCATTACTCATGGATTAGCAAAAAAAATAACATTGCAGTTCTATTAAGAAAAAACTTTTTATTACTTCCATACATTTTTCTTTTTCTTTTTGAGGTGAGTTGACACCCTTTTATTTTTCAACTGAGTAAACACCAATTAAAATATAGGCAATTTGGGGTTCACTAATTTTCTGCCTGGTGTCTTTCCATATGTTTCTTGACATTTAGGTTACTAGTAAATACAGATTTGCATACTTGAATTAAATATGACTTTGTCTCTAGAGAGTTTGCATATGACTTAAAATTTGAATTATGTGCAAATGTTTGCCCACACTCTTTACAAGAATATGTTTTTTTCTCCAGTATGTTTTTGCATGTGTCTTTTTAATAGAGTACTCCTTGAAAAAGTAGAACTACATAAATCACAAGAATAAGGTTTCTCTCCAGTGTGTATTCGTTTGTGAATTTTCAATGCTGAACTAACTGTAAAATCACGTCCACAAACTTCACATGAATAAGGTTTCTCTCCAGTATGTGTTCGCATGTGACATTTTAAGCCATCATTAAATGAAAATACAGACCCACAAATTTTACAAGAAAATGGTTTCTTTCCGGTATGTGTTTGCATGTGCCTTTTTAAAGAAGTATTGCACAAAAATTTTGATCCACAATTTTCACAAGGATATTGTTTTTCACCAGAGTGTGTTCGCATGTGCACATTCAAGTATGAGCTTGTGGAAAATGCAGATCCACACACTTCACAGGTATATGGTTTCTCACCAGTGTGTGTTCGTATATGACTTCGTAAATGCGATCGCTGTGAAAATGCATTTCCACAAATATTACAAGTATATGGTTTCTCACCGGTGTGTGTTCGCATATGTATTCTTAAACTTGATCTTTCTGAACAAGCATATCCGCAAACGTCACAAGAAAAAGGTTTCTCTCCAGTATGTGTACGTACATGTACAACTAAATGTGAGTTTTGTTTAAAGGCTGAACCACATACATCACAAGAATACGGCTTTTCACCAGTGTGTGTATGCATGTGCACCATCAAGTGTGAGTTTTGTAAAAACGCGAAACCACAAATGTCACACGAATATGCTCGTTTTCTTTTGTGTATTTGCATGTCTGTAATTTTAAATAAACTTTATGAAAAAAAAGTCAAAATTTATGAGCATATAATTTTGCTTATGAATGGAATGTCATTTGAATTCTTATCAACACTGAAATTATATTTTCTAATTTTCATAAATGCTTTTTTCATCAGCTCGTTGAACTCATTTTTCTGTTTAAAGGACACCTGCAAATATAAAGACATCATTAATGCTTGTCTAATATATTAACTAAAACTCAAAACTATATTAATTCATTTTAGGTTCAAATATAATCTTTCAGGTTTCCAAAAATATCTTCAGTTGTGAATACATACAATTAGAAAAGACAAAATATGTTCACCCACCCAGTTAGAGGGGCTAGGCGGTGAGTTGGACTTTGGAAATGGCAGTTGTTTAACTTTCAATGAATCATTGCTTGTTTCATAATTTGTGGATGTGTGGCTTGTGGAATGGATAGCAGCTCAGAATGAGTAATTGGAGAGCCAAGTTTGAATTCCAGCCAAATTTGTTATTTTCATTTGCATGCAAATACTCCTGAGAAAGGTATTAATCCATCTTCTCCCTCCAGCTATGGATTAAAAAGAAAAATCCTTGTTATCTCCCAAAAGGTTGTTAATGCAATATTCACTTTGCAAAAAAAAAAAAAAAAAAATGACTTATTCTTAAAACTCCAAATGTGTTTTGGTTTTAAAGAACCTACAGAGCTGATGAGCCTTAACAAAACAAAGAAGTTGCATAATTCATCTTTGGTTGTAAATATATGTCAATGATCATTTGTAATAAAGAAATGTTGGCAATGGTTAACCTTCAAGCCTTCTAAAAAAAAAAATGGTGTGTCAAAAGAACAGTTATTCTCATGACACCGCTATTAGTGAAAAAACTTTTCACTCTCTCAGAAATCATCTATTCCCTAATGTGGAAAAACACTTGACTGGGGACCAGTATCATAGTGATAACGACATCATATCTGCTGTTGGTAATTTTTTGACCAGCAAAATGAAAGCTTCTTCAATAGGATCCAAGCACTGCAACACTGATAGAAGAAGTGTGTAGACCACAAGGGGGACTATGTTGAAAAATAAACCTCCTTTGGTCACATTCCGTGAGAGTATCTTGGCCAACCTATGAACTTTTCAGTTGACCCTCGTATTAATATAAATCAAGCACAATATAAACTATTTCAAAATGGAGTTTTGCCATTAGTCTCAACGAAAGCTAACATTTAAAGTGTTTAAAGTACAGAAGCTAAAAAGAAAAAAAATATTACTGGATTTCTATTTTTATTTTTGATTTATTAATTACAAATATGATTTTTTTCCCAAATACAGACCCACTGAGTTTATGAATTCCTGGGTAGTGGTTCCAGTGTTACTAATGTAGCTCCCTTCAGAGCTAAATGTAGTTGTTTTTCAGTACATTTAGCTCCTGCCAATCACCATCAAACATTTATTTTCTCCTCCTTATAAATATTTCATAAACAAGAAAAGTCTTAGAAGCTGATTTACAGGAGCTAAAGTCACTGAAATTCACCTTACATCAAGCTTCCAAAGGAACTAAATTGACCCTTGTTCACAACACTATGATTACTGATGTGAGGAAATTTTACAATTTTAGTCCTCCCAGATTACTTGAAACTGCATTTCCAATCTTATTTTTTTTATATATACGTGCACCCAATGTTAAAAAATGGATGCTTTCTTGTTCCAAAGTAAATTTGCTGTTTTTAGTAGTATATTGAAATGGAAAGAATGTAGTTATACAAGAGGTACTGCACCCAGAAAAGGACTTTTTTTTTTTCTTATCTTTTTTTTACTATAGAACAGGGGGTTCCCAACCTTTTTGCATCATCACCTGCTTTCAGATGGAATATTTCCACTACCCACCTGTATAGTAAATATTCAAGTGTGTATCAGAATCTTTTGGTTAGAGTTTGTTCCTGGTTCATAAACTGACTTTATGACATAGAAAAAAATCCAAAGGAAGCTAACAAATAACACTGACATTACCATATTAAAGAACAAATAAAAGAAAACTTGACCACTGAAAACTATACAGAAAATACCAAAATATTCCTTGTTTACAGGGATATTTATCTTATCTAAGAATATGATCCAGTTATTCCCTTTTAGCCTCCTGTTTTTTTCTTATACAAGTTTTTTGCATATCTTCTTTGGGCATTTTTTCAGGTAGCATATGTTGAAATACCTTTTTAATACACAAAAATCCTATATCACACTTCAAAACTTCCAACTACCATTTTTGTTCTGTTGCTCATTTAACAGTTGAAATCGCCCACCAGTGGGTGATATTGCTGAGGTTGGGAAACACTCCTATAGAATTTAGATTAAACACTATGAATATTATCATAATCAACTTTTTATAACAAAGAAAAAACCTTAATAGGGAATCAAGCTTGCTATTTAAATTTATGAATAGGCTATTTTGATGGTCCCAGTAGAAACCAAGGCCAGAAAATATAAATAGTGTTTTAGAACTAAGAATATATTTGAGATTATCAGAACAGTGGTTGTGTGAAGTGAACTGTGGAGGCAGGACTTGAACAATATAGATTTTGTGATTTGTGACTGTTGTTTACGGTGGGTGCACCTGAAGTATACTGGCAAGAGAACCAAGCCCAAGAAGAGCAAGTTTTGGATTTGCAGAGATACAGCAGTCTAAAGTGCTTAAAATATACATTGACTTTTATATTTCTTTCAATAATAGATGATAAATAAATGATTTTGACTTGTGTTTTAACAATTGATGGACAAAAAGTGATGATGAAAATAAATAAACTTCTGTGGTGTTAAAAATCACTGTTATTATTTTTAACATTACCTGCTTTCATAATAATAAAAAATATTTACCGGCAAAATAGGTTAAATAAAGATTGATATACACCAAAGGAAGGCTAGAGGGCACAACACCCAAAACATGATTATAACATAGGATCCTTCATGAGATTGCTAAAAAAGAGCATAGCATGATGAAAAAGACACCAAACTTGACGAAAACAAAATTTTATCATCTAAATGTTTTTTATTACTAAGAGGAAAGATCAAACTATTTTGGGGGTATTTTTTTATATTTTTTAATTGTTTCTATCACGTCCAAAATTTTCGTTAAAAATCTTGTTTTTTTAGTCAGCAAAATTGACATATAATCAATCATGTCAACCATTTTTTTTCCATTTTATAAAAAAATGAAAATCTCAGTTTGAAAATCTTTTAAAAATCTATAAAAATTTTTTCAAAATTTATTTTAAGAAAATCAGAAATTATAATATTTATTTAAAATATTTTGAAACAAGCATTATTTAGTTTCTGCTCCGAAAAGGTGTAGTTTGAAAATAAAACAAAGCAGGTCATAACATTTCCTGTCACTTGACAGGTGACGAAAGACATTTTTATGATGTATTGATAGCTTATGTGAGGATAATTTATTTTACAGGAGAGAAGTGAAATTATTTAGATTTAAGTGAACAAATTATTTACCTCATTATTTTTAAGGGAAACTTTCAGCGCTCTAATTTCTTTTTGTACTTAGCTTTCACTTTATGTTTACGATGCTTTATGGGAATATATTATAAAGAAATTAAAAAATAAGACTGTTCAGATTAAATTTCATAAGAAAGGTATCTAAGTAATTTATAGGTACCTTTCTTATGAAATTTTATCAGAAGTGTACATAAAATACAAATTTAAATTTCATAAGATGATGCTTAGGTACCTCCATGAGATCGCTAAAAAAAGAGCATAGCATGATGAAAAAGATGCCAAACTTGACAAAAACAAAATTTTAGCATCTAAATTTTTATGTTATTATGAAGTGGAAAGACCAAGGTTTTTTTTAATTATTTTAAAAAATTTTTCCTTCTTTTTAGAGCATTATAAATTTTGATTAAAACACCTTGTTTCTCTTTGTATCACCGGAACTAGTAAAATAACATATGCAATTTTTACCACTTTTTTTTTTGTATGACAGACATTAATTTTTTTTAATATTTATTACCCCCCCATAACTAATTTTATGAAAACTCTAGAAATTTGATCGAATCTAGTTTAGTGACTACAATAGTTAAAAGCACAAGACTTTGAGGAATGCAAATCATGTCATTTTCATTTTTAATTGGACCCCCTACCTAAAAATCAGCTCTGAATTGTAACATACAAAACTCAATAACACAAAGATATTAATTAATTTAAATGCTTTTATTTGCTTTTAGCTGTTTTTATGAATATGGACAACATTTTCTGAAAGCAAAAAGTTTTTTCAATGAAAAGTGAATTTTTAATACAATTATTTGTTATTTCTTTAATTATAATAGATTTTTACATTTAAGTTGTTAAAATATTATAAAATTAGTTAAAAGCTGCATTAGGTTTCGTAAGTGTCCTTATGAGATAGATCTTTTTTAGTGCATTGTAAATTGTATCGTTTTGACTAATCAGAAGATCTGCAGTAATTAAGAAATGTAATTTTGTGTTTATAATCGGGCTGTAATTATAAAGTACGGAAGACCAACCAGAATACAATTAAGTTGCGTTATTTGAGTTAAGCATTGTTCTCCGCTGTTAAGGCCTTTACTTTTGCGAAATACATGTGGAGAAGTTAATTTGATTTTTCAATTTCAACTGAGAAGTGTACCTACAAGTATCAGTATCATCTTATGAAATTTATATGATCTTATTTTTATATTAATCTCAGTTATGACATTTTTCCATAAATGAAATATCAAAATTAATAATAAAATGAATGGAAATACAAATAACACAGTAAAATGTAATAAATGTACATAAAATTATAGTATTTTATGTACACTTCTGATAAAATTTCATAAGAAAGGTATCTAATTAATTTATAGGTACCTTTCTTATGAAATTTAATCTCACTCTTAACAGTCTTATTTTTTCATTTCTTTATAATATATTTTCCATAAAGCATTGTAAATGTAAAGGTGAAAGCTAAGTACAAAAAAAAAATTAGAGCGCTGAAAGTTTTCCTTAAAAATAACGAGGTAAATAATTTGTTCACTTAAATCTAAATAACTGCACTTCTCTCCATCCATAGAAGGAATTATCCTCACATAAGCTATCTAAACATCATGAAAATATCTTTCGTCACCTGTCAAGTGACGCGAAATGTTATGACCTGCTTTGTTTTATTTTCAAATTACATCTTTTTGGCGCAGAAGCTAAGTTAACATTGGTTCAAAATATTTTAAATAAATATTATAATTTCTGATTTTATTAAAATAAGTTTTGAAAAAATGATAATTGATTTTTAAAAGAATTTCAAAGTGAGATTTTCATTTTTTTATAAAATGGAAAAAGAGGGTTGCTATGATTGATTATCTGCCAATTTTGATGACTCAAAAAAAAAAACAAGATTTTTAATGAAAATTTTGGACATGCTAGGAACAATTAAAAAATGTAAAAAAATACCCCAAAAATACTTTGCTCTTTCCTCTTAATAATAACATGAAGATTTAGATGATGAAATTTTGTTTTCGTCAAGTTTGGCGTCTTTTTCATCATGCTATGCTCTTTTTTAGCGATCTCATGGAGTTACCTAATGATACTGATACTTGTAGGTACCCTTCTCAGTTAAAACTGAAAAATCAAATTAACTTCTCCAAACGTGTTTCACAAAAATAAATCTATCTCAAAGGGACATTTATGAAACTGAATGCGGCTTTTAACTAATTTTATAATATTTTAACAACTTAAATGTAAAAATCTATTATAATTAAAGAAATAACAAATAATTGTGTTAAAAATTCAGTATTTAAGTTAAATACTAGACAGAAACTCAATCCATGTGATGTTTTTATTGCACACATGATGCTTCCGGTCTTCTGTAGATTTGATTTGCAGTCATATTATTGACACAAATTATATATTTTTTTTATATACTGGTGTTCGTAAGTGTGTAAGAAGCTCTGGAAATTATAATCTGTAAATATATATCTACTTAATAACAACATTCATTAAATTGTTCAAACTTTTCCCTAATTTTAGAAGAATTAACAACATTTAATGTAAAAATAATACAATATTTCCGAAATAACAAATAATTGTTTTAAAAATTCATTTTTCATCGAAATATCTTTTTGCTTTCAGACAATATTGTCCATGTTCATTAAAATAAATAAAAGCAATTGAAAGCTTTTGAAATTAAATAATATTTTTGTTTTATTGAGTTTTGTATGTTACAATTCTGAGATAATTTTCAGGTAGAGGTGGTCCAACTAAAAAAAAAACAAAAAAAAAAAACATGATTTGGTTTCCTCAAAGCCTTGTGCTTTTAACTAATATAATCACTAATCTGCCCAAAATTGAAATTATAGAGTTTCCATACAATTAGTTGGCGGGGGGGAGGGGATACATATGAAAAAAATTTTTTTGCTATCACTTTAAAAAAGGAAAACATATTTATAGTAAGTTTTATCATTTGTGAATAGTTTCTGAAAGTTTCATTAAAATCTGACAATTATTTTTGCAAGATTTTCCAAATTAATGTATGTCATACAAAAAAAAAGTGCTAAAAATTTATGTTATTTTACTAGTTCCGGTGATACAAAGAGAAACAAGGTTTTTTTAATCAAAATTTATAATGCTCTAAAAAGAAGGAAAAAATTTAAAAAAAACTTTGATCTTTCCTCTTAATAATAACATAAACATTTAGACGCTAAAATTTTGTTTTCGTCAAGTTTGGCGTCTTTTTCATCATGCTATGCTCTGTTTTTAGCGATCTCATAAAGGGTCCTATAACAACAAGTCTAAATACCAAAACCGGTAGAATAAGCTTTAAAAAAAATAAAAAAATTGTTTGTCTATTTTACTGGGAACGGCAAAATAGCCTCTTTATTATTGTTAGGTAACTCTAAGTCCAAAGAAAAGTGATACCGAAAATAAAGCAAAGATTAATGAATTTAAAAAAAATCTTTCTTGAAGCTTTTATTTTAGTTTTAATTTCAAGCTAATAGATTAAATTTAATATTTTCAATAAGAAAATACTTTGCTCTTTGCTGTATTTGAAATCGAATTTAAATTTAGGTTTTTGTCTTTTTAATGATTTAAAAAGACAAAAAAAAAACACCCATACGTGTTGGTAGACGATAACAAGAATCAAAATAAGAGAGATTTAAATTACTGCTGTAGAAATTGTAAGAAATAATGAATGACAGTAAGTGAGTAATACTTACGTTACTAATTAATTGGAAACAAACTCAGTTTACTACTGTAATGTCCTTGAAAAAGTTAGATTCGGTCAAGGCATAAATTAATTCTCTTTTTAAAAACTAGAATCGAAATTTGTTCTCTTTGTAATTAAATTATAAAACTCTTGAATGACTGATTTTTTTTCAGTATTATGATTATTCTTATGAGACCCACCACAAATCAGTGTGATTTCTCAACTTCAACATTAGATTCAGAACATGTCAGCCTGCTCAGACCTATTTGCACTTTGTCCACACCCAGAAAGCTTTCTTTTTTAATTATTCACTGCTGAACTAGAAACGGTGAACAATCAAATTTTTCTTCTTTTCAAACAAGCGTTCATCTCAGAAACCAAAAAGACATCAACGTGTACATCTGATTATAATTTTCTCTTATCTGTAAGTGAGTTTTGTGGCTAAGATAGTTGCATTTTTCTTTATGTAACTTGCAGTTGGTTTTATAGCCCAAATAGAAAGCAGGAATTTAGACTATTAATTTTCAAAATTCCTCGTACACTTAACTAACAGGTGGTATGTTTTTTTTTTATGCACTTATAAAATCTGCAACAACTACATGATGATCTAAGCACCAACAAAGATTCGCTAAGAAATGAGCATACGTTATGAAAAAAAAATACCCCAAACTTAATAAAATTATTAAATTAGTATGAAAAATTTGACTTTGAGTGTCATTTTGCGATGAAAAACATTGATTTGGAACTTCTTACAAAAATCAGATAATTGTTAGATTTTATAATGAAACTTTAAGTTTAAGAATTTATTCACAAATTACTTTAGAAACGTTTCTTTTTTTTTTAGAAAATCTTGATAAAATTTTTTTTTACATCTGTAACCCCACCTTCACATGCACACACTTATTTAATTTTATGAAAATTTTTTTTTTTGTCAAACAGAGAAAATCTGTTCTAAATTGTAAAATAAAAAAGTGGAATGAAACTAAAACATTTAATTAGAAAAGCTTTTTAATTGCTTTTATGAATAAGATATATTATGGACACAATTGTCTTAATTTTTTTCAATGAATAATGAATTTTTAGAAGTTTCAAATTTCTATGATAATAATTTATAAAGTTTTAAATATTTTAAAATTCTGTATTAATGAAAAATTATTTGATTCAAAGTTTAGGTGATATTGTTATGAAATAAAAACTATATTTATCAATCATAAGTGGAAAAGCTTATTACAATTCAGTTACCCCTAGTATTTAAAAAGAATATATATGTAGGTACCTCTAAAAAAAAGCGATATCTGAGGTTTAAAATGCATTTAAAAAATGAAAAATCTTTCTTGAAGCTTTTATTTGGATTTTAATTCCAAGCTAATAGATTAAATTTACTGCTTCCAATAAGCAATATATTTTGCTGTATTTCAAACCGAATTTAAATTGATTGGAATGATTTTTATAATAAATTGCTAAAACCAGAAATCCTTCAAATATAAAATATACTTTTCTGAACGTTTATTTGAGGAAGTTTAACTGATTTAAAGTTTAATTAATCAAAATTAAAACAAATATTACTTTTAGTTTAAAATATTGCAGAACAGCATTTTTAACACAGATATAGGTTTTTTATGGGGTGATGATAGATTTATTGATAGCTTAATGTTTGACATTTGTAAGTAGAGAGCATATAACTCTGAAAATTACTGGACAAATACAATGTGAATGCTTTTTTTTAATAATTTTTTTAACTACCAAGTAATGGTAACAGTAATATTAGCCATTTCCCTACAAGAAAAAAATTGGCATTCACTGACCAAGCAGCTAGCACTGCTTTTGGTTGAAATTTATAAAATCTTTCTCTTAAAACAATATATTATTAGGAAAACAGGTTTCTCAAGTCCAGTAGCTGTTATCGCTCTTTCCAGTAATGACGGGGGCTTCTTTCTTAGCCTTTTATTTGAAGTGGTGCAGAATGTTAACATCTTGATTATGCCATTATTTTCTCTTTGAAAAAAGTGTGCTATCCATTTTATAGGTTGTTGCTGTTGGTAGTCCTGTAGGAACATTATTATTATTATAAATAAATAAAGATATAAAATAATAATAATAATAATGAATATCATAAATAAAATAAAACAATAACATTAAAACCTTGTTTAAAATGATTTAAATAAAAATAAAAAATTCTCCCAGCATGCAACAAACTATTCCTGCCTGAAAAATGAATATCCCACTAAAAGATGTTGAACTCACCCTCTTCGCTACCAACCACTGGACAGTCAAGAGGTGCTACTACTCTCTCCAGGACATTACTTGTGATAATACAAAATGACTTCTTCTTACATGCAACCCTATGTTATCTCTGTGTATGTTTTATTCCTGTGAAGTATGTTTTAATTCCTGTGAACACAAGGCTAGTTCTGCTGCTATGATGTGAGTGACCCCACACTTCTCAAGTGATGTCGCTTCTGTTATTTGGTACAGTTCTTTGTGATTCTGAAGCATCAGTCCACAATGTTCCAACAGAGTGATCTTTGCCAAGACCCTCAAGCTTTACTTGCTCAAAGCCTTTTTTTCTTTATTGATCTTAAGAAGCAGTTGTATACAGTTGACAGTTTAGATATTTCTGAATGGGTTTGATGTCATGCCTGACATCCATATGAAAGTCTTGATCTGACAAGGCTATTTAAGTACATGACTCAAGTTTTCCAGTTGATGTTCTGGTTTTGTAGCAATTTGCGGAGTTGGGTGAAACTACCTTTGGCACAGCCTATTCTAAGGTCAATTTCTTTTTCTCCTATACTTTGTTAACTGATACATATGTTGTGATATCTGTAGTGTTTAGTATTTACTAATTTCACTTCCTGAATTTTTATGATGGATTCAGAGTAGATCCACCACTGATTTCATTCCAATTCCAGATCATAGTTTATGTTTTCGAAAGGTTTATCCCCCCCAAAAGTGATACCTAATCAATACCTATGTCAACACAATTCATTTAAAAATCTTTCAAAAATAAAATATACTTTTCTAAAATAAAATTTATTCTTAAGACAATAGTGTCCCTGATATATCTTCTTATTGATAAAATCAATTAAAGCATTTATAATTAAATAACATCTTAGTTTTATTGGACATTTTTTTTTACAATACAGAGCAGATTTTCTCTAACTGGGGGTCCTGTTTTACAAAAAAATAATAAAAATAATGATTAAAATTCTCCAAGGACTTGTGTTAATAACTAATACAAATATTAAGCCCTACAAATTCTGAGAAAAATTAGCTGATTTAAAGTTTAATTAATCTGAATTGAAACAAATATTACTTTTAGTTTAAAATATCACAGAAAAGCATTTTTTAACATGGAGGTGGGTATTTTCTTGGTGTTAACACATTTATTGACCCGTCCTGGGTATGACAATAAACTACATCTGCGTCCTGGGTAAAATGATAAACTACATTTGACAGCAAGGCCTTTGATCAGGAGGTTTTGAGGAGCATCGAAGCACCTTTTAATTGCTAGTGTTCCCAGGTCCACGCTGACCCAGGGGTGGTAGCACCTGTTAGGATCCCAGCTATGGGCAAATAGTTAACCCCCAAAAGGAGTTGAAACACTATGAAAGTATACAAATAAGTTTTAATACCAATAATACTTTGTTTGAAAAAGAAAAATAGTACTAGCAATAAAAATCTTGTTGGCATTAAATAACCTATTGAGGTTAATATGCCGTAAAGCAAAACAAACCAAACCAAACATTTGTTGACAACCTGATGTCTGGCTAATGTATGTAAATGGGAGATAATTGTAATAATATTACATGACAAATACAACATAAACACCATTTTTTATATCATTTTTTTTAACTACCCAGTAATATTAAAAAGTTTAAAATATTTTAAGCATTCTTGTACTTTATTGAATTTTGGGTACTAGATAATAGGTAATAGATGGGTAAGACAGGGTTGCGGATCTGCTTCTAGTTGAACTAAAAGCAGTAGCAAACAAAATATTCATATGTAAATGACATGTCATCTTTGTTTTACTACTTTCACACAATACAACTTAGAACATAAACATTGAAAACGGCTAAAGGATTGGCTGTTCCACTCCAGAAAAACTGTAAGAACATGAGAAAAATTTAATAAAAGATTTACAGGATTTTCCTTGTCTGTCATATTCAATGAAACATGAATAAAGACAAAAGGAAAATTTTTCCATACCAATGCTTTTCATCCTCTGAGGGACTTTATCAATATAAATGTAATGTTTATTTTGTAACATCTACTTATGTACAGAAGTAAAAAAAATTTAAAAAAGTATTACATTAGGTTTTCAAAATTTTTAAAATTTAAGAATTCTCAAAAATTTTCTTAAGGCTAAAAATTTTGCAGACCTAATGATAATTTTAACTTCTGTTTATAAATATGTTTCAAAATAAAATCCTTACATTTACCCAGTGATGTGCTGAGGTTTGGTTATGCCTGGAGCCAACTTCTTGATTCTAAGTCTCAAGTAAGTAAGTATCAAAACATAGGTCCACATTCACAGCAGCTTGTGGGACTATAAGGCACTTGTACAACAAAATTAACAGAGACAACTTCAAATTTCAAAATCTAAATTTCTACTTCACTCTTTGATTGAATGCCCTCCCAGTATGGATACAAAGAGTCTTGCACCCTCTGCCCACTCCATTCTGCATGCTATTACATTTACCTTGAAAGTCCAAGTTAGTAAACAAATGTTTTCTTTTTGTCGTTATTCATATTGTCTTTTTACAGATATATTATCTTAATTCTTGTTCTTTTATTGTTCTCTACTTATTCTTTCTCATCCCATTCTTTGCATCTTAGTGGCTTTATTGCCTTGTTTGGAGTGAAATGATTAAAACATTTTTTTATTTTATTCCTCTGAATTGTTACACACGCACACTATATATATATATATATATACGCACACATATATTAGCCACTCAATAACTCCTGCTAAAATTAAATTTAGTCGTACTTATTTTGTGCCATCTTAACAGAAGGGACAAAATAATTTCGTCGCCGTTTAGCGACTTCCTGTGGTGTTTACTTATCAAGCAAAACACTTTCTCCGTCATAATTTAAGGTTTGCATTGCGTTTAAGTTTACAAATTTCTTAATATTGATTTCTGTGTGTCATTTTTTTTAAACTTTAACATTATTGTCACAAATTGAACGTAACGCATAAAAAGTATAGTTTGTGTTCGAGTGTATGTGATATCACGGAAACATTCAACATTAAAAAAAAAAAAAAGCATTCGACCAATTTAACAGACTTCAAGCAATGAGAAAGAAACAAATTAATTCATTAAACATTCAATTCCAAAATTCTTTTTTTTTTACGATAAGGAAGGCCAAAATATTCAATTTTTACTTTAACTCTTTAAAACTTAAAAAACTAAAACAAAAACGGTGCGCATTGAGGCCTTAAATGCTCACCACCGCTATAGAGACTAATAATTGCTGCCTGTTTTCATATTGTCACCAGGTTTTATGTGTTAAACTCCACAAATTTATCAGTACGAGGTTGGACGTACTCCAATCCAAATTGTTCTCGAACTTTCTTCTTTCATTTTTCTGTGTGTATGTGATACACATTTTGAATCATTCAATCAATGAAAAGTTCCTTACCTTATGGTTGGCAGAACAGGGATTAGGAGAGATAGTAAGTAAGACAAAACAAAGGAAATTATGGAGAGTCACGATCGCCTATGCCCAAAAGGGACACAGCACATCGAAGAAAAGATGACCGGTAGACGTTGAGTTCTCAACGCATGTTTCAATAACATCATACATTTGTACACGGACCAAAGTACTTGACTTTTTGTACTTTGTATTGAAAAAAGGATGTACGTATAATACAAAAAAAACTGACTGAGTCATCAGTCAGTTATGTGCGATGCGTGATACACGCGTAGGCGATCATGTATCATTCGATACATGACTGACGAGGCAGGTTTTTTCCTGCAGTAGGTTGCCATTTCTTTCTGCAGTAGACCAGTTACCATCCAAGGTTATAGAACCTGGTCTGTCCTGCCATTTACCCATAACTGGTGGTGGGGGAGAAGAGGATTCATACCTTTCCCAAGGGTATTAGCACGTAAGTGAATGTAATGGATTCAACAGGAATTCGAACTCAGCTCTCCAGTTCTTCAATCCAAACCACTATCCATTACTAAAAAATCTATAAAATTTTGTGAGTAAGTCCATCCTTCACACCCTCTAATCTAAAATAATCATACATACATTGACTGATATGAAAACAAATTTGGGAGAGATGTGTAAACGGTTAAATGTGAATTTTCTCTAAGAGGAAACATAACTGTATCAATTACTTGATGAATATAACATGAACACATTTCATATATTTTAACAACCCAGTAATCTTTAAAATTTAAGAAAATAGTCTAAGCTATCTAATATTTTATTGAATTTTAGGTACATTGGCTTTATAGTTTAACTTACAAAGATGCTTGTTGAGGAAATTAGAAAATACCAAAAGATTTTTAACTTTACTATAGTTAGTACTTTTATTTTCTGATAATGTCACATTTGGACATCTATATTTAAAAAAATTGATACATTTATATACTCACATAAAATAATTTCAAAATTCTTTTCAAAATATTGGGGTTGTTGAATTGTAGTGACCTTTTTCAGATATCATTAGTAAATATAGTTTTAATTTAATAACAATATCACTTAACTACTACAAATTAATACAGAATTTTAAACATTTATAAATTGTTCTCATTAATTTTTTTTTAAATTGAAAACAATTGTTGTAAAAATTCATTATTTATTGAAAAAATTTGTTTTCTTAAAACACTAGTATAATTTATAGAAGTAATTAAAAGCTTTTCTAATTAAATAATGTCTTAGCTATTTACACTATTTATATTTGGACTTTGTTGTTGTTGTTATCATGTTTTGGCTGTTGTGCCCTCTGGCCTTCCTTTGGTGTATATTGAACTGAACTGAACCCTTTATTTAACCTATGAGGTTAGACTATTCTTGTTCCACTGCTCATGCCTAGAGATATTGTCTAGTTTTTATTTTTATTTAGTTTCACCCATTTCAACTTAGTGCAAGTACATACTGCCCGACCCAGGGATTGAACTCACAACCACTATGGAAAACAAATGTCATTTTTAAAACGTTTTCTAATTGCAATATTTGCCTCATTCTATTATTTTTATTACATTTGATATTGAAACCTTGACCACTGTTAGTTTGTCGCTGTAAAATTAATTAGTTCTTTTGTATTTTTATACAATTGACTTAATTATTTACAAAAGAAAGTAAACATTTAACCTACATAATTTTGTATTTTCAAAGTGACTGGCATTTATTCAAGTGAAAAAGCAACTAGCCCTGTTGTACATACATTGATGCACACAAATCTCTTGAAATGTAAATGGAGTTAATCTTGTTTATTTGGTGATTTGCCAAAGCAAGATTTAAACAGGTCTTATTTTTGTTTTCTTCACAGATAATCTGATCAGGAAAAAAATGCTTTGTACACATGGAAAACTTTCTTGATGCAATGAATTTGAATGGATCAAAATTTTGTTGAGCTCAGATTTTTAAAAATGGAAACCTACACACAAAAGAAATATTTTTGTGAAGTTTGTGGATCAGCATTTTCGAATTGTTTCAAGTTAAAAAGACATACGCAAATTCACACGGGAGTGAAACCATATTCATGTGAAGTGTGCAAGTTTTCCTTTTCACAGAAAGTGCATTTGGCACAACATATGCAAATACACACTGGAGAGAAACCATATACTTGTGAACTATGCAGATCTTCCTTTTCAAGAAAGTTTAGTTTAGAACGACATATGCGAATACATACAGGAGAGAACCCCTATTCTTGTGAGCTATGTGGATCTTCATTTTCAGAGAAGGTTGGTATGATGAAGCATATGCGAACACACACTGGAGAAAAACCATATTCTTGTGAAGTATGTGATGCTTCTTTTTCATCAAAGTCTAATTTGGTACGGCATATCCGAACACACACTGGAGAAAAGCCATACACTTGTGAAGTGTGTACCACTTCCTTCTCAGGAAAGTCAGACTTAGTGAAACACATGCGAATACACACTGGTGAGAGACCATATACTTGTGAAGTATGTGGATCTTCCTTTTCAAGAAAATCAAATTTAATGCAACATATGCGGACACATAATAGAGAACCCCTATTCTTGTGAGGTATGTGGATCTTCCTTTTCATGAAAGTGAGTCTTGGACAACATATGCTGACAGAGAAACTGATACTATGTAAATTAACTGGTCTGCTTGTAAAAAAATAGGGAAGAATTTTGTGGGGGTAATAATTTTTGTACATTAGCATTCCTAGGCCATCCTCAAGCCACATCATTTGTCAGAATCAAAAAATGTTTTAGAAGGCAGAGCTGGGGATTCATGTGTCATAATACATGGCGTCCCCCCAAAAACATTGACATCATTTTATAGTCAAATTACATAGCCAGTTCTTGCTCAAATGATCTCGAAATTTAACAAAATGTGAAAAACCTAAGTTGACTGTGTGGACTTATCTCAATGAGAATCTGCTTGGAAGATGGATCAGGTATGCCAGTGATAATGACAATGTCTTGTTGAAATGACCCCCCCCCCACTTCACCTGACTTGACACTTTGTGATTTTTTTTTTCTATGGTGCTATGTGAAAGGACAAGTCTATATCCCTGCCTCTTCCTATAATCCTAGAGGAACTAAAGCAGAGAATCACTGAGGTGCTGGAGAATGTTACGCAAGATATGCTACAGCATGTTTGGCAAAAGCTAGACTACCGACGTGTCGTGCCACAGGTGGTGCACATATTGAACATTTGTGAAGCTTTGTAAAATCAGTTATAAAATCTATATCCCTTTGAATATCGTGTTCAAATTTTGATAAATAAATCCTTTATTATTCAACATGAAGCCTATTTAATTTTGTTTGCCTGGGTTACTCAGACATTCACATTTTCACTGATGTCAGTTTTGTGGGTGGGGTGACACACCCTGTATAAATACACTGTCAAATCAATCACTGACTTCTAATGTATGCTAATGAGGTCTTTTTTAAATTTTTAAAGTATGCATTTATCACTGATGTAAGCAAAGTTTCAAACTTGAGATTTGTAAATTAAAAAAAGTACAGATAACTCTTATGAAGTCAGGTATTAATTTGACTCTGTATTTATATTAGGAACAGGATCCCAGATCTAAAATGATAAAAAATACCAATCTTTTTGAATTCTGACAAATGCAGGGGCTTAAGAAAGGTCTGCTGAATGTTAATATGCAAAAATTGTTAAGAAAAGAAAAGGTCTTTCCTATTTTTCATGAAAGGACCAGTCAATTTAAATTTGCTGAGAAATCATATTTATCGATAATGTGTAATACTTTCTTTTTACTTGATTTTCATAAACGTAAATACTCACTTGGAAAAAATACTTTTGTGTAATGTTAGGATCTCCCTCACTGGATATTAACAGTGTATATATTTACATACAGTGTATATAAAATATGTACTTTTGATGTGTGAATCTCCACTTTCACAGAAGATTGATTTGGAACAATTTGGAACACACACTGAAGAGACATCATGCATTTTTTTTTTTTTAATTTAGATACATATTTTTAACTTGATCAAATTACCAAAATTCTATACAAAAACATCCAGGAAATTAAAAATGCACTGTAGATATCTGTGTCCAAAAACCTTTATACAGTTCAAATTTTAAAATCATCATCACCCATTTTAGCAGGAAACCATTTTGTTAGTGCTGGGAAGGTTCTTATACATTTTCTTTTCTTGACTGTTCAGTTTCTGCTCATGTTTAAAAGTTTTAACATTTTTTTTTTTTTCTCAATAGGAGTAGATAGTTTTGCCTATCATCTGGTTCACACTCTTCCCCAGTCTTTGGAACAGGAGTAGAGGTTTATCCCTTGTTCCATGTTTAGGATTGGGTTTCCAGTTCCTTCTAAAGTTTTTTTCCTTCTTTTATCATCTTGTTTTTGTTGGTGCCCCTTACTCTGTAACCCTCTACCTAAAGTGGCTCTAGGATCTTATACAGAGTGAACACCATTGTAAAAAACAAACATGTCTTATGAAAAGATTTTTTAATGACATCTTTGAAAAGAAGTATTAATTTTTTTTACAATATATATTAGGCATCACAACTCTAACTGCCTGACTATATTTTTAAATCTTTTCAGCCTGTTATGCAAAAGAAATAAATCTTCTTTATCAAGATGAGTGTCATTATTTAAAGTTGATCTGCATTTTCATTAGAGTTAATATTTCTATATTTGTATTTGTTGCTACCTCTGAATTCTCTCCTTTGTTTATTGTGATGTGAGAGATTACCACATAATCTTTAAAAGAAAATTTAAATCCTTATTTTAAACACTAAGAGTGCACAGGACATGCAAGAAGCATAACAGATATTGGTGAGCCGAGTTCAAATTCTTGCCAAATCAGTTGCATTCATTTTCATACAAATGTTATGGGGAAAGGCATGAATCCATCTATTCCCCCCTCCATCTTTCTACTGGTTTAATTAGCAGGGCTGTCTAGTACATAATTATTTACTCCTGTCTTAATACTAATCCTGATAGGTTTAATAAGATTAAATTGGCACCTAATCTTAAAGATAACCTTCAATCTGTTAACTGGGACAGGAAATGACATTTTGATTTCAATGCCTCCAAAATGAAATTGCTTTTTCTTAATAGTCATAGAGAACTTTTTTGCTTTCCATCAGCATGTCTGATGCTAAACCCAAGAGAATAACTTGTGCCTTCTTGGTCTAATATATTCCAGTGACATGAAGTGGAATGATCATATCAAAGGAATTGCTAGGTCTGTTGGTTCACTGTGTAGTTCCAGATAATTTTCCTCAACAGAATCTATCTTACACCTTTATAAGTCTACTATTTGTCCATGCATTGAATATTGCTACCAGATTTGGTTTGGTGCTTCTACAATATATCTACAGATTCTTAACAAAATCTGAAAAGTATCTGTAATGTTATTGGTTCTGAACTGGCATCTCAGCTTCAGTTACTTTTCTACTCCCATAAAGTAACTTCCTTTTGCCTTTTTTATAAATATTTTCATGATCACTGTTCTGATGGACTTCCTTTCTTGATACCTTTTTAAGAAAAAATCTAAAACTAGAAAAAACAAATAGATCCACCTCCCTTTAAAAGAAAGGAAATATTAAGTGGTAGAGTTCAATGAAAATATATAAACCCTGAATTAAATGAAGAAAACAAAAAGTTTCAAATATATTTGTATGATTATCTTAATAAGGAAACCTTTTTGTGCTATAACATATAGCTTATTTATTTTTAAGTACCTTGGAGAAATTTTCAAAATAAACTTGTTTTGGAAATAGGACTTAGATAACTAAATACACAAGTTATATTAAATTTTGGCCTGAAATTATAGACAGTAATTTAACCAAAATGTAATGAGAAATAATAAAAAAAATTGAAAATTCTAAACATATTAGTGTTTGATGATTTATACTAAGCTTTTCCATTTATGATTAGTGAATACAGTCTTTAGTTAATAATATTATCTAAAAGGGTGAAATTAATACAGAATTTTAAAAGAATTAAAATTTAAATTATGCTAATTAAAATAAAATAAAAAATAATTAAAAATTCTTGTAAAGATTCATTATTCATCAAAAAAAATTTTTTTTCTTAAGACAATAGTGTTCATAATATATCTTATTTATAAAAGCTTTCCTAATTAGATAATGTCATAGTTTTATTGCATTTTTTTATTTTGGGATTCAGAGCAGATTTTTGGTAAATGGTTTTCCTGTTTAGCAAAAAAACAAATTGATGATTTAAATTCTCTAAGGAATCCTGCTTTTACTTAACATAAATAAGAAGAGGTTGGAATTTAACTTCTTGAAATTTCATAAAATTAAGTAAGTGGGGGTAACAAGAAAAAAAAATTACCAAGATTTTCTAAGAAAAAAATAATTTTATTCATTTGTGAATAAGTCCTGAAAATTTAATTAAAATCCAATGATTATTTCATTTTTACAAGAATTTTCAAAACAATGTTCTTAATGCAAAATGATGCTAAAATTTTCAATACTAATCTTATGCCAACCAGTGACACAAGAAAAACAAAACTTTTAAACAGAATATCAAATGTGCTAGAAAGGATTAAAAAAAAAACTTAAAATAATCAAAAAATACTTTGGTCTTTCATCTTAATAAATATTTTCACAATAAAACTTTGTTTTATCTAGTTTGGGGCCCTTTTTCATCATGCTATGTGCTCTTTTAGAAAATCTTTGGAGGCACCTACATTAGGAGGAAGTACTGCTTGGAAAATTTAATATTCACAGGACATATTGAGAGAAGATGGGGCATAATGAAAAAGAGTTACCTACCTTTTTAAGTGTAGAGTTCTACTTTGTGCCATTTTCCTTCAGGACATAAGCAATCATGGCCCTTCACATCTTCTCATCCCTTATAGCTCGTAATAAATTTTGTCTTTTTGCTATTTCTCCAAAACTGTTCTCCCATCCATTTACTCAAACCCATCAAGTATGTTACATGCGGTCTTCCTCTGTCCTGTGAGTATCAGATTTCCCTCCTTCCTCATTATGTGCCCCAGAAATTTCAACTGTCTCCTCCTGATGTTAAATACAAGCTTCCTTTTTGTTTCAATTTTCTCCAAAACCTTGCCATGTTTGGTCCATAGTATCCTCAGCATCTTTTTGTAGAAACATATTTCTGTTGCTTCAAGTCTCTTCTGCATCTTTGAGATTGTCCAGCATTCACTTCCACTAAAACAAGGATGACAACAAAAAAAGATGCCGAGTCATGATCCACCCCATCTGCTTTCAAGAATGCTGCTCACAACACTATTAAGAGTCATAGCAAGCTGTCAACCTCACTACCAGTGCCATGAAACAACTGAATCGACATGTGCATCAACTCCAGACCCTACTGACTCTCCCCATCCTCCAAGTTGCTTCCCTCACCCACAAAGAGAAATTCTGCCTTTATCCTCTATACCAGCAATACAAAGAATTTTACCTTAACAATTCTTGTCTTCTTTTCTTTTCGCCATACTGGCAGTACTTGTTTTTTTGTTTGTTCTCTTATGCTACCATACATGTTTGTGAAATTGAAATATTTAAAGAGGAAGCAAGCAGAATGGTTTAAAATGAGGGTTTGATTTACAAATGTATGTATAATGCCACACTTAATCCATTACTTTGTATCCAGCATTATAACATTAAATTTTCAACTTACAATGTGAATATAGTTAATATTGCGCAATAATTTTCCAGCCATAAATTCTTCCTGAAGAAGTCAGATTTTTAAATTCATCCACATACACTGATGAATTGCAAGAAAAAGTCTTCTTTGGTCCCAAAGGACAACCATAATGATACTGCTGAACATAGCTTGATTTTGTATCTCTCTTTATGCAATTCTAAAGTATGGAAGTCTATAAAGAAAAAAAAAATTATTTCATATAGTTTAGATGTTAGGGTTTCATAATCCTATTGAGTTCCTAGTAAAAAAAAAAAAAAAATCAGATTTTTGTATTTAAAATTTATAGATACAACAGAGTAATAAAAAAAGATCTGCTATTTGCAGAAAAATGGTCAGAAACTAAGATTCCATCTTAATATTATACTAACATTTGTAAACAGAACCCCTTGATTAAAAAATTCATTTTTGAAAGCAATGAAGATTGTATTCATACAGTACATATAAAAATACATTTTCCTGCAATTTTTTTAAAAATCATTTCACTCTAAGCAAAGCAATAAAGTCATTAGGACACAAGGGATTACACAGTGTTAGAGGATATGAGAAAAAGTACTCTTAAGGAGACAGAGGATAACGATTGATATTGCATTTAAATTTTTGAAAATCAAAGTTGACTGGGAACCTGGAAGAGAGTTCCACAAGCGAGAAGAGCAATTGAAGAAACTGTTAGCATAGAACTGATGGTCACATTTAGCCATTTAAACTGTAAAATGATAAGACATTTAATTGAATCAAAAGTGATTAAAAAACTAATACAAATAAATGAACTTTTTAAATACTGGAAAAAATAAATATTTAATAAGTCATATTTGACTTAACTTTTAATTTTTTTCAAATGCAGAACTACAAAAAAAGAAAAAAGTGGACAAAGTAAGTGATATAACTGCCCATTTTTCAAGTGCTTTTGTTCAAATTCACAGTTAGTCTTTGAATTCTCTATATTATTCATTCATTATGACATAAATGTCCAAAGTGAAAAGAATCTCAAAAATAAAACAGCATAAACAAACCAGAAAATACAATGAAAACATCCAATCATCAATAAAAAGTTTCAAGTAGCAACAAAGTAGAGATCACTAAGCCATGTTGCGTATAATTTTGTCCTTTGTTTCAATTTAATTTACTATATCAAAAATACTTGTCATTCCTTTTTACAAACCTTTGTTAGAAAAAATTGAAAGTCAAAGGCATTTTTATAAAATGAAAGAAAATCATTGTCATGATTCATCAGATAGAAAAAAAATTGTTACATAACATTATTATTGCAAACGGAAATTTTTTCTGCTGTAATAATAAACTTTTTTTTCAACTAAAGTTCACTCAATAAAGAATGTGCTAGTGGTGCAATGGCTAGTAGGTCAGAATGAGAAATCAGAGACCTGACTTCAAAATTCCAGTCAAGTTCATTACATTCACTTATATTCAAATGCCCTTAGGAAAGGTAGGAATCCATTTCCTCCCCCAGTAATGGGTTAAATAGTAGGACTTGTATCTGAAAAAAATGTTAGTGAAGTATTTACTTGCAAGAAAAGAATTATTCTCAACAATCAAAAATATGTTTTGCCTTTAGATAACCCAAAAAGGGCTTGATAAGCTGTAAAAATCAAAATCAATCACCTAAGAAAGCCTCGATAGCCACTCATGGTAATGCTTTCCATTTTCTGATACACATGTAACAGTATAGGTCAAGGGATATCAAATGTCTCTACAATTTCAGAAATGAAATGTCACATCTGTCATGCTTCGTTTGAACTCTGCAAATTTGTTGCCTTTCCATGAACAGTTTAGTCAGACTCACCAGATGTCAGAGATCAACTGATATATTTTTTGTTAATTCATTTTCTATGGTTTATCAACCTTTTGTAAACTATTTAAAGCCAGAAAATATATTTGAGATAATAATGGTTTAGTAATGTAAGTCTTACTAATTAACCCATAGCTGGAGGGAAAGAGATAGATTCACACATCTCCCAAGGGTATTTGTGCACAAGTGAACATAATGAACCCAACATAAATTGGAACTCAGCTCTTCGATTAACAATTCTGAGCCTTTATCCATTACACTGCCTGCATATCCAAGTTTACAGCACCTGGTATTACTAAATGGTCACCCATTTAGGTATTGACCAGACTCAATGTTGCTTACCTTTGGTGATCATACAGTTTTGTAATCTGTCATACATACATAATACAAGAAATAACAGAAAGACTTCAATCTAAAATAATAAAGTATTTAATTGCCAAACGCAATTAAAATACATTAACAACAAAGAAGTAAAAAATCAGCAGAAAGATTATTGATTACTTATCAGTTAATACTCAACTGCATAGAGCTGCTAAGTACTAATTCATCTTGAAACATGTGACACTTGACTTTAACGTCCAGGTTAACAAATACTCAACATGTAATTGTAACCACCCAGTCAGTGGCATGATATCTCTATTTATCGTAAGTGGTGGTCTACATTTCCATTATCTAGAGATTCACATTCAAACTCCAGTGTCAGCAGTGACACTTTCCATATGTGACATACAGGAACCGGGGTTTCTATGTGATATGGCCAATTGATACAGGTTTGAACATTTTCATGACTTTATATACTTCTATCACAAGTTCTGGCATATCTATTTACAGCAGGATCAGTGTTCCATATTGGTCAATGCAATATAGATCCTGACGTATAGCGGCTTAGTATGAAGATATAAATTATTTTACTTTGGAAGAGCCTATTACAAGTTGATAGAGACCAATAATACCAGATTTTTATTGATAACACTGGATTCTACAGTGGTCACTTGGGAGGTAAGTATGTCAACCTTTCATGCAGCAGCAACTGCTTTGACATTTTTCAAGTTAAATCTGTTAGAAATAAGGTAAAAATCATGACATGAAATTGAGAGTCACAATCTAAATGAAAATTCTGTTCAGAAAATGAAAATTTCAATGTAGCTATCCAGAAAATGCTTTTTACATTTCATGGTGTAAACATTCTTCTCAAATATTACAGCTTTTAACTGTTTAAGCTACTAAACCTACAACTGTTTAACCTACAAAACATGAAATTTAGCCTATGCAATTTGAAATTTTAAACCACAGGACATAAAATTTTAACCTACAAAAAATGAAATTTAACTCACAGAAAAGCAAATTCCAGCTACAAAAAATTACAAAATTTACCAAAGTCTACACAAACTCAACATTTGATATATTATCTTAAATTTAAAAAAAAAAATTGAACCAGTTCTCAATTTACAGCCATTTACTTTCAGTGACACATTTTTGAGAAAATATTTAAGGGTTAATAAATGATGACAGAAAAAACATTTTGCACTCGTTTTTAAAGTCAAGTTGAAGATTAAATTTATAATCAGTTACTCTACCATATAAAACAATAGTTTACAAATTATCAGGCATTTCACTTGCTAATGTCATCATCACAATCCACCCAGAGGGATAATGATAGTTCAAGAAGAAACAACTTGTGCAGGAGTGGATTTTTAGGTGAATGAGGAGTTGCACAGGTCCATACTCACCCTTTTGACTTCTAGAATGTAATAGAAAGATGAGGCCAAGATGGCTGCTCAAAACAGCCAGACTAAGTTTTGATGCAAGAAATACACTTCTTCCTATATTTGCCCAAGTGATATGAATTCAATTTTCATTTTTCTTGATTGATTGACACCTAAGGCAAGATAACTCAGTCTACCCTGCTATTTAATCCATAACTGCTTGTAAATTTTCAACCTTACAAAATATGTAGGAGTAAAAAGAATACAAAATCAGTGAAAAAGAACACAGCTCATTTTCCAGAAATTTTATTTATATAAAACATTTTAGACTAAAATGTATAAAACATCTAAGTACTTTCAAAAAGACTAAAATGTACATTTTGTAACTAATATTAATGTAATCCATAGATTTTTTTCTCTTAGTTCAAAAGAAAAAAAAATTATTTTTCATAAGTGGTTAGTGAAAGGTTCTTGTCCCAACCAGGAAGAAATCCCTAGAAGGGTGCCATTGTCATTTGAGGTTTACCATATTATATGTATTGTATCTAAGCATTTGAGCCATGAGCCATCCACGAGCTGTTGGTCCCAAGTAAATCATTCAAACCTGACTGAGGTGCTGGAAAATGCTAAGAAAAAAATGAGGACAATTTGTCTATTGCCTTTTTACAAGATGTACAAACTGTTTACAAGCCAAAATATTTTAATGCATTTTACTGATTTTAAATTTAACAATTTTTAATTAATAGGCATAATTTTGCAATAAATTCTTTCTACTAAATTTTAATTACTTAAATCAATTTTGAAAAATAAAGTGCATACTACATTAAAAATATTGTTGTAAACGTCATACTACAAGAAAAACATTGCAGTAGATCTCATAATGCAAGAGATACATTGTGGTATACAGATCGCCTTTGGTAGACTGCATACTACAAGTGAAAATTGTGGCAGATAGCATACTACAGAAAAAATATTGCGTAGACTGCATACTACAATAGCATCCCAAGAATTCTGAACCTTTCACCAACCTCTTGTATTTTTCATTTTAACACATTATATAAACATTTGGTTTCTGCCAAACAAAGCTGATATTCATCAATTATCAGGGAATCAGAAAATTCTTTTTTTTTTTTTTTTGCATTAAATCTATTTTGTAAGAAACAAGAAATTCTCCAAAATATTGAATTTTTCAAGGTGTATAAAAACATTGATGAAAGCACTAAATACAAATCAATGATGAAGAGCAAAAATGCATTCATTAAAAAACTGAGAAAAAGTTTAAAAAAAAAAAAAAAAAAAAAAAAAAACCCATCTAATCATTTTTTTTTGGCTTATAAATTTTGTGGATAAAAATATGATGACAAAAAGTATCAGCATAAAATTTTTTTTTCTGTTTGGCAAAATTTGATGTGACCTTCATGGGTAGGAGACAATTCATAAAATTCTTTTCAAAAAATATTCATGCAGATTCAAATGAATATATCTTTTCTTTTGTCTATTTGCTTTTCCATTTTAAGTTAGAATCAAGTAAAAATATTAACCAATAGACTTCACAAAAATATGGCTTTCCACTCTCAAATGTATGCATATCTTAAGTTTGAAATACTGGAAAATGTAGGTCTACATGTTTCTGCCAAAAGTGGTTCTAGACAGAATAGTGGTGGTGGGGTGAAGAAATTTAGTTTTATTGTGCACTAATGTTGCCTGACAATGATTTAGTTTAACACTGGGAATATCTATTTGCCATTGTGTGTAATATTTTGTCACGTTTTTGTCAATATTATCCAATAATCTCCAATGATTTTCATTTAAAGCCTCACACATCCTGTGGAAGGGATTCATCAAAAGAACACATTGTCTCCTCAATGTGCATTTGCTTGTGCCTTTTTAAGTTAGAATTAAATGAAAATGTAACACCACAAATTTCACAAGAATGTGGCTTATCGCCTGCATGTGTTTTGAAGTGTCTCTTCAAAGCGGAGTTGCTTGCAAATGCAGAGCCACATAATTCACAAGAATACGGCCTTAGCCCTGTATGTATCCGCAAGTGTATTTTTAGATCTGAACGCTTAAGAAAGGTAGCTTCACAAATATCACAAGAATAGGGTTTCTCCCCAGTGTGCATTTGCATGTGTTTTTTCAAATTTGACTTGTCTGAAAATAAAAATCCACACATTTCGCAAGGGTATGGTTTTTCTCCTGTATGTGTCCTCATGTGCGCCTTTAAATTGTATCTCTCTGAAAAAACCGACCCACACATTTCACAAGAAAATGGCTTCTCACCTGTGTGGGTATGCAAGTGTCGTTTCAATGAGGAATTTCTTGAAAATGCCGATTTGCAAATGTCACACGTATAAGGTTTTTCTCCTGTGTGTGTTTGCATGTGCCTTTTCAAAGTTGAATTACTTGAAAATGAAGATTTGCACACTTCACAAGAATAGGTTTTCTCTTTCGTGTGTTTTTCCATTTCCTTTCCTAAGGCTGAATTCATTGAAAGTTTTCTTTTTGTTCTCACTCATGTATTAAGAAATCTTTCAAGGGCAAATTAAAGGAAAATCAAATTCTATGTTCTTTCTTACAAGAAAATTTGTTTTCAATTTGTCCAGATAAGAAAATATTTCTCTGGGGATTTTTTTATCACATTGGGCAATCTGTAAAACAAAAGAAATATTATTAATGAAAAAGCCAAATGATGAATTAAAACAAAAATTTTAAAATAACCCAGTGTAATTTCAATGAAAACATTAGTATATATAAGGGGATGAGCATTTGTACACACTCATGCCTAGAATAAAAACAAATTTGAAAGAAAAGAAGCAATCTTGATTTATTTTTGTTCAGCTTTTGCAATCAGCTGCTCAGAGTTTTAAGAATTTTTCAAAGTTTTTTACTCATTCACTAACCAATATTGATTGGAAAGGCGCCTAAGATTTTACAGTCTACAGCATTGTTTCTCAACCTTTTTTTATTTCTTGGTGCACTTGTAGAATAACTAAAACTGAGTGCACTTTAAATTTTAATAATGAAAAATTAGTGATAAAATCTGAAAATAGGAAAATAATGAAGTCCCCTGAAATAAGGATTTACTTTTAAGACATTGTAAGTATGCTTGTGTGAAACTTGTCCTTGATGTGCTTTGGCAATTTTTTAAAATGTTAGGCTTCATCATACATTTTGTCATCAATGCATTTAGTATTGGGAAGTGCATAAAACCCTAATTCATATATGTACAAGGTTGAAAATTGCAATAAAATATTCAATGCTTTACTATTTATTGAAGGATTTTCTTCTTTAATGGAAATCCAAAACTGATCAATGGACATCACTTTATACTTGATTTGTAAGACACGACCAGCAGATATAGGTGAATTTATGATGAATCTGCTATTAGTTTTTAGAGTAGCTGATAATGACTGATTTAAATCCCTTGAGGAAGACAAAAGATTATCCACTCCTACTTAAAGATTAAGGAATTTAGCATCCACTGAAGATGACAAAGTCTTGACTTAGACATGAAAGCCATGTGCTTGGTGTCTTTAACTTTTTAAAAATAAAGATTATTTAAATATAAAAATAATGCATGAATTACTCTTCTGTTAACTTGGGGTGCACTTGTTGTGAAACACTGGTCTATAGTTCTTAAGTATCTTTTCATTTATGGATCATCAGATATAATCTTAACATAAAATATGTGGATGACACCATGTTGATGGCAGACTCAGAAAGAGAGCTGATAGAACAAGATAGTAAAGGAATGCAAGAAAAAAGGACTAACTTCAAAAAGACAAAATGAATGATTGTCTGCAAGAAAGACAAACCAATGTGTTAGGTATATATTGGGGATGTCAAAATCAAGCAGGTGCAGAAATTTAACTTTCTGAGTAGTGCAGTAACAAACAATTGATAGTGCGAGACAGAAATCCAAAGGCACAAAGGAATGACAAAAGAATCTTTTAGAAACTATTTAAAAAAATCTTCCTTAGAAACATAGAATCTCCCTATAAATGAAGAAGAGACTTGAAACAACAGAGATAAGGTTCTACTGAATGCTGAGAATACCATAGATAGAATATTTGAGCAATGAGAAAAGTGTAAAGGCAAACAGAAACTACAAGGAAACTTATACTTACAACCAGAAAGGGAAAGAGTATTTAATACTTAGAGGACATTGAAGGCAAGAGAGGTAGGTGAAAACAATAACTTACTTGATGTGTTTCTGCTAAATGGATGGCAGAACAGGGACAAAAGTTACTTAGAACAACAAAAGACAAAGGTGTGGATTACTCCTGTCCAGAAAGGTCATGACATTTAAAAGTATAAATAATACAGATATAAGCAATTTTGTCTGGAAATATGCCTAAGTTTTTACAATCTATTGAAACACAGCAGGTTAATAGTTTTTGGTTATTCTGGACCTTAAAAAGTTTTCAATTTTGCTTTGTATGGGAACAGTAAACCTCCACAGACAGGAAAATGTCCTTGATTTTTTACAATATCTAAAAAGATAGTTTATCAAATTTTAGGAGGGTAACAAAATATAATTTTTCTCCACAAACACCACCAAAATTCATGAGAATCAGACAAGATTTAAACCAGACAAATATGAGCCCAAAGAAAAGACATGAGAAAATTATTTGCATTTAATATGCTTAGAGTTATCTCCCTTGAGAAATAATGGCTCATAATGTAGTTTATCTGGGTGTGTATGGTGTGTATGTATGACACTGTGGTCATCCACATAAAAGAGGAAGATGTGACTATCTCAATCTCAAGTGTTTCTGTCTTATAATCAGCAGATGGTTCTTTTTGAAGTCTGACATTTTAATAGGTATCCACTTTGACTGAAGGGGAAGTAAAGGAGTGAATGAAGACTTTTTGGAGACACAGTGACAACAAACCAAAGATTGATTATTTCTGGATGCTGATCTATATTAACAGTCATGTTTGGGATTGAGGAAGTCAGTTCTGGTTTACCCTTAAAAAAATAATATAAAATTATTCTTGTAAATAAACAACGTAATAAATACTATGCATGGTGGAGTAATGGACAGCAGCTCGGATTGAGGACCTGGAGAGCCAAGTTTGAATTTCAGTCAAATCCATTACATTCACTTACGTGCTAATACCCTTGGGAAAGGTATGAATCCACTTCTTCTCCCTCCCCCCAGCTATGGGGAAAATAGCAGGACAGACCGGGTTCTATAGCCTTGGATGGCAACTGGTCTACTGCAGAAAGAAATGGCAAGCTAATGCGGGAAAAAATCTGCCTCGTCAGTCGTGTATCGAAAGATACATGATTGCCTAAGCGTGTATCACATATGGCACATAAATGACTGTCAATTTTCAAGAACAAAAAAAATATATAAATGTTAGGTTTAATACAGTTCTAATCACTTTAAAAAAAAAAACATTACCCAAGAGTGAAGGTAATTAAAAAAAATCAGTGTCATGGGAAAAAACCTATCCTTTTGACAGTTTTATTGCAGGCATGAAAGTCCATGTTAAAAAGTGATGATTAGAATTATAAAACTTAAACATATGATGAAAGTGAATTTTATACTTTTGTTCTTGAGAATTTACAAAATATTATAGTATTTATTTATTAGATTATTTACAAGAATAATTTCATATTTAAAACATTCTAAAAACTAATACAATATTTATCATTTGAAGCCAATTTATAAAGAAAGAAATGTGAAAACAATTTTTTATTCATAAATTTATAATCATTTGCTAAATTATTAAAATATGTGAATTAATTATAAGGAAAATCCTTATTTACTATTTTATAAAGTTTGAATCAACTGACAACTATTCCAATAAATAATAGCGTAAATAAACAATCTAATATTTCTATTGTCAATTGCAATTCTCAAAAGCAAAGAAAATGTATAAATTCATTTTCATCGTATGTTTAGGTTTATTTCTAATCATTGCTTAAAAAAAAAAACTCGTCACATGTAAAAAGCCATTCTTTTGTTCGACACTCCATTTTATTGTTGGCTGTTTTTTTTTCTTAAGATTCAGTTCCCTTTCACTCTAAAATTCTAACTGAACAGTTATTTTGAACTGACTGTATAAAATATTTGAATGATAATCCGTAACACAAATTCCTATCGTTCAAAAATACCACATGGATTTAATTTATCTTTGTTACTTGTGTGTTCCTGATTGGAAACTTGTCCTTAAGAAGAGTGTATGTATACCGCCATGGTTAGGAACCTGCCAACTTCAACAGAGTCCACCATCCCCTGGTTGGTTTTCTCTAGGTATGTCCACTATCTCGTTAAAAAGTGGTATACCTTGACGAAAAAAGGTCCCCAAATTGATAAAACAATTTTTAACGTTTAAATGTTTATGTTGTTATTAAAGAGGAAAGACCAAAGTATTTTCTGAATATTTTTCAGATTTTTTAATCCTTCCTATAAATGTTAAAAATTTTATTTAAAAATCTTGTTTTTTTTTCGAGTCAAAAAAATTTTGTAAATTCAAACTTATCGCCCTTTCTGTCTGAGTTTGTAAACAAGATCATAGTTAGTTCAAAAATCATGTAAAATTCAATTACAATTTTTTTCTTTTGTTATCTTAGGAAATTTAGAATGATTAAAATATACTTAATGTAATTTGAAAGAAACATTACTTACTTTTTTATCAGAAAATTTTTTAAGAGAGATATTTCCAACCGTGGTGCTTGCTTTGGTGCGTGTTTGACGGGCGTTAATTGATGTACGTCAAGATATTGACAACTTATGTCAGGGGAATTTATCGGACGGTTGCAAAGAAGTGATATAATTCGTTCTAATTTTAAGTGAATCTGGTTAGTAGATTTAAAAAAAAAAATTCACTTTCAAATTTTTTTTTTTTTTACCTTACGGTTGAGGAAGAATTCTGCACTGAAAATAACATTTAAATTATGAAAGAAAATCAAATTTTACAAGTAAAAATAAAACAGTAAAAACATTTTTTTAAAATGAGGTTTATTATTTCAGTCATGAAATATTTTTCTGAAAATATAAAAATTACATGAAACACCATTAATTGAAACAGGTTAACTTAATGAAATGAGATTTTATTTCTTTTTATTAAGGCAGATTTTTTTCTATTTATTAATAATTGTGATATGGCAGTCATGAGAGTTTTATACATATTTTATTTATTAATAAAATTAACATGCTATGCAATCGATTTCAAACTTGAAAATTTGGGGGCACTTCCAAGGGCGTTTTTTTTTTTTTGTAATTGTAAATAGTCGATATTTTCTTTTATCCCACTATTTGATTATATTTGAAAGAAAAAGAAAAAAATTGAAAATGAAACAATATTCAGTCAGAAAACTTGACAAGCGTTGTTGAGTTGTTAACTGAACGAATGCAAAGCAATTTCTGAAGTAAAAACAACTTGCTTCTATCAAGGGAAACTACTCACGTGACATTATTTCAAAGCTGTGCATCCATACTTTCGTTGGAGACGATTTTAAATACAATTTTGGAATATTAAAAAATTATTTTAAAAATATCAATGGTTGTCAGATTTTAATAAGCTTTCAAATTTATGATCTTTAAAAAGTAGAGAACATAATATATCATTTCCATAAGGTTGCATAAAGAACTTAATTTATAAATATATAACAACCTTTTGTCATATTGTGTATTTAAAATTGAAAAAAAAAAAAAAAATTAATGTAAAAATTCATTTTTCTTCAAAAAGATTTTTTCTTTCAGATGATAATTACCTTCGTATATATTATTCAGAAAAGCCATTAAAAACTTTCTTAATTAAATATTGTCTTAATTTTATTGTATTTTTACAATTGAGGTAAAAGTTTGGACAATTTTGGACATTTAAAAAAAAAAAAAAAAAAAAAAATTTAGATTCTTCAGAGTTTTGTGCATTTAATTAAAAAAAAAAAATTCAGGTTGTAAATAAAAAATTTTTGAGTTTTCATAAAATTAAGTTCGAGGGGGGTAACAAATAACAAAAACCACATCACTTGAAAAATTTCAACAGTAGTAGAGTGTAACCCGGATATAAGAGAGTTGTCGGGTCTGGAGAAGAAGTCTCTTATATCCGGGTTTGGTCTATTATATATACATTAACACAGGCTCTAATTTGGGACCAGAGAAAATGTCTCTTATATCCGGGTTACACTGTACTAACTAAAATAAATAGCACATAACTCAAAGAGAAAATAATGACATAATCAAAATGTTGACTTTCCATACTACTTTATACAAAACGTTAGGAAAGAAACCCTCACCAGAAACAGAGTAATCAATTAGTAGACTTCAGAAACTTAATTTCCTGAAAAGCTTTTTTTCTTCTTTTTTTTTAAAATTTCATTCAGCATTACCATTCATTTTATTTTTAAGTAAGCACATTAAAAAAAGCTTGACTACCGTTGACCGGATTCATGGTCTCGTAGGTAGATAAGGATTTGAATAAAAAATAAAAAATAAAACAGTTGAGTGTTACTGTTGACTAAAAAAAAAAAAAAAAAAATCTAAGTGATACAGTTAATGGGCAATTTCATCACATCCCACTTCACAATATTTTAAGTACACCTCAGACGGGGTAATGTGCTTTGTCAATCATTTAAAAGTAGATTTATATCCATTTTTCAAAACTCAAGAAAACATTTTTTTTTTAACTTACCTTTCGAGTGTTGAATAGTCATGAAAAAACAAAACTAAAAAGTAATTAGTAGACGAAGTGAAATTAGCCGTCGCGTCTTTGTTTTTCAAGTGCTTTCCGTTGTCGGGATTTTTAAAAACTTCTCTTTAATTCACTGTCTACAATTTCTGCTTTTTATAATAATAATGTTGAAATTACTAAGAATATCTTGAGATAAAAACCTAGCAACATTAAGAAATAGAAACGCAAAGACATCAAATCAATTTGAATGTTCTCGACAACAAAGTTGAAATAAAAAGAAATCGGTGTTAAATAAAAATGTATCCCTACATAAAGGAAATAAATTTATCCTTTTTATTTTAGGTTTTTGAAAGTTACGATTTTATTTCTTTAAATGCTTTAAAAAAAATTATTTTCTTATTAATGAATTCATGATTAAATTTTTTATATTAATTATTTTTTAATATAATATTTATTTATTACTGAATAAAATAGAAAGCGCAGGTTGGTGCAGAAAACAGGCACCGTGGAAAGAATCGGAAATCGTATGTAAAGGAAATTTCGTGATGTAAAAAAAAAATTAAAAAATTAATAATAATAATAAAAACACTTCAGTACATGTCTAAAAAATATTCGAATTTTTTCGAGAGTAGCTGCTAACTCCCCACCACAAAAAAATAAATAAATAGCTAAGATGCGTAATTTTAATATACGGAAGCCAAGGAACAAAAAACAACAAAAAAAAAAAACTCTTTCTTTTCGCTGAGAGCCAACACTTGGTAGGATTAGTTTTTAAATCAATTTAACCTCGAATAATAAAATAATGACAATATTTTTTTCCGATGTTCTTCCTACACTTACATTCATGATTCATAACTCACTCAGCAGCCCTCTACCTTGAGTGGTCATTGAGCCTGGTATTGGGTGAAAAAAATAATGATAATAATAATTTTCATAACCAGTGGGAATAACAAAGTTAATTTTTCTTTCGTCCCAAGATTAGGGCTTCTGTTTTCATGGCGATGATTAAAGAAAAAGACCACATTTCAGTAAGCAAGAATAAAAAAAATGTAATTTTTTTATCCTTTAATTTTCCATAGTTTATGAACGTTAGGCATCTGATTTTTTTGTTTCTTTCTTTCTTTTAATACAATTGTAATAATGTGAAAATGTAATCCCTTCCAAATACAAATAGCATTGTAACCTCTACTTGACAAGGAATATAAGCAAAATTTATGAAAAGGGGGGGACGAAAAAAATTTTAGGCCACAAAAGCTTCTACTGAATGTCAAAAAAAATGATAAATCCTCTCCTCATTTATCATAAAAAAGATTAAAATTTTTAAAAAATTAATTAATGTTCTATCCGAAAAGGCATTCAGGTCAGGCACAGCAAGATAATGCATGTTACTTAAAAATAAATGTTAGTCGTTATTGTTACTTTTTATTGATATTTTTTAAAAAATTTCTTTGAAGAGAATTTAAAAAAATGAAAAGTATTGCAACAAAATAAGGAAAAGGAAAATAAAAATAAAATAAATAGTAAAGTAATCATTTTTATTAGTATTTCTTTCGTCTTCAGTTCTTTTTTTTCCTTTCTTTATTTGTTTTTGTTCTTTTATTTTTTCACAATTATTTGATCGTCATTCGGCGATTATTTATGATATTCTTCATCTCGATTTGAATATTACAATTAATTTATGTATGAAAATCTACCGATTATCTCCCTTTCCGTTTACATTCGACAGACGATTTCACTAAGACACTGTAAGAAAATTATTTTGGCATTTAAAGAAAAAACATTTACCGATATCTTGAATTCATTTAAAATTGTTGCTCTTGTTTCACATTGTATTTAGGAAGTCAAAACAATCAAGAGAAGATAAAGTAAGTGTCATGTTCGTCTTTAATTTCATAAAAAATGATGTGTGTACGTACGCGTTATCCCCGTAAATTCAATTATTTGAAAAAAATTCACAAAATAATTTCTTTACGAGTTTTTTAGTCTAGTTATTTTGAACTTCTATATTAAATTTGATGTATTTCTTCTTAATTCTGTTTGTCTGCAATAAATGTATCGTCCCATCTTTTTTTTTTATTGTTCTTCATCTTCAATATTATTTTTGTTTTTTTTACCTTACTTTCTTAAATTTAAAAAACACATCGTTTAACTTTATTTTTGTTGCATTTTAGCACAAAATAAATATCAAATGCTGTCCCCATTAATTTCAATTCAATTTTCAAAAGATACATTGTGTGAATAAATGTCGATTTTTTAAATTTCTTTTTAAATTATAAATAATAATCTGTTAACTGACTACGCCAGTACGATGTGATTGATTTTTTTTATGAAGTGATGATCCGAGGTCCAAAAAAAAATCAAGTAAAATAAAAAAACAACGCTCACTCTGATCCATAGTTAATATATTTCTTTCTTTTTTAAATTATTAGTATAAAAAATCGATTTTGTGGTGATTTTCTTCGAAAATTATGAACATTTTTAAAAACAACTTAATTCGTGTATGATATTTATTCACTGCGAAACTACAAACGGTGTTCATTTAAACCTGGTCCCTTCCTTAAATATTTAAATTCTAACAGAAATTCGACATGGACAAATATTACTTATAGCATATACAAACATTTTTTAACTATAGGGTCTTGTTTTTCTGACATGTTAATCGATTTATTTACATCCAAATGACAGCTGAACGTGTTCAGAATTAAGTATAGTGGAACAGACAAGAAAGTTTATATGAGGGTATGGGTGGGAGCTTTCCCGGTGTGGAGGTCCCGTAATAAGGTGGGGACAAACCTTTTAATGAGAGTTATAGGTTTGATCATCCATACTTCAGAAATTCTGCACATATATACACATACAAAAACAAATTTAAATTCTTTTAGAAATATTTGCTGTTGTCAGATTGTAAGAAGCATCACAATATATGATTAGTAAATACAGTTTTACTTAACAATATTTTCTAAGAGAAACTGAATTTTAAAAAATTTAAAAACTTTATAAATTATTCAATTTAAAATTGTAAAAACTGAAAACAAATCTTGTAAAAATTCATTTTTCATCAATTTTTTTTCTTCAGACAATATTGTCTTTAATATATATTATTCATAAAAGTAATTAAAAGCTTCCCTAATTAAATAATGTCTTAGTTTTATTGCATTTTTTATTTTTCAATTCAGATTTTTAGTGATTTAAATTCTTTGAAGAATTCTGCTTTTAACTAATATAGTCACTAAAAGTTATGACACTGAATTTCTCAAGTTTTCATAAAAATTAAGGGGCTGAAACATGTAAAAAAAAAGAAATATTTCTATCAAGATTTTCTAATAAAAAAAATTCAAAAATATTTTAATTCAATTGTGAATAAGTCCTGAAAATTTCATCATGTTCCAACAATTATTTGATTTTTGCAAGAATTTCCAAATTAATGTGCTTTTCATCTCAGAAATACAGATGTCAGTACATAGATATTTAATTTTTTTTTTTTTAATTTTATATTTTTGTTGTTAACATACTTTTTAAAACTATGAGTGCAAAACATTATAAAGCATATAATAATAATTCTTCATTTTAAAAATTCTGACATCCATAGTTCAGTTTGAAATTCCAACTAATATCACCTGAAAAAGGCCAGAGTGTACAATGGCCAAAATATTGTGAATATGGCAATAAAGATGAGAACAACAATTCAGTCAATGTAAATATCTATGTACTAATTATCATCAATATCTAATTCATTAGACAAATCATTCACTTTCAGATATAGAAAGAATATATTCAATACATTTTAAATTAAATTGATATCAATGGATTGGTTTTGTGCAATGTATCTCTTTTGATGGGAAACTTTAGTTGTGTCCCTTGGACACACAGATAGGAAAATTACTGTATCCTTTAAGATTTTTATGCATCAGGATGTGCATCTATCAGCATTTCTCCATTATCTGGGAAAAATCTTGTATGCATTTTAATTAAATAGAGTAAAATGAACTTACAAGTTGATTGAATTCAGTAATTGAAGTTAATGATTTATTCAAATGATGAATTTCTATGTGTTTTTATACCTTTTCATTCACAGATAATCCCGTCATGTGAAGGACCAACATTTTTTGGCAAAACGTTCAAGTAAACATTATTCAAGAATATTGAAAAAAACCACATGGATTCCCAATTAAAAACAGAGCCGGTTTCAAAAGACATGAACAAGCAAACTGCGGAAAAACATTATTCTTGTGAGGTTTGTGGATCCACATTTGCCAGAAGTTCAAATCTGCATGTTCATATGCGAACACACACTGGAGAGAGACCATTTTCTTGTGATGTTTGTAGATCTGCATTTGCGCATAGTTCAGTTCTCAAAATACACATGCGAAAGCACACTGGGGAGAAACCATATTCTTGTGAAATTTGTGGATGTACATTTTATGCCAATTCACAATTAAATAGACACTTGCGAAAGCACACAGGTGTGAGACCATATGTTTGTGAAATTTGTAATGCCACATTTTTAGACAGTGCATATCTAAAAATCCACATGCGACGACATACCGGAGAGAAACCATTTTCCTGTGAAATGTGTGACTTTGCTTTTTCTTCTAGTTCAGATTTAAATAAACATGTACGAACACATACTGGGGAGAAACCATATTCTTGCCAACTTTGTGATTCTGCTTTCTCAAGCAGTACAAATTTGGAAGCACACATGAACAGGCATACAGGAGAGAAACCATATTCTTGTGATAGTTGTGCATCTACATTTTTCAGCAAATCAACTTTAGGAAAGCATGTAAGAAAACACCATGGAGAAAGTTAATTTCTTCATATCATTTGTGTCTTTTCTTTGTATTTACTCAACTTATTAATCAGTATTTTTTTCATAAATAGGAAATTGCATATTGAAGGCCAAAATATTCAATGGTTATGAAGCATAGTTTGAATTTTAACTGTCTAAATAATTTATATTAATAGCATCAGATAAAAATATGTTTTCTTGAAAACACAGTTCATATTTCAAATTTGAAAAACTTGGCATCCAACAAAGTCAGGATTTTAATTGCCATATTTGAAAACATAAATGACACACCGGTATATTAGATACATCCTCATTTTAGTAAGGCATATTAAGAAAAAATGTTTTAGTGAATTTTTTTTTTTTAATCAATTTGCCCCAAGCAAGACAACAATTCACACTAAGATACAAGGGGCTATTGGGAGTGAAAGAGAATAAAAAGATTTTAGAAGGAATCAAAAACCTGATCCTAAACCAGATTTACATGGATTTTGACATTCAGGGGTTTTTTTCTTGTCCAAATACACAAATTTGTTTTGCCTATGCTAAGTCTCAAACAAACACTATATAAAATTCACTATTTTTTTTGTCCATAATGCTAAATGTGTTAAGTTATTCAACTTTTTAACAAGAAAAATCTCAAGTTGATGTTAAAAATTGTTACAAAACATTGTTGATTTATTTAAGATGGATTAATCTATTATGACATGTTTCTAATTTGTATTTAGATACAATATATTTATTTTCAATTTTTCCAGTTGAATTCTTCACCTATATTGCATATGATCTATTATTGTACATAATTAGGTTACAATAAAATTTGTATTCTGTAGGAATACTATCATATGAACATTGAGATGCAGTAGTGTTGGGGGCTCTATATCATAAACCCGGATAAACCTGTACTCCTGTTCAAAAAACCAGGGTGCATAAACTAGTAAGACCAACATTCTGATTCTGTAAAACACTGAATCTAACAGAAATTTAAAAATGAAACCAAGAAATTATTACAAAATGAAAATAGTTCAAACATACCTGAAAATACATATACTTTACAAATTACCAAAAATACATAAACCCAATATCCTGATGAGATCCGTTATATCAGGAATAGATAGTGCTCCACATAAACTAGCTGGAACACTAGCCAAAATTTTAACCCCACTATTGGCTCCTTGCATATAAAAACAAAAATAGTGATCTTTTAAATAAGTTAAAAGACATAGATATATAAAAAAAAAAACAAATACGTGACCAATTTATATATAAAATCTTCATATACAAATGTTGCCATAAAGAAATGCCTAAATTTACTAGAAACACTAACCTTAATTTGTCTCATCTACCACCCACTTTTCTATGCCATTGTCAAGTTTATGCCAATGTGGGGCTAAGCAATGAAGGTTAGGTTTTTCTTTTTCAGCTGTCTTTAATTGGTTTTGCTATCACCAGACATGTATAACATTTTTTTCTAGTAGTTAGTGGGCCTAGTTATGTACTAAAGGCTGTCATAGCCAGAGATGATAGTAAGCACAAGCTCCCACTGTCTATGAAATGCTTTTGTGGTATGCATCTCAAACAGACTCTGACAACTAAGTCCAGCTCTAAGCTGGGGAAAACTGGCACCTCATAACCAGCTACTTTGGATAGATGGAGCCAGGCAGCCCAGGAAGTCAGACCATCCAGGGTAAGGGAAACTCTGATTTTATACCTCTGCTGCCTTGTGGTCATATCCAAAACATGGTAAAGGCTATGGAAGTAAATCCAGATAGAAAAACCCGAGTGGAGCCCCAAAGGCGACTGGTTGTCAATACTGACAACTTTTCAGCAACTCCTGCAACGAAGCTGGGCCCCATTGTATTCCTTTGGATCTTGTTGGTATGGCTGAGAGAAGTGGGAAGCAATTGTTTGGGAAGTGCCCTGTTTCCATGTATCATCACCAGTTTAGGAGAAAGAAAAAATCTGAGTTCAAACCACCTGCTACCTTATAGGCCTTGCCTCTTTAACTTCTGAAAGGAAGGACAGGGTAACCTCAATATCTCCGGTGTAAAAGGAACTGGCAAGCCATTGCAATATTTTGCTTTGAATGTCACCATAAACCACAATTCTGAGATGGAGGGGAATGGTGACCATCATAACAAAATGCACTGAATAAATGTATGAATAAGAGGGCCCAAAAGCTTTTGCTGCTACTCTTTTTCCATGAATGTTATCAATTGTAGTTTGTAGCAAATTGGGTAACTTAATCTCTTACTTCTTGCAGCCATATTATTGCAGGTAAAATGATGTAAACTCAATCAGCACTGTTGGTGTCATATCTGCTGGAGCCAAACAGCCCTACTGAATGCTCTCACCACGTGCAATCACACCCATTTCACCCATCTTTGGGCACTTCATATGACAGAAATATTTCTCTGTGGCCTTAATGTTATGCTTTACTATTATAGGTATTTCATTTGTTATGTCTCTTTCTTCTGTAGTTTCCAGCTGTTTATATGTTGAGTCATATTTAGATATGATGAATCAGCTGAGTCCGATGAAAGTTGCCAGTACTATGTTACAATGATTCCTTTTACAGTATTGGTGGTAGTGCTACTAGTAATGTTGTTATTGTTATTTGAGTAAATAATATCAAATAGTTCAACTAAGTAGAAGGGACCACATGAGGTGAAATAACCCACAGTTATGAGTTTTAGGAATAAAATTAATCTACAGGAAGCCTTAACTTTAGATGTAACATGCAAGTTGAATTTTGTTTTAAAGTGTGTCTTATATGTTGTCAAATATGGTACACAAAAATTATTTTAAATTATAACTTGAGTATCATATATCACATATATATATATATATATATATATATATATATATATATATATATATTAGAATTCTACTTCTATTTTCTTTAGAAAAATCTTTCATGAAATAACAGAAGTTTGAGAAATCACTGACCATTGCCCACTTCATTGACATTGCATGCCATTTATTTATCTCTTAAATTATAACAACAATATAAATACATTTTTCTTGTTCCAGTCAAGATGGAAATTTTGGCAAACATAGATAAACATGCCTGCAATAAGGTGGCATGTCAAAAGGACAATTTTTCCATTGACACCACTTTTTTTAACTGCTTTCACTCTTTGGTAATGTTTATTGTTTTAAAATGTAATGATTAGAATTTTAACAAAACCTACACATAGAAAAATGATTTTATATATTTTCTTTTTTCTTGAGAATTGACACCAAAAATAATAAACACTATTTATTAGATTGTTTATTGAAATAGTTGGCAAAACATTTGCTAAATGATTTAATCTTTATAAAATGGTAAATAATAAGGATTCCCTTATAGTTTGTTCACATATTTTAATAATCTAGTAAAATTTATGAATAAAAAATGGTTATTTATTCCCCTATAAAGTGGTAAATGATAAATATTGCATTGCATTTAGTTCTAATTGTATTAGTTTTTAGAATGTTGTAAATATAAAATTATTCTTGTAAATGAACAATCTAATAGTGTTTAATATTTTCATGGTAAATTTTCAAGAACCAAAAAACATATAAATTCACTTTCATCATGTGTTTAGGTTTTATTCCAATTCTAATCATCACTTTTTAAAGCAATAAACACTGCTGAAAAGTGAATGTAGTTAAAATAACACTGTCATGAGTAAAACTGTCCTTTTGGCACTATGTTTTATTGCGGACACATTTATTCATGTTTGCCAAAATTTTATTCAATCAAAACATGAATATTTCTTCAGGTTTGAGATAAAAAAAACTAATGTTTATATTCTTGTCTTGTAATTTTTAAATAAATTTTTTCTGCATATTCATTTGTCTTGTGTTTGTTTTGTCAATGAATTTTTGACTAATTTTTTTTTCATGACATTTTCCTTTGGTCTCATTTTATTCATGGCAAACAACAAAAGATTCTGTCTCTATTTTCTCAAGTCATAAAGCCTTGATTTAGAAATATTGGTTTAGTCAAAGATTTAATTTTGTTTACTACATAAAAATAAAACAAATGTTATTTTTAACATTGCCAATGAATATATTTACCACTTAGTTATACTATTTTCTATGATTCTTCAAGCAATTTCATAATTCTATCCCCACATAAATTTTTGCCAGCCAAAAACTGCTCAGTGTTTTTCCAGTTTTTGAAGGAAATTATTATTTTTTCCATTAAAGAGAATTCTATAAAACCAGAAGAAATGGTAATTATATAATTTATCTTAGACATTTATAAGACTACCATTCCTTCATGCATTGAATATTGCTGTCACATCTGCTTCTGTTTATAGATTCTTGACAAAATACAAAGAATCTGAAATTTTATTGACCCTGACCTGGCATCTCAGGATTCAGTCACTTTCCACCACTGTAACATAGCTTCCCTGTGCCTTTTCTATAAATATTTTTATGGTAATTGTTCTGATTTAGTACCTAGTCCCTAAACATTATGAATTTAAGCAGTGCTAGATTAGTGGCAAGCTTTCATCATTTTACAGTTGAAATGGCTAGATGTAATTGTAAGTTCTATGCTAACAGTTTTGTCTCTTGCACGTCTCACTTGTGGACCTCTCTTCTGGGTTTTTGCTTCTCACTCTACTTTGATCTTCAAAAATTTAAATGCCATATCAATCGCTATCTTGTCTTCTTAATTCCTCTTATTGTTCTCTCTCCTTAATAATGTTTTCTTTTTCTCATATTTTCTCACTCAGTAACTACTTGTGGCTTAGGGGCTTTATAGCCTTGCTTGGGGGGGTGAAAGATTTTTTTAAAAAAAATTCAAAGTTGCAGTCTACTGAATGGTGGATAAGTGAAAATTTCATAGTGGTACAGTACAGAAAAGAAAGAAAATCAAGCCTCCATAGTAATGATGTAGTCCTTTACATCCAAAACACCAATTCTTTACCTATTTGAAAACAATGAAAGCTTGTACATATGTACTTATGTAAATATTCAGTCAGTTTCATTTACAGATGTGGGGAAAGTTAAGAAGGTATTTTTTCTCGTTTTAAATTCACCTGTACAGACTACACCTAAATTTTACTGTAGAGACAATAAACATGTTTCTTTAGTAGCCACCAATATTCATACATAATATGAATTCTAAGATTTTTTGACTGGTCACCAACAAAATGTGGAGGTTAGAGTCATCCTGATGGATTATTACACTCTTATTTCAGTTTAATTTTGACAGATTGGATTGGTTCATTTTCTATGGCTTATCAACACTTTGAAAAGTTATTTTCATTTTTTTAGTCATTTCACCCCAAGCAAGTCAATAAAGCCACTAGGATGCAAGAGGTTACTGAATGCTATAGAATTTGATAAAATCTACTATTAAGGAGAAAGGACAATAAAAGAATAAGAATTAAAAAGACAGAAGATAATGATTGACATTGCATTTAAATATTTGAAGATCAAAGATTTAAAGCAAAAAAATATTTCTAGAGTGTTAGAATTTTTTTTGTTTTGAGGCAATAATCATTTAGTGATACAAGTCTTACTTTTTTTCTTTTACGCAAGACATATTGCTCTTTATATGTCCTCAGTTTGGTTTTATTTTTGGCGTATTGATATATGAGGATTACATCTTACATTTCAGTGAAGAGGATTGTCTTTGCAATCCTACCACATAAACATTGTCACATTCTTGAGATAAAGACCAATCTTTGGTACATTTAGATGTACATTTTGCTTGCCCCATGAGTTTTTGGCTTTCTACATTGTTGTAAAATATCATCCTCACAATTTGATTGAAAAACAGAACATTTAAATACAGTCCAATATGTTTTGTCACTGATGTGGAAGCCACACACCATAGCGACTAACATACCCAAACTGATGCTTCAGTGCATGATTTGGATATTTCTAATATGTTACGTATTGCTTGCATCATATCTTATTGATTCTTCTCAAGTATTTTTCTTCATCTGATTATTTGCCCTAAATAGTCAACCCAATCAAAGAATATTTTCATCAAGAACCATTCACTTTTGAAACATTCAAGTATTCATAGTACCTTCTACACAACTGTTGCTGTCAACAGAATCTAGACTATATTGATTGCATCCCCTGAAATAGGGTAAGATACTCTCACACACAAAGGATATTGGCAGATGCAAATATAAACTTGGCCAATGTTTGCGGATAGACTAAAGTATAAATTCAAATTGTATTTATGTGTGGACTCAGAAATCCAACAAGTGTTTGTGTATAAAGTCATAGACTCAGGAATACGTCCATGTGGGCATGAATATAAGCCCAACCAGTGTTTGCATGTAAGCATGAATATAAGCTCAGCAGTGTTACATGTGGGCATGAGTATCAGCCCAACCGGTGTTTACATGTGAGTATAAGCCTTTTATAACGAGCATTTGGTTGCAAAGGAAAGGAACAAACAAGGATAAAAATTTCAACAGCATGTATTCATCAAATTTTGTAATATATACATAGTTGTTTGAAAGGCAGTATAAATATTTACAAATGTGGTTTTTCAGTTACTGTTGGTAAGGAAAGTGATTAGGTATAAGGGAGTTAGCAGCAGTGCTAGGAATTTCTTGGGTGGATTGGTGTCATAGGATAGGTCTGGAGTGATTTAGTCATTGATGGGGTTTGATGTCCTTCTTCATGGTTGAAATCGACACTGAGGTGTTTGATGGGCTGGCAGTTGTATCATGTTGAAGCCAAACTACCTGGTAAAATGGGTTTGCAGGTTGATCAATTGAAGTTATGGTGGTAGATAAGACAAATTGGTAGGTTGGTTACCTAGGTTACGATGGTGGCTACAAGGGAGGCCTGGTGTGGATAGTGAACATTGATTGAGCGAAAGGTTTCTGTTGGATTCTGGTCGAATGTGGTATTGATGAAATCAGGTTATGGTGGCGATGACAACCTGTGTTTTTATATGGTCTCCTGAACTCAACCATTGGTCAGATTCATGACTATGTATAGAATCAAGCATAAGTCCAGACATTGTTTAAGTATGAACTTGGGAATAACTAGACCACTTCTATTCAACATTAAATAACCAAAGAAGGCTGTGTATGTCATTAACTGTTGTAACCTAGGGAAGGTTACTGAATAGAATACACACACACAGGTTGGTAATGAACGATAATACTTAAGACAGGGACAACATATATAAAATTCGTCAGCAGCATGTAGAAGTAGTCAACTGCTAGAAGTGAGTCAAGTGAATTCCACAATGAATCGCCAACTGCAGGATATTTACCAACTGCCCCACACAGATGTGGCACAAGGCCGAATTTAATGTGGGGTATCCAAACCCATAGGCTTGGCCAAAAATTTTCCATAGACCCCATATAAAACAGGGTTGGGTAGCCGTTTGTAAGACGAAACTGCCCTTCGACATGTCCTCGTCTGGGGATCTTTCTGCCCAGAGACAGAGAATTTGACCAGCACAGCTGGAGACAAATCTCCAACTGCAGACCAACATGCAGTATTTACTACTGTATTTATATGAATGGAGACATACCCATTATCGGCCGTAGGTATACTACAATATTAACCAACATAACTTAAACATCTCCATAAATTACACAAACGTTTTTTTTTCATTTGTCCCTATTTTGATAGTTGTGAACATAAAAATGTGTAACATGCTGAAATGTTTGCTTATTCTCTTCCATCTTCAATGTTGAAAACAAAGATATCCTTATATAAAAACAAAAAAAATTTACAAACTTAATACTAATGTAACAAAATCTTCTGAAGGAAGTTAGTTAAAAATAAATGCTCATAACATAACAGCAAACTTTGTAACCAAGCCAATGACATTACAAATAAAAATTTGATGACTGTCTCAATCCATGTCTTCATTATTCTTTTGGAACCAATTTATCCTAACATTTTATAACATCTGAAATTAGTAAAAAACATCATTCAATCATTTATTCAGCTAGCATTCCCTGCTGAGTTGTTATAATCACAATATATCAATCATTATTCCCTCTGGACTTCTACAGGAGTCTGATAAAGGAATGTCAGATTTGACTGACTGATTCATTTTCAAACAGTTTATTGACCCCTTGCAGGTTATTCAAAAATAGTTTTAGATTGTAAGAATTTTTTTTTTGAGATAATCATTTAGTAATACAAGTTTTACTAATTAACTCATAGTGGGGAGGAGGGAGAAGTGGTGTGTTCATACCTTTCAAATAAGTGAATACAACCAACCCAACTGGAATTGGAACTCAGCTCTCTGATTAACAATTCCAAGCCATCATCCATTACACCAACTGCACATCCAAGCTTACAGAACCTGGTATTCTCAAGAACATTAGATTTGAACAAAGCAAATGACATGAGAAAAAAATGCATTTTCATACAAATGTTTGTTACTTTAGTTAACTGAATATTAACTCATTAATGCCTACAGTACAACTTTTGGGATTCTGTAAATGTTTACAGCTTAAAAATCCAACAAACAAATCTTAAAATGAGAAGTCAAAATACATCTTTTTTAAAGTAGTTTTAATTATAACAAGAATTTCAGCACAAAAGGGCTTTATTGGACAAATTCAAGTCGAGTAAAAGGCCAGATTTATAGAGCACTTCAGTACAGATTAAATTTATTACTAAATACAGGGTGAGGCAGAGAGGACAAACGTTTTTGAAATGGCTATTATGCAGCCCCAGGGGGAGGGACATATGACCAACAGGTACTATTCAACCCATGGTGTTTTAGCATTTTTTTTCTTTACAGTTGAAGCCATGGCACTGTGGACAATAGAACACCGCGTGTTTGCCTACGACAGTTTCATGAAGAATAATAAGTCTGTGACAGCAGTTCAGTGTGAGTTTCATTGCCAATTCAACATTAACCGAAATTAGGCTGTTCCCACTCATAACACAATCTTATGTTGAAGTTCATCCACTTTGTACATGAGGTACACTAACGAATAGCAGACCGATGGGGGACCCCACGAACAGTATGTACCCCAGAAAATGTAGAACATGTCAGACAAGCTTTGCTGCGCAGTTTGAATTGCTCTACCCAGAGGCATGCTACTGAACTCGACATCAATAATCGTTTGGTAATGTATATTTTGCATGAAGTACTGCATTCCCACCCACTACAAATTGATCATTGGGCAACAGTTGAGACCAGAGTTCTATGCACAGCAGCTTAACTTCTGAGGCAATTTTTTAGGCAAATGACAATCTCACTTTGTTAATGAGTGATAAATCTCAATGGCATGGCAAATCAAGAGAATTGTCATTATTGGACTCTTGAAAATCTAAGAGAAACTGATTGAAAGACCATAATGGAAAATGCTGTTACTGTGAACTCCGAGTGCTACATTGAGATGATAAACATCTTCTTTGTGCCTAAATTATGACGAAAACGTATTCCTATCCGATGTATGTGGCTTCAGTAGGATGGGGTAACAGCCCTCACAGTCAGACCATCAATGGATGTTCATTCTTCCTCCTCTCTTTGGTGACTGCCTCATTTCCAGGTTTTGCTGACACTTCTTGGCCCTGTCAATCCCCTGATTTGTCTGTGTGTGATTATTTCTTGTGGGGAAACCTCAAGGCACGCATATATGAACATAAGCCCCGTACATTGGACAATCTGAAGGAAGCTATTCACATGGAAGTCACACAAATCGACAGAGCAATGCTGGAAAGAGTGGAGGCCAACTTCCAAGAACACCTTCAGAAATGAAAACAGACACCACGAGGGATGTTGTTTTCCACACTTAATTTTGTCAAATGCTAATTCACTAAAAACATTGATGTCAATAACAAATTTTTGAAGCTAAAATTAATGTAAATTTTTCAAAAACGTCCATCCTCTTTGCTCCACCATGTTCATGTTAATTGCATGTGAAATTGCAAGTAAACCAAGTGGAATCAGTCTTATTAAAAAAAAACTGTTAACAGAAAATGTTTACAGAAGGAAAAAGCATAAGATTTTTTATTTTTATTTTATTAATATTCACCCAATACAAGGTCCAAAATATATGGTGTTATATTAGCATAAGAAAAGACAAGAAGGGAAGTTCCTGGGGCTATGCAGGAAAGGTAACAGCTAACTCTAGGCTTGAAGAGATCAAGATTTAATTAGTGAATAACATTTCAGTGTTCAACTGAAGTATAGTATGGAAGTAGACTTTAGAAGGAACTGGAAGCCCAATCCTAAACAAAGTTTGAATTTGAGAATATTTTCTGCATGAAGAAATGATTATGTCACAAAGGTGGCTTATGTTTTTATTATACATTCTAAATAATCTAAAATTAAATTTAATTCAGAAATTTTATTTTACCATTTGGTTCAGTGATAAATACATTGTTTATCAACTTTATTCTTTACAAAAAAAAATAAAGTGCAATTACATTTTATTCAATTATATAGTGTGGGATAGAAATACATTTCACATATTGGTTAAGACATTAGCCAGATGAAGATATTGCTAGTATTGTCTTACCATATCTGCCACTGCCTGTATATTCATCATTATTCGTGATGGCTTGTTGTCATTTATCAGATAGAGCTTCTATACCTTTTGAGTAAAATTCTGCAGGTTTTGATGTGAAAAAAATTGAATGAAATCTTGAATCTGGTTTTCATTTGACAAAGTTTTCCCCACAGCAAAGACTTTTGCTGCAATCCAAAAAAAAATGTAATAACTAGTTGGTGCTAGGTCAGGCCAATGGGTAGAACAAACTGAGTTCCAAAATGTAATCTCATGTTATTGTTGCATTGTTATGAAAGAAAACATTTTCCCTTTTGCTTTTTTCCACAGTGTATGCTGCGAACTGCTATGCAAAAACTAAGGTATGTTAGTGTATTTATTTACTTTTAACTGCTACATATGATTAGTAGTTAGGAGGATATATTCATCATTACACTTGGTTCTGAAAAGAGTAAATTGTTTAGGTCTCATCTTCATATTTGAGTTAAAATTTGAGACATTTTCTGAATTATCTTGTATAAAAATCCAAGATTATCAAGCTGTAATAAAGTATTTTTTTTTTAAAATATTGTTTTATAATATTCCCCTCATCAAATTCCCTTGTTTGAAAATGAAAATTATATTCTACCAGTATGTGCTGTTTTCATCCCTCTCTTTAAATTGATTGTATTACAGAGTTTTAAAAAAGAAAAAGAAAAAAGGAATCCATATGAAGCGCTTCATTGACACTGCTATTATTTTACTTACCTTCACTCCCTCAGCAATGTCTGTTTTAAAAAGTGATGATTAGAATTGTAATATGAAAATGAATTTATACATTTTTTTGCTTTTGAGAATTGACACCAAAAATAATAAACACTATTTATTTATTAGATTGTCAACTGGAATGGATGACAAAACATCAGTGAATTACCAATTGATTCAAACTTTATAAAATGCTAAATAATAAGAATTCCTTTATAGTTGGTTCACATATTTTAATAATCTAGTAAAATGTTTATAAATCTATGAATGAAATATTGTTTTCATATTCTTTATAAATTGGTAAATGATAAATATTACATTGCATCAGTTTTAATTGTATTAGTTTTTAGAATGTTGTAAATATAAAATCATTCTTGTAAATAAACAATAGTGTTTAATATTTTTGCTGTAAATTTTCAAAACAAAGAAAATGTATAAATTCACTTTTATCATGTTTAGGTTTTATTACAATTCTATTCATCGCTTTTAAAACAAACATTAGTGAGGAGTGAAGGTAATTAAAATAATATCAGTGTCAATGGAAAAACCATCCTTTTTCACTGCTTTTTTGTGGGAATGAAAGGTCCAAGTTTGCCAAACAATGAATTTATGTTTGCAACTAATGTTTTTTTTTTTAATCAATAGGTGCTCCATGTTTAAATGCAACAGATTGGAAAAAACAGGTACTACCAACTTACAGAAAATATTAAGAAGGAACATTTGTAGAATAATATTCCAATAAAACTAGCAAAAGAATTCAATCTGGAAAAATATTTGTGTTGAAATTTGGGACAGAACTTTCCGATATAATTTGGTGCAAAGGAGACAATAGTGATCAGTAAAGAAAGGCTTTTTGATTAATATCTTTTTGTTGCATCATAATCAGAAGCTAAATCATAGTGTTAGATGTATACAAAGGTTTTCAGCAAAAACACAGGTTTCTACTGTGTATTCAGTTTCTGTTTTTTTTAAAAAGAGCAGTGGCAACTTTTGCAAGAACCCAATAGACTTACCATTAAAAAAAAAGAAGAAAAGAAAAGCACAAGGTGTAGAACATTTGAAATACGCTAAATAATATTTGTAAGGTCAGTGGCCCTCTAGTACAATGGGGGTGAACTGGGCTCCATAGCTGTCATTGATGACACAGCATTGCCGGGATGGAGGGCATCCGAGACAGAAGGAAATGGCTAAGGTGGCAGGTACCACCTATGATACAATCAACAGCTATGCCTGTGACCAAGCTGAGCCTTCAAGCTGGAGGTCATATGCTCCGATTTAACCTGAAGAGGGATGGGCTCAGCCAAGTTTGTATGCGAATGAATACTTCTGCAGCTTTCAATCCAAATATGTAAAGAGAGCTGGTCAGGTGCTCCACTACACAGCAATTCTACTGTTACACATATTTGTTTATATAATTATTGCCCTTGAGCTTGCTCTCAGGTGATATCCTTTAGGATCGGATTTCCAGTTGCCAATATACTTGTAGCCTGTAATCCCTGTTGGTCTTAATGGTTATGCATGTACACAGCTCACAACAGGTTCAAAATTAATGCCAGTAAGATCTTACTGTACTTTGGCTAACTTACATAGAATAACAATCCAAGAACTGCAATGAAAAAGTAAAAGAAATATTCAGAATTTCAATTATTGATTTAATCATGACAACACTGGGATGAGGAGTTACTATTATTTACTCAAACTTTTGTCTTCATCTTTTTGTTATTATCACTACTTTTCATACATACTTCTTTCCAGACTTCATAAGGTGCTTGTTGATCTGGGTAACCTTTAGGGAATTCCAAACTGAACCATTATTTAATCTAGAGGGCTAGATTGTTCTTGCTCCACTGACCATGTCTAGAGATATCTCACCTTTTACTTATTTAGTATTGCTCAGGTATTGCTTGCCCTGTTTCCACCGAGTCAAAGTCTGCTCTATCCAAACCAGGGATTGAACTCACAATTGCCATGATGCCAAATTCGTAAATAATGTAAATAAAAATTTTGTTGGATTCTTATTTTTATCTTTCAATCTATGCTACTAACTTAAATAGAATAACAATCCAATAATTGCAAAGAAAAAGTAAAAGAAATATTCAGGATTGCAATTATTGATGACAACAGATGCATGTAGAAAATGCAACATTAAGAGACAAAAACAAGGTACTAAATTATGTAGATTTTCATTAATGAATTATACAAAGTCTCACCTAGAATCTATAGAGGTTATTATGAAAATTTGCATTTTTTTTTAATAAGTCTGAACCTGCAATTTACTTAATAAATGATCTGACTTATGCCACATCTTTTACCGAGACCTTTTCACAATAGTCAGCAGAGTAGATTCAGATTACTATTTGAAATTCTTAAGACCCTTTATATTAAGTCTAAGCAACCTTCCCTTTCTAAGTAGAAGTAATGCATGCTGGGTCTAAATGTACTGTTTGTAATTTATACTGATGATTCTCTGGTTGTACTTTTTTCTCCAACCCTTTTAGTTGCTGTGCACATAATTGTGTTTTGTCTTTGAGCTCTGAAGAGCAAGAAGCAATAACCAGCTAGTACTTTTCTGCTTTGTTATTGTTTCTTTTTTGTTATGTATTTTTGTTTCACAACTTTACCATAAACTTGTATTCTTGCTTTTCCTTCACCTTTCTTTTATTTGTATAGATTTGTGACATATGAATATATATTTGTAAAATCCCATTTTTAAGGCCATAACAACATTTTGTGCACCTTACCACAGATCATTTAAATTTAGATTGGCTGAAAATAAAAATCCAGCTATATGTTCAAGCAAATGATTTGGCAAATGCTCTTGAAATGGGAAAACTGAAGAAAGCAGGGTTTTTTTTCCAGGACTTCATTATTCACCAGTGTGTATTCGAGTATGAGTATTTAAAGATGACCGCTGTGAAAAAGCTGAACCACAAATTTCACACGAATAAGGTTTTTCTCCTGTGTGTACACGTCTATGCATTTTTAAAGTAGAACTGTTTGAACAAGTATAACCACATATGTCGCAAGAATAAGGTCTTTCTCCAGTGTGTATCCGTTTGTGCCTTATTAAGAGAGAACTTGTAGAAAAAGACAAACCACAAACGTCACAAAAGTATGGCTTTTCTCCTGTATGACTTCGTATGTGTGTCTTTAATGTTGAAGTCTTTGAACAGGAAAAACTACAAATATCACAAGAATAGGGTTTTTCTCCAGTGTGTGTTCGCATGTGTGATTTTAAGGTGGAACTTTGTGAAAATACAGATCCACAAACTTCACAGGAATATGGTTTCTCTCCAGTGTGTGTACGCATATGTTTTTTTAAGACTGAATTGGTTGAACAAGTATATCCACAAACTTCACAAGAACAGGGTTTCTCTCCAGTATGCGTTTTTACATGAAGCTTCAAGGAGGAACTGCGTAAAAATGCTCTGCCGCACACTTCACAGGCATAGGGCTTTATTCCAGTGTGTGTCCGCTCATGTATTCTGAGAGCTGAACTGAAGGAAGTCTTATATCCACAAATGTCACAAGAATATGGTTTTTCTCCTGTGTGCGTTCGCCTATGTGTTTTTAATGATGAACTGTCTGTACATGTGTATCCACAAATAGCACAGGAGTATGGCTTCTCTCCTGTGTGTATTCGCATGTGTTTTTTTAAACCTGAACTCCGTGAACATGCATATGCACAAAGCTTACAAGAATATGGCTTTTCTCCTGTGTGTATTTGAATGTGTACTTTTAAAGTTGAACTCTTTGAACACGTATAGTCACAAATTTCACATGTATATTTTTTCTTTTCTGTGCATGTTTCCATCCTGCTTCAAAATGTGATGTATGATGCACGTTCAAAAATTCCACAAATTAGTTCTTACTGCTGAAATCTCAGATACTGCAAATGTTATTTCATAAAAGAAAAGTTTGGTATTCATATGAAGTGTATATATCTTTATAATGAATATAGAGTTATCAAGAAAAAAAAATATGATGCCTTTCCAGTACTTGTAGGTAAATGTTTCAGTATGGTGATTTTCTAAGCATAGTTTAAATGTGGGACAAGGCTGAAAGTATGGGGCAGTCAGTGAGGATCAAACTCACAATTCAGTCATAAAAATGTTTCAGTATGATCCTGAGATTTTATTCAGATTTGAAAATGTTAACAGGAAACAAATTTTAATCCTTGGCTATTTTGACCTTTATCTGAGTGAAGATTTCAAGATTGTCAACCAAAATATTAACAGATTTGACTTCTTGGTAATGATCGAGGAATGCCTGATATGCATTAACATGTCAATTGCTTGTTTAGCAGGAACAAATTCATCTAGTTTTATCAAAACATTCTGTAAAAGAAAATGAGTTATCATTAAAGAAATTCATGCAAACATAAATTGATGAATTCTATTTGTCAACACAGTAGATTAACTAATTTTAAATTCCAGTGATAAAACCCTGAGAATGTCCCCGATACATAAAAATGTTAAAGGACATATAGTAACTTTACCATCTGTTTCCAATGAAAATTGATACATTGCACTAAACCAACCCATAACAGTTGTGACATAGTAAAAGGAATTTGTTGTTGGTCTATACTAAATAAACAGCAATTATTTAATTTAATAATTTAAATCAATTTAAAATTTAACTAATATATTTAGATACCTCCACAGAAATTGCTTAGAAATGAGCATACATGATGAAACAAATGCCCCAAACTTAATTTTGGCAATAAAACTTTGTAATAAACTTAATAAAAACAAAGTTTTATCATCAAAATCTTTATGGTATTATTAAGAGGAATGACCAAAACATTTTTTGCTCCTTTTTAAAACATCTGAAATTTTGGTTAAAAATTTTGTTTTTCTTTCATCAACAGGGGACCAAAAATTCATAAAGGAAATTTTAGTGTCTTTTTTATTTTTGGAAAGCACATTGATTTACAAATTCTTTCAAAAAATTAAATAATTGTCAAATTTTAAAGAAATTTTCTGGACTTATTCAAAATGAATGAAAATATTTTAGAAAATCTTGGTAAAGAACTTTCTTTTTTACATCCGTTATCCCCACACTTAATTTCATGAAATCTTGAGAAATTCATTTTTGTACTGCTTAATGTTTATATTAGTTTTACACAGAATTCCTTGGAGAATTTAAATCAATTTTTTTTTAAATACAGGACACCTAGTTACTGAAAATCTGCTCTCAGTCATAAAATAAAAAATGCAATAAAAGTAAGACATTATTTAACTAAAAAGTCTTTTAATTGTTTTATGATTAAAATATATTATGGACAATATTGTCTGAAGATTTTTTTCAATGAATTTTTACCAGAATTTTTTTCATCTTTTCAAAATTTTAATTAGAACAATCTATAAAGTATTAAGTTTTTAAGATTCTTGCCTACAATTCAGTGACCCCCAGTATTATTTTTGCGTGTATTAAACATGCCTATTTTTGTAAATATGGTCGTCCATACATAACATTATCAGAAAATAAGAGCAATAACTATAATAAATTTAAAGCGAAAGTACCTAAGATTAAATAAAACATTATATTATGGAGAATATTTTATTAAACTTTTAAGATTACTGGATAACTCAAAAATTATATAAAAAAAAAAGGTGCTCATATTATATTCCTTAAGTAATTTTTTAAAGATATGACCACATAGAAAAAAATAGATAAACTTACATCTGTCGGTCAAGCTGTGAATTTGTCAACACCTTAAATAAACAAAGATTTTTCATTTTTTAAAATTAATTTTAAACATAAGGTAACGCTTTTCTTTGGAAGTACCTATAATTATTGAAGATAGCCCATTTAGAATCATTTAGAAATTTAAAATATAAAACTAGGTTTGCATGTACAAAAATGGTCACTTTTATACACATGCAAAAATTCAAATATTCTTTGAAAAATATTACGGGTTGCTAAATTGTAATAAGCTTTTTCATTTATGATTAGTAAATATAGTCTTTACTAAACAATATCACCGAACCAGTACAAATTAAGACAGAACTTTAAAAGATTTTAAAATTATTATAATTAAAAAAAAATGTCAAAATTCATTATTCATCAAATTTTTTTTTTCATGAGACAATAATGCCCATAATATAAGGACCTCCACAAAAACACAATACCTAAGGTTTAAAATAAATTTAAAAAAATGAAAAATGTTTCTTGAATCTTTTATTTCAGTTTTAATTTCAAGCTAATACTTTAAGTTTAATATTTTCAATAAACAAAATATTTTGCTGTATTCCAAAAACTAATTTCAATTTACTGGAAGGAGCTTCTTTTTTTTACTAAAATGTCTGATTAGTGCCCTTTTCTAGTCATCTTTCATTGCAATTGTAGTAGAATTTTGTGGAGATAAAATTCAATACAGCAGATGCACATTTCAAGAAATCCTCCTTCATGGTGTGTAACAACTTGTAGAGCCAATTCACAAGCCAAAATGTAATCTTCTCTATTAAAAAAGGCCTTCCAAAAATAAAATATACTTTTCTGAAACTTTATTTTAGGAATATTAGCTGATTTAAAGTATAATTAATCTGATTTGAAACAAATATAATTTACTTTAAGTTTAAAATATTACAGAAATGTATTTTTTATCCCAGCAGCAGTTATGATGACAGCATAATGACAGATCTAATGTTATTTTATCTGTAAAACAAAGAAAATAATGTGAGCATCTTTTTTATATCATTTTTAAGATCTCAATAATCTTTAAAATTTAGGAAAATATTCTCTAATGTTTCATTGAATTTTAAAAATGTTGGCTTTATCACACTTATTTTCTGATAATGTCATGTATGGTTGACTGTACTGACAAAAATTGGCATGTTTATAGACAGAAAAAATATTCTAAATTCTTTTTAAAATATTGATGTTTGATGATTTGCATTAAGCTTTTCCCATTTATGATTAGTAGATATAGTTTTCATTTAATAATATCATCTAAAATTATATATCTGAAATTAATACAGAATTTTAAAAGATTTAAAACTTAATTTTTCTAATTAAAATTTCAAAAGATGAAAACAGTTTTTGTAAAAATTCATTATTCATTGAAAAAAAAAAAAAAAAAAAAAAAAAAAAATATTACAGACAATAGTGTCCGTAATGTATGTTATTTATAAAAGCAATTAAAAGCTTTTCTAATTAAATAATGTCATAGTTTTATTGCATTTTTATTTTATTATTCAGAGCAAATTCTCAGTAAATGGGGTTACTATTTGGCAAAAAGAAATTGATGATTTAAATTTTCCAAGGAGTCTGGCTTTTAACTAATATAAATATGAAGAGGCTGGAATTTTAATTACTCTAAATTTCATAAAATTAAGTTGGGGGGTAACAGATGCAAAAAGAAAAAAAAAAAACATATAGTGACATTTATTTGTGCATAAGTCCTGAAAATTTCATTAAAATTCAACAATTATTTGATTTTTGCAAGAATTTCCAAAACAATGTTATTTTTTACTGAAAAAAAAAAAAAAAAAAAAAGATGCTAAAGTTAATAATAATCTTTGACCCACTCACTGAAGAAAGAAAAACAAGATTTTTACCAAAATTTCAGACATGTTAGAAAAAAAAAAAAAATACTTTGGTCTTCCCTAAACATTTTAATGATGAAACTGTTTTTATCAAGTTTGGGGCCTTTTTTTCATCATGTTATGCAACTTTTTAGTAAATCTTTGGCAGTACTTACCATATCTTATTCATAAAAAGCAATTAAAAGCTTTTCTAATTAATTAAATAAATAATGTCTTAGTTTTATTGCAGTTTTTATTTTATGATTCAGAGCAGATTTTTGATAACTGAGTCCTGTTTTACAAAAATAAATTGGGGATTTAAATTCTCAAAGGAGTTCTGCTTTTAAACTAATAAACATAAGCATTTAAGTAGATACCTCCATTAATTTACAATACCTAAGGTTTAAAATGAATTTCTATAAATGAAATAGCTTTAATTGAAAGCTGAAGGATTAAATTTACTATTTCCAGTAAGCAAAATACTCTGGAGTATTTTAAACAAAAATTATATTGACTGGAACCGATTTTTTTTTTCTAAAATAGCTGATTAGTGGCCTTTTTTTTTTTTTTTTTTTTTTTTAGCTGTCTTTCATTGCAATGCAATTCTCTGTATTAAAAACTCTTCCAAAAATAAAATATACTTTTCTTAAACTTTATTTGAGGATCATTAGCGGATTTAAATATTATTTACTTTAAGATTAAAATAACACAGGAACGTATTTTTAACCAACATTGCCATATTTTATGTAATTGATGAGGTTAGGGAGATTGATTGCTGTTTTATGGAGACTTTATTTGTAAAACAAAGTGATTTAAGCACCGTTTTTATATAATTTTGAAGTACTCAGTAATCTTAAAAATGTAGGAAAATATTCTATGCAATCTAATTGTAGGAATGTTGACTCTAAATTTACTATAGACATTGCTCTTATTTTCTGATATCATGTATAGCTGATCATACTTTCAAAATTGGCATGTTACATAATATTTTATAAACATAAAAATAAAAAAATTATTAAACATCTTGGTACAAAATGATTTGCTGGTTCAAAAGACAACTATTGCTTTTTGATTGGTAAATATGGTTTTCACTTAATAACAATATCACCTAACAAGATTAAACTAATGTAGAATTTTAAGATTTTTTAAAAATTATTATAATTAAAATTTAAAAAAAAAATGAACACAATTCTTGTAAAAATTCATTATTCTTCGAATAATTTAAAAAAATTTTTATTTAAAAGCATTTAAAAGCTTTTCTAATTAAATAATGTCAGTCTTATTGCATTTTTTATTTTATGATTTGGAGCAGATCTAAGGAAAATGTGTTGCAGTTTGAAAAAAATAAATAAATAATCAAAATTTACAATCTCCAAAGAGTCCGTTTTTTAACAAATAAAAAAAATTGGGGATGAAAATTTAATTTCTTGAAATTTCATGAAATTAAATCGTGGGTAACATATGTAAGAAAAAAAAAATATTCGCTAAAAAAAGAAATAAATAAAATTAGCATACAACTATGATAAAATGCCCACAAAACTTGATAAAAATATAGTTTTATCGTCAAGATCCCTGTTTAAGACTAAGAGGAATAACCAAAGTTAAAAAAACTTTTTTAAAACTCTTTTTGTGTGTGTGTGTGTGTGTGTGTGTGTCAGTGGGGGCACCAAAGATTAGGGGTAAATTTGCTTATTAATGCCCACGCTAAATATCTCTTAAAATTTTCCTAAATCGTCATAATTCCGTGTAAATGTACATGCTGAACTAAAATTAACAATTAAATTATAAAAAAGTAAAAACCTACCATTTTGGAGTTATCAACATGAAAAAAATTGAACTTCTTGTTGGTTATTCATCCATCATTACTGCCATAATGTTTACTAATTTACTGTGGGATACATGATGCGGCGAAAGCACAAATTTTAGCCAATTTACTTCTTTTACACACTTTCAATGCAAAAAATTACTACGCACTAAACACTTATTTCGTTTCTAGCATTTTTTTATTTATTTTTTGTATCTTTATGGGTTAAGTGTTAGGGATAGGGGTTGTATTTGGCTTCTTTCTGTGTAGAAAAGGGGACAAATTAAAAAAAAATTAAATAATACAATCAACCCTTATTTCGTTTCTACTTTACCAAGTTTAAAACATTAAAAAAAGGCTTCATTGCATTATTTAACTTGTCATTGCTATTCTACAGAGAAAAAAGGTTTTACTGTATTATTGAATTTGTTTTTGTTTAAAGTTTTCTGTTATAAATAAACTACACTTATAAAAAAAATATTACTTTGCGATTAGTGCGTAGTGAAAAACATTGATTTGGAAATTCTTACAAACAGCAAAAATCAAATAAGTCAGATTTTAATTAATTAAAATTTCAGGACTTATTCACAAAAATGAATCATTTTTAGAAATACTTAAAAAAAAAAAAAAATCTTGGTAAAATACGATCAGGGCATAATTTCACGCAGTTTATAATTTTCAATCCATTTACTTTACTTTCTCTTAAATAAGTGTTAATAAAATTACATTTTAAAATTTCACAAAATTAAAGGCCAGTAAGAATGGCTTTAATTTTTTTTTTTTTTTTTTTTTTTTTTTTACAAAATTCTGTCTCTGTGTGTAAATAAATTTTAAAATTATTTAATTAATTATAATAAAAATGGATAACTCTGAAATATACGCGTAGTGGATAAGGCGTTATTCAGAATTTTTATCACAAAATTAATCAGTCAGTATTATTTGCTTACCTTTCAATTTCAATTGTTGTAAAAGAGGAGAAAATAAAAATGAAGAAAGCCTGTCATCTTTCACGCGCCTGAATTTCGTCGGCTTCTTAAATCGTTTGAATTTTCTCCGTACTTATCACTCTATGCAGTTTCGATATTGTTCGTTCAATTAGCAGCAATAATGTCGAATATTATGACTAAAATAAGGCCACCTTAAGAAACAGTTAACAAAACAAAATCTATGCAAATGTTAACTTCGAAAATAGACTTCGTTTGAATAGACAAAGCATTGCACTAAACGGTGTCAGACAACAATTAGTCCCGTTTTGGAAAACGCGTTAGGATAATTTTATTTATTTATTTTTTTTTACTTGTTTGTGATTTCCGCCGAAATGTGGAATCAGTAATCTATTGAAAACTCTACATCTTAGGTTTTCTTTTGGGTCATCGAGATTAGTCAGACGAGAAATAATTTTACTTCTATCACATTTAAAAAAAAAATCTTGGACGGCGGAATTATTGATGTAGTGCTCAAAATCAAACAAAAGGCCAGGGTGTGGGCAATACTGGTTTGTTAGAATTGGGAAGACTATGGTTAATCCCTGATGTCCTACTCGGGAAATGCTGAAGTAGCTACCCATTTTTTCGTAGTCCCAGGTAAACATGGTAAACTCAGCTTTGGCTGCATTATTCTGTTCGAGGAGGAGAGTGTTTGAATTAAAAAATCTCTCAGCCTTGACCCTTGTCCCATGCTCTGTTCAAGTGGTCATCCGAATGAATGCCTGCTGCTCAGAAAGATTTTGTACTGTTTCTAAACAATTTACTAAATTTTCAACATGTTCACATTTAGCTGCTTTTACTTAAATTTATACCAGGAGGAATATCACGATGTAGATTGAAGGTAAAAAAAGGTAGTTTTATTTTTGTAAAATTTCCTTCACACAAATTTTGGAATGGAGCTTTAGAATAGGCACTGTGACTAGAAAAGAACTCCGGATCACGAATATGAAACATTTTGTTTTTAATTCCGTTTGTTCTGTGTATTGATCACACTGCCTTTCGGAGGCCCCAATAATATTACTCCACGCTTCCAAACAGCTGCGACATTGTTCGTTTATTAATCATTTTCCCGATATTACTATCGATTAAGCACTCCCGATTGCGAATTTTAAAATCGTTTTTTATTGCTGGTGGGGGCTTTTGTATGGAGTGAATTTAACAAATATAACTTTAAAAAACATGGAAAATTGATATCTGTTAAAAACTTTAAAAGTATTTCAAAAGAAAAAAAAATTACTTCTGCCTGCAGTGTCTATTCGAAAACATCAATGATAGATTTTTTTTCTTCTTTTGTTGAATAATAATTTAATTTGGATACCTTGGTTGGGAAAAGTTTTAAAGTTCCGTATCGATTACTTCCCTTAGCCTTTAAATTTATATCAGAACAAAGTTATTTCATATTTTAATGGCAAGTCATTTTTAACTCCTACTAATTGTAGTTTTATACCTTTTCACCCCTATCACTGCACTAGAAGGGTATATTCCACATTTTTAAAAAGGAGTTTTGTGTTTGGTAAACGGAAGCCACTAAATTACTTTGGTTAAATAAAGCTTTAACTAAAGGTCACTCTTTATTTTTCACTATTTCCCTATTCCAAAGTACTAACCATGACACTACCTTCTTGTCCTTTTAAACCGCCCCCCTTTTTATAGTGAGGTTTACCTTGTACAAGGCCTGGAAGCCACTCAAGATAGAGGGTTACAGCGTAAGAGGCACAGTTTATGTGGATAGGTGGGGAAGATAACGATTAACCCTAGACTTGAACAGGTTAAGATTGTAGTGATCAGGAAAACATCCTCTTGGGAATCAGCTCCACAGAGCAGTGGTTCACAGGAAGAAGCTGCTCGAGTGGAATTTCTCACCTATGGAATATGGAGGTAATGAGGGCGGTTTGCTAAATGGGCATAACATGGCAGGTTCTGGCTGTGAAGGTCAAAACTGGTGGAACTAAGGAATACACTTCGTCTGGGCACTTTCCATAGAAGTAGTGATAGAGCAGGGAGAGGCTTGCTATCAGGTCATCCCATAAGTTCTGTCCGAATTTTGAATAAAGAAAACAAGTGAACAAATGTTACATTTAATTACAGATTCAATCAACAATGTATTTTCCCTGATTATCTATGACTTCCTTCCATCTATTAACAAGCTTACTAATTCCATTACTGTAAAATTCTTTTGGCTTTGATTCGAAGAACTCACAAATGTCAGTTTTAACCTCTTCCTGTGTTACAAAAGCTGTTTCTTCCAAATGATTTTGTAAGCTACGAAACAAATGGTAGTCTGAAGGAGCAAGGTCGGGAGAATAAGGTGGATGAGGAATTTTCTCCCAACCAAGTTCTTCGATCTTTTGTGACGTGATTCCTGCTGTGTGTGGTCACGCATTGTCCAGATGAAACATCACCTGTTTTTGATTCACTAGAGCAGGTCTTTTTTCCTTCAAAGCTGGGTTCAAACGCTCTAATTGCTGACAGTATATTTGAGCATTAATTGTTGTATTAGGTGGTAAGAATTCAAAGTGGATTATTCATTGGCAATCCCACCAGAGTGAAAGAAGAACTTTTTGCCCATGAAGTTCCCTTCTTGGCTGTGGCTGGGGTCCTTCCTCTTTACCAAGCCATTGTCTACGACACTTAACATTTCGATAAAAGATCCATTTTTCATCGCCAGTCACAAGTCTATCCAAAAAAGGTGAAACAAGTTGGTGAGAATGGAGAGAAGAGCAGATGTCAACTCGGGGTTTGAGGTTGTTTCCAGACATGAGGCACCCATTTCCCAAGTTTAGGAACTTTTCCAAGTTGTTGACGATGAACAGTTGTATGGTTTGAACTGAGAACCACTGCCAATTCCTCAACTGATAAAGCAGGATTTTCTTCAAGAAGCTTTTCATCAAACCCAACTGGACGTCAGGTTCGATCTTCATCTTCAAGGGTGAAATCTCCACCTCTGAATTTTGCAAACCATCTTCTGCAAGTTCTTTCATTCACACATTCCTCTCCATAAACTGAGTGAATGTTTCTAGCCATTTCGGCTGTTGAGTTTCCTTTCTTGAACTCATAAAGCATTATGTGCCTCAAATGATTCTTGGGTACTTCCATGTTAGAAGGGTTTTAATCAAACAATTTAATTTTATTGTTCTCTGAAATAAAATTTGATCAGTTTAAATGTATCTAAACATAAAAATAATGTTCAGCTCCATTAGACATTATAAAATACTCTTTAAATTTCATTCATTTTAACAAAAAGTTAAAATTCGGACAGAACTTATGGGATGACCTAATACATCTCATCTGTGAGATGGGTTGTAAGGTGGAAAACAATTTATCACCCACAAGGATATGGAGACAATTTTGGACTCTATCGAGACTAGAAAGTGCAGACCGGACAGCTTCTGCTGAGATATAACAGCAGTCTTGTAAGGGTAGTGGATAGCACAAGGAGTCAGGTACTTGCTAGAGTGGTACAGAGAATCAACTGTTTATCCAGCATTTTAGTGATGGATCATATGTAATAGTTCCACTTAAGGTCTGGGTTGAGTTTGAGGGTCAGTAGTTGCTCAAGGCACAGGTCCTCCCTGAGGAAACATCCACTCATTGTGACTGATGACAGTTCAGGGTCCGATCGGTGAAATTGGAGTGTAACCAGCCAGTTTCCCCCCCCCCCACTGAGATATTAGAGCTAGATCTGAGATCAGTTGCCAATCTCTGGTCATGTGTTTTTGAGGTGTATCCCTATATTGTTGTATCATCATCATAGAAACATCTATCGATAATTACCTGCTGATAGAAAAGTTTACAATACCGTAAATTGTACAATGGTAAGGAAAACTAAAGATTTTTTTTTCAGTTTTTATTGCTTGTGCATTAAGAATTGTTTGCAGGAAAATGATCATTTTACTCTACTTTGATTAAAATCATACCTGAATATAAAATGTCCATTCAATACATTTTACTTGTGTTTAATCTGGGAAAAATTGAAGCAGAAGATAGGCAGTGGATTGCTGAAACCTATAGAAAAGTTTAATTTGGTGCAAGCATGTGTTGGAAATGATTTGTAAATTGAAAAAATGTGATTTTGTGATAATTCAAAAATACGCTTTTAAGTAGGCACCCGAGGGGGTCGAACAGTGATTTTTTGACTTGGTTCATCAGGGAGTTTCGGGTCTTTCAACATCATACTCCCCATCACCAAATCGACCCAATCAGGGGAGATCTAACCCTGATTCCCCCTCACTTTTAAAACGCTAACAGCTACTCTGGCCTTTTTAAAGAATTCTACGAAAAAAGACCATGCATTCCGCACATCCGATTGGCTGTTTGTACAACCAATCAGCTGCGCGAACTATCTTTTAAATGGCCTGCAGTGGGGACTGGCTTCTTTTCTTTGGTGGATAGCAGCTTCAATGGATAACCGAGGAGGTAATCTTAATATGATCAACTATGTCAGAAGACTTCAGACCTTAAAAGCTGATGATTTAGAACTGTGGAAGAAAGATGCAATATAAAAATGTAAATTCTCCGAAAATTTGGAGCTACATTAATCAATTCATTTGAATGATGCATTAGAACAGAAAAGGCCATCAACAAACTAAATGTCAAAAATTTTGAAAAAGTTCACCATGTAATCAATGAATATTGTTACTGAACAATTGATAAGTTCATGCCAAAAAATTTTTTGAAAAATTATTTTTAAGCATTTTCTCATATGAAGCAAGTGCTAAAAAAGTTCTTGGCTAACCCAAAATTCCCTTAAAAAATGTGGGGTGGAGGCAGATTCTGAGAAATAATCTAGTAATAAATAAATTAAATGTTCACTTATTCTTATTCTAGTTTTGTGGAGATTACATCCACTCTGCAGAAGATTAGACTGTGATATTGAATTTATTTAGAGAAGAAAATGGATTTCTGCAAATAAATTCAATTTTATGACCAGGTCCCCTGACAAGTGGATATATTCTGCATGAACCACATAGTAGGGTTAAGTAAGCATTTAATTTTATTTTTTATTATCAATAATCTATCTCTTGACATCAAGCACTGTAGCTGTAAAGATTGCTTTGCCTTAAAAATACCCTGGTCAACCATTTCTTTTTTTTTTTTTTTGGTGGTGGTGATTTGGTGCTTAACGGGCCCTGATGGGCCCTTTTATGTCAACAATTGAGGGTGCGGGTAAGCACAATCTTGTTACTATATATATTAAAAAACCTTTTTCAATTTCGGACCAAACTGCCACATCCAAAATAAACACATTAACATCAAACAAACTGAAATCAAAATCTTATACAACAATGTTGTAAAATTAAAAAAAGTTAACAATCACATCTCACTCAGGGCCAAAATAAATTTATTAAAAGCTGAATCTATCAAAAACATTTTAAAAAGACTAATTCACTATTAAACTGTCCAAACATAGAAGAACCTGCATATGGATGAAAAAAATCATCCCACTATTACTATAAAAGGTGATGTATCAAAAATTTTATATATAAAGAAATATGGACACGACAGAGCAATAGATGGTAGCTCAGATCCTTAATCCAAGTTGCTATCATTTACACAACTGTGCACATGCACATATATATTTTACCCCTAAACCATTGGCGCACAGCAAGGATGAAGGTGAATTTAGACATATTTATTTTTAGACAAACACGTCAGTGACCGGAGAACTTGATTCATCTTAACGAAGAGTCTTGCATCAGCAGCATTAATAGTTACTGTTACAAATTCACTTCTCTCCCCATATATATTATATACATATATATATATATATATATATATATATATATATATATATATATATATATATATATATAGGACACAAGATCCCCAAACAAACTCCATCAGGTTTTGAATTCACAGTTGTCACCTAAGTGCATAGGGTCCAATCTGTTCTGCTATTTACCCATATTTTTGATGTGGCAGATTCATACTTTCACACTGTGCACCAGTTCTCTGTATTCGGCTCTTGCAAAAATTGGGGTTAGCCCTGTGCAAGCTTTTTCCACTATAATCAAATCATATATGCAGGTAGTCTGGGTGATTGGTTGTAAGTACTGCGTTGCTGGAGCCTCATATGTCAAACAATGGAAAATTCTCACATATATGTATAAAAAAAAATAGAGAATTCAACTGTATTCAGGATCATAGTCCTTGTAACTCCATGATCTTTTCCTTAGTTGTATAGTATGTACTTTGCCAGGGCAACATTAGTTTTGAATTCAGAGTTGTCTTTCTCCTTGTCTGGCTACCAACCAAGCCCGAAGAGCATAGTCTGTTCTATTTAACTCATAAAAAGTTCAATACAAATAAAATTTGTCACTTCACTGATTAAGTTATATTCAGCACCCCATTTTCATATTTAGCAGTATATCAACCTCTATTTAATACCAAGATCTAAATGTTTTGTCATTTTTTTGAGTGGGGGAGATAACAGTCGTATTAATACAAGCCTTATTAATTAGCCTGTAACTGAGGAGAGAAGAGATGAATTCATACCTTTCCCAAGGGTATTTGTGCATAAGTGAATATAAGGAACCCAACAGGAATTGGAACTTGGCTCTCCAATTAACAATTCTGAGCCATTATCTATTATACCACCTGCACATCCAAGTTTACAGCACCTAGTATCCCCAAACAGTCACCCATCGAGGTACTGACCAGGCTCAGCCTTGTTTAACTTTAGTGATCATACAGGAACCAGTGTTTCAACCTGATGTAGTTGGTTGTTGTTTAGCTGCATATCAACCTCTATAGGTAATTTAATGCTGAAATCAAAGCACTTTTTGTACACAATTTTATTTTATTTTTGCAGATAATGGTTTAGTGATACAAGCCTTACTAATTAACCCATAGCTGAGGGGAGAAGAGGTAGATTCATGCCTTTTCCCAAGAGTATTTGTGCATAAGTGAACATAACGAACATGGCTGGAATTGGAACTCAGCTCATTGATTAACAATTACAAGTCATTATCTGTTACACAACCCACAGATCCACGCTTCAGTACCTGGTATTCCCAAGTGGTCACAAATCTGGGTACTGACCAGGCACAACATTGCTCAACTTCAGTGATCATACTGGAACCATTATTTCAACATGTCAACCTGATGTGGCTGTAAGCCATGTGTGTGTGTGTTCACATGGCAATACACCAGTGATTTTATGTAGAAGTAACACCCTAATTTTCTCTGAGAAGTAATAGAAGAGAATGAAAGAATAAGTGTCTGAATTTCTGGGATGAGAAGTTAACATTATTTACACTCAGACCTTTGTCTTCATCTTTTTTGTTATTATCACAACTTTTCAGCCATAGTCCTCTCCAGCCTTCATGAGGTGCTTTTCAATCTGGATAGTCTTTCCTGTTACCTTGTCCTTTCTTATGCTAATACAACTCCACAGAGCAACCCTCTACTTTGAGTAGCCCATGGGCCTTGTATTAACATTAATGTAAAAAGAAAAAATATGTAAGAAGTTTGTAATGAACTCTGAATTCACTAAGCTCCCAAGAAGGTTTTTGAGTGCAAATTTTGTCAAACTTATTTTTGATCCTTCAATCCATGCTGCTAATTTAACAAACAAAATAACAATCCATAAATTGCAATAAAAAAGGAAAAGAAGTATTCAGGATTTCAATTATTGATTTAGTGATGACAACAGATACATGAAGAAAATATCAAAATTACAAGCTAAAAAAACAAGATACAAAACTATGTAGATTTTCATTAATGATTAGTGCTATACAAAGTGTCAGCTAAGATTTATAGAGGTTAGTATGAAAATTTGCAAATACTTTTTAATACTTCAGAACCTGCGATTATAGAACATTTAATAAATGATCCAACGTGTACCTCATCTTTTACTGAGACTTTTTCCCCAATAGTCAGCAGGAAGATTCAGATTACTATTTGAAATTGCTTAAGACCCTTTATATTAAGTCTAAGCAACGTTCCCTCTCTAAGTAGAAGGAATGCTTGCTGGATCTAAATGTTTTGATCTAATTTATTTGGATGATTCTCTGGTTGACTTTTTCTCCCCACCCTGCCCCCATTAGTTGTTGTGCACATAATTGTGAAGAGCAAGTACTAATACCCAATTATTCCTTTTCTGCTTTATTGTTACATTTTTGTTTCACCATTTTACATTAAGTAATATTTTTCACTATCTTGCTCTTCCTTTAATATATTTGTATAGATTATGCAAATATATATTTGTAGGATCTCATTTTTTAAGCCATAACATGTTGTACCTCCCACTACAGATTATTTAAAGTTAGGTTGGCTGAAAATAAAAATCCGACTATATGTTCAAGCAAATGTTTTGGTAAATGCTCCCGAAATTTGAAACCTGAAGAAAGGACTCAATTATTTACTAGTGTGTTTTTGCATATGAGTATTTAAAGATGACTGCTGTGAAAAGACCGAACCACAAATTTCACACGAATAAGGTTTTTCTCCTGTGTGTACACGTCTATGCATTTTTAAAGTAGAACTGTTTGAACATGTATAACCACATATGTTGCAAAAATAAGGCCTTTCTCCAGTGTGTATCCGTTTGTGCCTTTTTAAAAGGGAAGTTGTAGAAAAAGACAAAGCACAAATGTCACAAATGTATGGCTTTTCTCCTGTATGAGTCCGTATATGCGTTTTTAATGTTGAAGTTGTTGTACAGGAATAGCTACAAATATCACAAGAATAGGGTTTCTCTCCAGTGTGTGTTCGCATGTGAGATTTTAAGTTGGAATTTTTTGAACATACAAATCCACAAACTTCACAGGAATATGGTTTGTCTACAGTGTGTGTATGCATGTGTTTTTTTAAGAGTGAACTGGTTGAACAAATGTATCCACAAATTTCACAGGAACATGGTTTCTCTCCAGTATGTCTTTTTACATGCAGCTTCAAGGAGGAACTGCGTAAAAATGCTCTGCCACACACTTCACAGGCATAGGGCTTTATTCCGGTGTGTGTCCGCTCATGTATTCTGAGAGCTGAACTGAAGGAAGTCTTATATCCACAAATATCACAAGAATATGGTTTTTCTCCTGTGTGTGTTCGCCTATGTGTTTTTAATGATGAACCATCTCTACATGTGTATCCACAAATAGCACAGGAGTATGGCTTCTCTCCTGTGTGTATTCGCATGTGTTTTCTCAAACCTGAACTCCGTGGACATGCATATGCACAAAGCTTACAAGAATATGGCTTTTCTCCTGTGTGTATTCGAATGTGTACTTTTAAAATTGAATTCTTTGAACATGTATATCCACAAATTTCACATGTATATTTTTTCTTTTCTGTGCATGTTTCCATCTTGCTTCAAAATAATGTGATATATGATGCACACACTTTCAAAATTTCACAGAACTGGTTTGTAAATTTTGCTTATTTAGTTATTGTAAATGTTATTTCATAATAGAAAAATTTGGTGTATATGCAGTTATACAACTCTCCCCTCCCAAAATAAGATTCCTTTCCAGTATTTGTAGACAAATAATGTTTCAGTATGATGATTTTCTAAGCATAGCTTAGATGTGGAACAAGGCTGAAAGTATAGGACATTCAGTGAGGATCAAACTCACGATTCAGTCGTAAAAATAATATTTCAGTATGATCCTGAGATTTAATTCAGATTTGGAAATGTTAACAGGAAACAAATTTTAATCCTCATCTATTTTGCACTTTATCTGAGTGAAGATTTCAAGATCGTCAACCAAAATTTTAACAAATTTGACTTCTTGGTCGTAATCGAGGAATGCCTGATTTGCATTAACGTGCTGATTGCTTGTTTAGCAGGAACAAATTCATCTAGTTTTATCAAAACAGTCTGTAAAAGAAAATGAGTTATCATTAAAGAAATTCATGCAAACATAAATTGATGAATTCCATTTGTCAACACATTAGATTAACTAATTTTAAATTCCAATGAGTTTATATCCAGTGATAAACTCTGAAATTGAAAGCAACAGGTTATTGCATCTCTTGTTGAAAAGATGCTGATAGGTTTGTGTCCAGTGTCCCTGATGCATTAAAACTCTTAAAAGGACACAAGAACTTTTCTGTCCGCGTATCCTAGCAAAGTAACTGAAGTTTCCCATGAAAAGTGATACATTGCAAAAAAAAAGAAAGAAAGAAAAAAACAATAATAATTATGACATAGTAATAGGAATTTGTTGTTGGTCTGTACTAAGTAAATGACATCAATTTTACGTGTATCTAATATATTTAGATACCTCCATAAATTTGCTAAAAAATGAGAATGCCATGATAAAAAAATCTGCCCAAAACTTGATAAAAAAGTTTTATGAGCAAATTTTTTTGTTATTAAGAGGAAAGAATTTTTTATTATTAAATTATATATTTTTTTAACTCTTTCAGGAACTTTCAAAATTTGTGTTAAAAATCTTTTTTCTTGTGTCAGCAGGTGACCATAAATCAGTATAGGAAATTTTAGCATCTTTTTGCAGTGAAAAATTGCCAGGTTTTAACACCACATTTAGCTCACATTTATTGCACTATAATTCTCTTTATTGAAAAATTTTCAAAACATAAAACATTTTCTGAAACTTTGAGGAATATTAGCTGATGTAAAGTATAATTAAGCTGGTTTGAAACATACTATTTACTTTAACGATAGGTCCCCTCTTTCTTTTATCTTTATTGACTTATCAAGAAGGTGATGACAGCTCTTATGGCTGACCAGAAATGACATAAAATTATGAAATCTAAGTGAATGCATTTTTTTTTAGTTTTTACCTAGTAATTTTTACAAATTAACATATTTTCAGCAATTATTTAATGTTATTGACTTTTAGTTAGGTTTCAAGAAGCATTATGAAATTTGCATTTTGTCTAGGTTCTTAAGTTTACTACCTTAAACAAAACTTAATTACATGAAGTATGACCCAAACTAAAATAAATACATAAAATAAAAATATTTAGTGAAATATCAATTAAGAAAAGTAAAAGTTTTTTTTAATATTTTGAAGGGATGATTTGCAAAGACGTTAATGATGAAACAGAACTGAATATTAAAAGTGAAATAATTGCAGTGCGTCAGATGGCTCTTAAATCATGTGACCTTTTCAAAGATTTTGTCATGTATAGATTCCCATAGGTAGAAATTAGGAATGTTTTTTTTTTCACTCAAAATTTGAAAATTTAAAAAAAAAATATTTGAGTACAAACGACTGTTATGAGCTTTTCAAATTTTGATTTGTAAATCTACTTTTCACTTAATGACATCACAAAATCGCTGTCTTGAAAGCAATGAAGTATTTTAAATGATTTTTGAACTATTATTATAATTAAAATTATTAAAAAAATGAAAAATTCTTGTAAAAGTTCATTATTCACCCAAAAAATTTTTATTTCAATATCCTTAATATGACTTATTTACAAAAGCAATTAAAAGCTTTTCTAATTAAATAATTTCATAGTTTTATTGTTGCATCTTTTATTTTACAATTCAGAACAGATTTTCAATGAAACGGGTAACTGTGTTACAAAAAAAAAAAAAAAAATTGATTTACTTTTTCCAAGGAGTCCTGTTTTTAACTACTAAAAAAATCCTCCCCACCCTAAAAATTTAATTTCTCAAAATTTGATGAAATTAACTAAGTCAGTACCTCCACTTGGTCACGTAAAAAAACAGCATGGCATTATGAAAAAAAGGCCCAAACTCAATAAAAACAAAGTTTTGTCATCAAAATGTTTGTTATTTTTAAGAAGAAAGACCAAAGTATTTTTTTTTATTTTTTGAATTTTTTTACTCCTCTGTAGCACATAGTGAATTTTGGTTAAAATATGTGTTTTGTTTTACGTCAGTAGCGGACCAAAGATAAAGGTTAGTTTTATTTTTTTTGCGTTTTTTTTTCTGGTGAAAAACAGGTTTGGAAATTCATGCAAAATTCAAATAATTGTCGGATTTAAATGAAACTTTCAGGACATATTCAGAATTTTTTCTTCTTTTTTTGTTTTTTTTTTAGAAAATCTTGGTAAAATTTTTTTTTTTTTTCAAATATGTTACCAGTGGTAAACCACCCAACTTGTGATCAATTCTACAATTCATAACATTGATAATGTGAGAAAATAAACGTTTAAGAAGTGTCATTTCAAAATTTACACACAAGTTTGTAGATGTTTCTGCACTTGTAATTAGGTAATCAGTTATTAATAATTAAAAGTCCATTAAATATAGGTACCTCCATGAGATCGCTAAAAAAGAGCATAGCATGATGAAAAAGACGGCAAACTTGACGAAAACAAAATTTTATCGTCTAAATGTTCATGTTATTATTAAGATGAAAGATCAAAGTATTTTGGGGAATATTTTTTTACATTTTTTAATCATTCTGAGCACATTCAAAATTTTTGTTCAAAATCTTCTTTTTTTTTTTGAGTCAGCAAAATTGACAGATAATCAATCATGGCATCCATTTTTTTCCCATTTTATAAAAAAAGATGAAAATCTCAGTTTGAAATTCTTTTAAAAGTCAATTATCATTTTTTCAAAACTTATTTTAATAAAATCAGAAATTATAATGTTTATTTAAAATATTTTGAACCAAGGTTAACTTTGCTTCTGCACCGAAAATATGTAATTTGAAAATAAAACAAAGCAGGTCATAACCTTTCGCATCACTTGACAGGTGTTGACTGATGTATTGACGGATTATGTGATCATAATTTGTTCTACGGAAGGCGAAAAGTGAAGTTGTTTTGATTTAAATGAACAAATTATTTACCTCGTTATTTTTAAAGAAAACTTTCAGCGCTCTAATTTTTTTTTTCTGTACTTAGCTTTCACCTTTACATTTATGATACTTTATGGAAAATATATTATAAAGAAATTAAAATAAGACTTAAGAGTGAGATTAAATTTCATAAGATATCTAATTAAGTTATAGGTACCTTTCTTATGAAATTTTATCAGAAGTGTACATAAAATACTATAATTTTATGTACATTTATTACATTTTACTGTGTTATTTGTATTTCCTTTTCATTCATTTTATTAATTTTGATATGGAAAAATGTCATAACTGAGATTAATATAAAAATAAGATCATATAAATTTCATATGATACTGATACTTTTAGGTACCATTTTCAGTTGAAATTGAAAAATCAAATTAACTTCTCCACACGTATTTTGCAAAAGTAAAGGCCTTAACAGCAGAAAACAATGCTTAACTCAAATAATGCAACTTAATTGTATTCTGGTTGGTCTTCTGTACTTTATAACTACAGCCCAATTATAAACACAAAATTACATTTCTTAATTACTGAAGAACTTCTGATTAGTCAAAATGATACAATTTACAACACGCTAAAAAAGATCTATCTCATAAGGACACTTACGAAAGCTGATGTGGCTTTTAACTAATTTTATATTTTAACAACTTAAATGTAAAAATCTATTATAATTAAAGAAATAACAAATAATTGTATTAAAAAGTCATTTTTCATCAAAAAAATTTTTTGCTTTCAGAAAATATTGTCCATATTCATAAAAGCAAATAAAAGCATTTGAAATGAAATAATATTTTTGTTTTATTGAGTTTTGTTACAAAAACTTTTGTATGTTACAATTCAGAGCTGATTTTCAGGTGTGTGTGTGTGGGGGGTATCCAATGAAAAACAAAAAAAAACATGATTTGCATTCCTCAAAGCCTTGTGCTTTTAACTATTGCAATCACTAAAGTAGACTCGATCGAATTTCCAGCGTTTTCATAAAATTAGTTGGGGGGGGGGGTAATAAATATATAAAAAAAAAAATTTCTGCCATGACTTTAATAAAAAAAAACAACAACTTATTTATAATAATTTCGATCATCTGTGAATAGTTTCTGAAACTTTCATTAACATCCGACAATTATTTTTATTTTTGCAAGATTTTCTAAATTAATGTGTGTCATACAAAAAAAAAAAAAAAAAACGTGCTAAAAATTGTCTATGTTATCTTACTAGTTCCGGTGATACAAAGAGAAACAAGGTTTTTTTTTAATCAAAATTTATGTTCTAAAAAGGAAAAATGAAAAAAAAAAACTTTGGTCTTTCCTCTTCATAATAACATAAGCATTTAGAATTTTAGATGATAAAATTTTGTTTTCGTCAAGTTTGGCATCTTTTTCATCATGATAGCTATAATAATAATACTCTCCTTTTTTTTTTTTGCGATCTCATGGAGGTAACTAAAAACACAAACTAAAAAAACGGACTCCACTTCCAGTTGTTGAGCAATGAACTAATTTTGTACCGTTAATTTAATTTCATTATTCACCGACAGTAGTAACAGAAAAAAAACAATTCATCAACAACATTTAAAAAAAAAAAAAGAGAGAAAAATTGCAAAATAACGCCCCTTCCACCTCAGACCACATTTCATTTAATTGTGGCAGCAAACACACTTTGGAAGATCCTTGTTAAATAACATAATTACTGAAGACCAACAATTATTCAGAATTGTCCGAAAATTTAAAAATAATAAAACATTTATTAAATTAATTAAAGTAACTGAAAAAAAAATTTAAAACAAAAAAATTATCAAAGTTTTTTTTTCACAAACCAAGTCTGTAAAAAGGCCTGTTATTGGCTTTAAATTTCAGTAATTCTTTCTTCTTTTTTAAGAAATAAGATAAAACAAAAGGTAAATCATAAATAGATAACTAGCTGAAATATACGTTTTTCATTCAGAATTTTTATCACTAAATTATCAGTCAGCATCATTTGCTTACCTTTCAAATAATTGCAGTAAGACTAAGAGTAAGACTCTTAAAAATGAAGGCAACATGTCATCTTGTTTCACGATTTTGGGGGGTTTTGTTTTCGTTTCTGTATCATTCGTTCAGTTATCCGCAATATTGCTGAATAGAATGACTAAAAAATAAACACCTTAAGAAAAAAAAAAGTTAAAATCTATGTTGTAAACGTTAAGATTATTTCGTTTGAAAGTTTGATAGAAAAGCATAGCGCTAAACGGTGTCAAACAATAATTAGTCCCGTTTAGGAAAACATGTTAGTGTTTGAAATAAAATAAATTTGTAAGTCTTTTTTTTACGTTTTCTTCATAATTTTTCACTTCTACGTACCTAATTGTGATTTCCGCCGATTAAATGCAACACCTCTCATGGTTTATTGAGACTGGGAGGATTATGGAAATGCCAAGGGAACTACCATTTTTCGTAGTTACATATACCCGTAGAAGTCACATATTGTTTTAAACTTGAGTTGAGTTGAGTTGAGTTACAAACAACATTCAGTTTTTGTTCAAGGGGGGAGTTCGGATAAATCTCTCACCTTTGTGCCATATTCTGTTCGAGTGGGCGTCCAATGAATGCTTGCTGCCCAGAAAGTTTTTTGTACTGATTCTCGAAACAATTTATTAGATTTTGTTTTGTTTGAATAACAAATCTACGTCAGCTGTAGAAATTTTAAAAAGTTTCTTTCAGACAAAAAATAATAAATTATAGTTTTCATTTTCAAATAGGCTTGCGACTAATCTTTTTTCCAAATTAGTATAAGTTCTCCAGATCACGAATATTAAACAATTTTTTAATTATTATAGCAACATACGGAAGCCAAAAAAAAAATAAATATTTATGCTCATCTCATACTCCCAGTTTCAAAACAGTTGCGACAGACATTTTTTTCCTTTTAACCACTCGTAATTACGAATTAATTTAATTTTTTTTTTAAATTCATCACAGTGGATTGGAAGTAGTAATGGATAGCGGCGCGGATTGAGAACTCGGAGAGCCGAGTTCGAATTCCATTTGATTCCATCACATTCGCTTACATGCTAATAATACCCTTGGAAAAGATATGCAATACTCCTCTTCTCTCCCCAGCCATGGGCAAATAACAGCTTAGATGGCAACTGGTCTACTGCAGAAAGAAATGGCAACCTACTGCAGGAAAAATCTGCCTTGTCAATGTATTGAATGGCGCATAACTGAAATCCCCGGAAAATTTAATTAAAAAATGTGATATTCCCTACTTTATGGAAAAAATATTTTGAAAAAGAAAAAAGATTACTTCTGTTTGCAGTAGCTATTCGAAAACAATGCTCACATGACAGAATTATTATTATTTTTTTTTTTTTTTTTTTTGCTAAATAATAATTTAGTTGGGAAATGTTTATTTAGAAAAAGTTTCGTATCGATTACTTCCCTTGGCCTTTAAATTTATATCGAACTGAAGTTATTTCATATTTTAGGTCATTTTTAATTTATAATGAAATATTGTATTAAAAGAAATATGTTACTTTCTTTGTGTATAGTACTATGAAACGAGTTTATTACAGTTGTTTGGTCATTCAAATTGGGACAAAATACTGTCAGTTAAAAAAAAATTGTTTTAAAAAAAATCATTATAAATTAGTGATAAACCTTCTAAAAGAATTGTGTCATAAATGCTACCTGCTTTACCCATAATTAATGGATGGTGAAAAAAACTGGGAACTGTTGGTAGAAAAGTTGGTGGGAGGCTTGTCATTTGATCAACTATCAAGCAACTTGATGAACAGACAAAGCAAGGTGAAAGAGGAAGAACAAAGGAAAGCAAGAAGCATGTGGAAAAAGAAAGCAAAACAAATTGTTTTGCCCTCTAAAACAACACTGTCCCTCATCAACATTTAATATATTACAATATTACTTACACAGTAGTATAAATGAAACAAAACCTTGAGTTTGTTTAAATATTAAAAATATTAATCAGTAATATTAACACTATTTACATCGTTCGGACTGTTGTCCTCATCTTTGTTGCTATATTTATGATGTTTCAGCCGTTGTACACTCTGGCCTTCTTCAGGTGGTTGGAATTTCGAACTGAACCCTTTATTTTTTCCACTGGGGTAGGTTGTTCTAGTTCCATGTGCTATGCTTCTTCCGAATGTCTCAGTATCAGTTATCTCCTTTTAACAAAGATGAGGACAACAGTCCGAACAATGTAAAAGTGTAAATAATTACAATACTTCATCTCAGAAATATAGACAGATAGCATTTAACTTAAAATATTTCTTTATAAACTGACTGTTTTCATTAAAATCTAGTTTAAAATTATTCCACTACTATAACTTAAATATGACTTATATTTTTAGATATATTAAATTCAAATATTACTTATTTAAATAAAAATAGATATTTTTCCAATGTTTTTCTTACTATATTTAATTATCAAGTAACTACTGTGCCCCTGACTGACCATGCATGTCCAGTGTTACACAGCCCTGTCTGTTTTCTGCCCTTGGCTTTCTCCTTGACAGCAATCTAGTTGCAAGTATCAAGTAAATCAACCCTCTGTCAGTTCATAAACTTGGAATGGGGTGATTCTCTTATTGAATGGTACCAAATATACATGGGCAGCCTCAACAGTACCTGCCATAGATACAGCTATTCATCCAAACATTAAAAAATAGCTAGTTAGAAGTTGGAAGAATGTAAATGAAAGGTTTTATTTTATACAAAGGAAACATGCTATCAAAGTCTATAAATATGTTATATGCCCTCTCTCAGAAACTGGAAAAGCAATGCTTACAAATATTATAAAAGTCTGTCTTTACTCATAATTCTAGCAAGTCATTTTTTAAAAGGCTATGCTTTACCCATATGGCAGAGGAGCATCTGATTTTCACAGCATCCACCTCAGGACTTACTGTTGTGTCAATCACTGGTTGTTAAGGATTGCATCGCACATACTAATTAGGGAAAAGAAAGCTAACTGAACATGCTTATCTTCTCAAGGGATGGACAAGATGCTATAGTTACTAAAGAAAAAAACTATTGTACTTTCTTTTAAATTAAAAAAAAATTGGGGGATTTTTATGTCAACAGCTACTTTGTCTCAGGTTTATAAAATGTATGATTTAAGAAAGCTATAAGGTAAGAGTTAACATATCAATAAGTTAATAATGAATATACTTCAAGTAAAAATTCAGAAAATATTTTAAAAATCTATCAAGATAAGAGTTTAATCACAGCAATGTTGTAGTGATAAATTTTCTTTCTTCAAATAACTCACTTATTGGTCATTTATTGATCCAAACAAATTTCCTTAAGGAAATATTTCACTTCATAAGCCTGAAGATTTTACAGGACATTGATCATATGAAAATTATATAATCCCATAGTATTAATTATATATATATATATATATATATATATATATATATATATATATATATATATATATATATATATATAAACGCGAATATTGAAGTCAACATTTAAAGGTGACAGACTGTTTCATGCTAAACCCATGTTTTTTTCTCGGCTATTTATATATACAGGTCAGTGGTGCATTGTGGGTAGTCTATTTTGGCGGAAGTTGTTTATTTATTTGGGTTAATTTATTTTGCTTGTTTTTATTTATTTTTATTTCTTATCTTATATATTTATTTATTTATTTTAATTTTAATCAGTGTTTTATTAACGTAGTAAAAACTTGTTTACATCGCTTATTTAATGGCTTTGTTTTGGTTTCGGAAGATAATTAAAGCTATTTATTCAATTTTGCTGTTGGTTGCTATAGTTTATTCTATTATTTTGGCGGGAACAGTTTTTAATTTGTTTATTGCTTCATTTATTTATTTGGGTTGATTATCTTTACTTGTTTTTTCTAATGGTTAATTTATCTGGAGCAGTTTGTTAGTTTGTTTATTTATTTATCTGGATTAATTTAGATTAATTTATTTGACTGGTTTTTTATTATTTATACTGTATATTTTTATTTACTCTTCGGTTTTCGATTTTTAAGTGATGTAGTATTGTATTTTATTTTATTTTTTTATCATTATATAACAGTTATAGCTATGTTTTTCATCCGATTTTTGGTTTGATTTTTATAGTCTAACTAATATTTTGGCCATATTGGTTTGTTAATTTGTTTATTATTTACTTTATTTATTTGGATTTATTGATTTTTTTTTTTTTATTTATTCTATTTCGTCTATTCTAACGGGTGTGATTTGGTAATTTGTTTGAGTTAATTTATTTTACTTATTTTATTGTCATTTTGTTTATTTATTTATTTTATTTTTAATTTATTTATTTTTGATTTTTAAGAAACATAGTACAAATTTGTATTCATGTCTGCATTTTGAGATGAGCTTGAATCATTTATTTAATAATTTATTTTGGTCTGGGAAGGTAATGATAGCTATTTTTTCCTCCAACCAAAGTTTGCAAGTTTTGGATTGGTTGTTGCAGGCTGATCTTTTCCTTATTTTCCAAGATATTTTTGGTGTGATGTGCATTTTGTCTTTAATTTCCCAGATATACTTAGAAAGCATTTTGCTGTTCACATATTTACTATTTGTGAAAGATGTTTTGTGTTGACTTCAATGTTCACTTTTATATTTACACACGCTCTATCTCTGATATTGAGCACTTTATCCCATAAATATAGCACACCTTAAGACAATATTTCTCCATATATATATATATATATATATATATATATATATATATATAAGAAATATACATAATATCTTACATTAATTGCACAACTCTTAGTTTCATGTCGTAACAATTTTCAACTGCTGGAAATATATTTATTTTTATTTATATTTTGGGTGGACACTGTTTTTTAAAATTTTCTGATTCACACAAGATATATTATTAGAGTTAAAATATTTAAATGAATTGTAATTTAATTTTGAATTTGAATTTAAGCTCAGATTAACATTTATGCTTGAAATATATATATATATATATATATATATATATTAAATAGCTCTGTTACTTAACATTGAGAATTGTTTTTTTCATACACTATAGAGCATTTATATGTATTTGTATACAATCGCTTACTCGTATACCTATGTACTTACGCATTTGGTTATATATATATATATATATATATATATATGGTAGAACATGCCACTGCCTGGATGACTAGCCTTGTTAGATTTGCTGTTTTTGTGTATAATTTCTATATGATATTGACCACTTTGTTTGTTGTGCTTACAAAATTTGCCTCTCTCTCTCTCTCTCTCTCTATATATATATATATATATATATATATATATATATGTATGTATGTATGTATGTGTTTGTGTGTGTGTGTAAAAATTTCTGATATAACTAAAATATATCTCTAACAGAACAATATGAATAGAGACAAAAAAGGTCATTTATTAGATATTAAATTACATCCCTTAGCATTGTTCAGAATTTACTTATACTTTTCAGTTAACCTGATGAATATTTATGAGTATCTCTTAAATTTAAAATTTTTAAAAAGTAACCATTTTTACTTTCATTTATAGATACCTCTTGCAAAATAAAATCCTTACATTTGGCTTCATAAGTATCAACTAAGATAAGTTTTCCTTTTGTTTTTATTCACACACACACAAATATATATATATATATATATATATATATATATATATATATATATAGTAAATGTAACAAATCTGTTGGTATATAATCTAAATGGATCCTAGTAATATAAAATATTAAAACTGATCCCCTAAAAAGAGCTCAATGTATTTATTATTACAGAGCAAATAATAAATAAACAATAAAAACCAAAATCACCTCATATGGGGAATAGACTACTTTGGCAGACAAAGATATTGGCCGTCTGTCTTATCAACCTTGGTGTGGACTGAGTTCATGTCAGAAATAGAAATTTAACTGTGAAAGCTATAAAATAAATAAAAAATAAAAGTAAAAAAACTAATACAGAATTTATCCATTTCAATGTTTCAGTCAGACGAAAGGTATGAGACATGGAACAGGGGAGGGTGGAAGGTATTTGTCTTAGAGGGAAGAGGTTTTCTAAAAATTAAACCCAAATATTAACCTGAGGACATTAATTTGGTGTTATATGAAGAATTAAATATTAATTTAAAATTAAAAGAGGAATAAAAAGGGGTTTAAAAATAATTTTAAAATATATAGATAAAAGAATGTAACGGATTAATGGAAAGAGTTGGGGAAAGTTTATAAATTATAATTAATATAGGTAAAGAGGTTTATAAATTATAATTGATATAGGTAAAGAGGTTATAGAGGGGGGGAATATAAAAATTAGAATTAGTTATACATTTGGCATTTGAAGAGTTAGAATATATATTGATGGATGGATGGCCAATCATATCCGAGGATGCTTGTCTACTAGGCTGGCTAGCTAATCCCTGTTGAAAATACTGCTCAGGCTCATTTGTATTTGTTCAACACCAACAGAGCCTACCTGTGGTTTATACTGCAACTATGCTGAGCAGACCTTAATTACAGTTTGTGGGAGAGAGTATGATCAGTAGTCTGAACAAGGCCAGCATGCTCAAACCCTTGGTCACGATGACTTGTGACTTCATGCTAGCACAACTAATGACAGCTCCCAAAAGGTTCCATCTACCAAATTTCACTCATGAGGCTTGGGTCAAACTGTGGTATGGTTTTCAGACACTTTCCAAAGGTGCTGTATTCTGAGATTACCTCCTCCAAACCAGTAACATCAAGAAGTAACCTTCCTGACAAATCGACCATAGTGAGATTCTAACCCAGGTCTCATGATCAGAAAGTGAACATTCTAACCACTTGGCCATGTGTCTCTTTCTCCCATATATATATATATATATATATATATATATATATATATATATATATATATATATATATATATATATATTACAAAATCAGTTTCACTTTTTTAAAGTTTAGAAAGTTTACATTTTTGTTTCTTATCTTCAAGTTTATGATTTTATTCTTCAGCCCAGGGTAGGGTTGTATAGACTGAGTGGGAGGGAATGTATGATTTCAATGTCTTATTTCAAACTCAAACTGTATGTGCATGTGTTTGCATGCATATGCTTACTGTACATTAAATGGCACAAGTGCATGTAAGTCACTCATGAACAACACTGACATATGCATTACATACAAGCACAACAATGACATATACATTACATACAAGCATGTGAAGGCAAACACAGTATGATGGACAGAGAATTGTTTCTTCTTTTATAATATAGAATTTAATGTTGTTTTGTAGATGATTTAATCCTGTAGCAAATACATTTAACAACTTTCCTTAGATGATGATTTCTCTACATCATGTCTTTGCATATGCTTTTTTAAATTGGATCTCAGAGAAAATGCAAAATCACAGAAATCACAAGAAAATGGTTTTTCACCGGTATGAGTCAACATATGACTTTTTAAATGTGAATGACAAGTAAATGCACATCCACAAACTTTGCAAGAAAATGGTTTTTCTCCAGTGTGTATTCTTAAATGTCTCTTCAAAGTAGATCTATCTGAAAATGCAGAATCACAAATATTACAAGGATATGGTTTTTCTCCAGTATGTTTTCGTGAATGTTGTTTCAAAGTAGATTTGAGTGAAAAAGCAGATCCACACACATTACATGAATATGGTTTCTCACCAGTATGGGTCCTGATATGACTTTTTAAATGAGATTTTGTTGAAAATGCTGAACCACAAACTTTACAAGAATAAGGTTTCTCTCCAGTGTGAGTTCTCATATGTAAATTAAAACTTGATCTCTGGAAGAATGAAGCCTCACACATTTCACAAGAATATGGTTTCTCTCCAGTGTGTGTTCTATTATGAGCTTTTAAATTTGAAATCTGTGAAAATGCATGTCCACATATTTCACAGGAATATGGTTTCTCCCCAGTATGAGTTCTTACATGCATTTTTAAAATTGATGTTCCCGAAAATGCATGTCCATATATTTCACAAGAATATGGTTTCTCTCCTGTATGTATTCTCATATGACTTCTTAAATTTGAATTTTGTGAAAATGCTGACCCACAAATTTTACAAGAATAAGGTTTCTCCCCAGTATGTGTTTGCATGTGAGCTTTTAAATTAAATCGCTCTGAAAATGCAGATCCACATATGTCACAAGAATATGGTTTTTCTCCAGTATGTTTTTTCATGTGTCTCTTTAAATGTGACTTTATGCAAAATGCTGATCCACAAATTTTACAAGGAAATAGTTTTGATTCTTTTAGTGGATTCATTACATCTGCCATCTAAACTGCCATAAATAAAAATCCCTTAAACTCACAAAGTTTCTATGTCCATTTTTTAATGAACTCAAGAGGAAACATTGTGTTTCCTTCGCCTTGAGAATCTGCCAATGAAAAGAAATCTTATTAAGCAAAAACAATCGAATGATTTCAGTTTATCTGGACAGCTTATATTAAATTTAAATTTTCAGAAACACACAAAATTTTCAATCAATTATATTCATAATCATTAGACATGAGAAATTTTATTTTGATATAGCTGTTTCTAGAAGATGTAAAAAAGACTTTTATTGAGTTATTTGTTAGTTATTAGTCTGTTCAATATTGTAATGTTATGGAAACCAGATTAATGTTTATTTTTATCATTCCACCCCAAGAAAGGCAATAAAGCCACTAGGATGAAAGGGTTATTGAGTGTTAGAGAAAATGAAAAAAAAAACACTATTAAAGAGAGAGAACAATAAAAGAACAAGAATGAAAAAAACAGAAGATAACAACTGACATTACATTTAAATTTTCAAAGATCAAACTTGACTAGGAAGAAAGAAGCTGGAAGAGACTTCCACAAGCAAGTACTGCAAGAGAAGAAACTGTTATCATAGAACTTAGTTACACCTAGTCATTTCAACTGTAAAATAATGAAACTTTGCCGCCAATCTACTGCTGTGCTTAAATTCATAAAGTCTATGTACCATAGAAGAAGGTTCATCAGAACAATTACCATAAAAGTATTTACAGAAAAGATACAAGAAAGCTATGTTACAGTGGTAGGAAAGTGGCTAAAGGCAATATGCCAGGTCAGAATGAAGAAAATTACAAATTCTTCTTTGGATTTTAACAAGAAACTTTAAATATATAGCAGGAGCACCAAACCAGATGTGGCAGCAAAATTTTAAGCAAAAAGTTAATCAAGAATATCATTAAGTTCCCTTGTAAGTATTAATACTGCAAATGGCATATAAAGATTTTTTGTAAGTACAAAATTATTTTCTTATTATACTCAAATCTTTTATATGAAAATAAACAATGTTTCATTGTTTTCAAAATTATATTGACACTGATGTTTTTTACAGGCTTGTTATCTACAAATAAATTATTACAATCTAAAAATATTTTCTGTCTATTTAAAGCCAGAAAATATTTTTAGATTGTAATAATGTATTTGGAGATAATAATCATTTACTGATACAAGTCCTACTAGTTAACCCACAGCTGGAGGGAGAAATCAGAGAGCTGAGTTCTACTTAGCCAAGCCATTAGCATTACACCACCCACACATCCAAGCTTACAGCACCTGACATTCCCAAGCAATCCCCTATCTAGGTACTGTATTCTTCACTACATTTGAAGGCTGAACCTCATTTTGTTCAGATCATATTGCATTAAAATGCACAAAAGGAACTGTATACAATTTTCTAAATGATTTCTTTTTACCCAATATGTAATTAATGGCACATGTAACATAAGAAAATTCCTGTTTTTCATCACAATTTTATTCATTTCATTTTAATGATTATTTTCTAGGTTGCATACACACATAGCAAAAATAATTTCTTTTGATATGTTTGGAAAAAAAAGATGATTACATGGAAACTAGAATTAAAGTTAAAATGAAAACTTCATAATCAGAGAACAAGTTTGTTTTTGTTAAATTTAATAATTTTAATTTAATTTTTTGTCAGTTTGATCTTTTAATTTCTCATGTTTGTCATAATAATTAGTAATTTTTAAAAAACTTTTGAAGATTTCACAAATTGATAAATGGCCTTTTCAGTTTTGGAAGTTGAATGAAAATTGAAAAACAAAACACACTGCTACTAATAACTAAACTTCACATTAGTTGCTTAACTTTTTTGTTTCACTTAAATATCTTGTAAAATAATTTTAAAAAATAATGTTTCTTTATATACTTTTAATCACTGTTATGTGCCATGCGTGATACACACTTAGGCGATCATGTATCTTTCGATACATGACTGACAAGGCAGATTTTTTCCCACAGTAGGTTGCCATTTCTTTCTCCGGTAGACCAGTTACCATCTAAGGCTATAGATCCCAGTCTGTCCTGCTATTTAACCATAGCTGGGTGGAGAAGAAGAGGATTCATACCTTACCCAAAAGTATTAGCATGTAAGTGAATGTAATGGATTTGTCTCTCTGATTCCTCAATCCGAGCTGCTATCCGATACCTCAATCTGAGCGACTATCCATTACCCCACTGTGCCTCCTTTTAATCAATCATTTATCTTCAGCATTTTTTGATAAGGCTTTTAATCAATACCTTATCAAAAAATGCTGGAGTGTGGGGAAATTGTTTTTTTTTTCTAAATTGAATTTATCAGCAATATAGGAAAAAAATAACAATTGCATAATTTTTGTTCTTTGAAACAATTCATTTTATTAATAAAACAATTTTAACTTGATTATTAGACAATAGTAGGTACCTCCAAAGATTCACTAAAATAAATGAGCATACATGATGAAAAAATTCAAAATTTTATTGTCAAAATCTTTCTTATTATTATTAAGAGGAAAGAGCAAAGGATTCCTCGATTGTTAAATATTTTTTAAAACTTAAAGGTAATTAATATTTGTTTTAAACTAAAAGTAATTAATATTCGTTTTAATTTAAACTTGAAATCAGTTAATCTTCCTTAAATAAAGTTTCAGAAAAGTATATTTTATTTTTGAAAGATGTGTTGGCAGATTTGTCAATATGGTCGATTTTAGTAATTTTATATCCAATCAATTTAAATTCTAGTTGCAATACAGCAAATTATTTTGATTATTGAAAATATTATATTTAATCTAGGTATGTCCAATTTTGACCTTTTTAGCGTTTTTTTTTAGTTGTTTTTTTGTCAGTTGAAAGACACATTAATTTCGAAATTCTTGTAAAAATTAACTACTTGTTGGATTTTAATGAAAACTTCAGAACTTATTCAGAAATGAATGAACTTATTTTAGAAATGTTTGTCTCTTTGAAAGTCATGGTATAAATATTTTTTTTTTTTTATATCTGTTACCACCCTCGAACTTAATTTTATGAAAACACAAAAAAAATTTATTTGCAACCTGAATTTTTTTTTTTAATTAAATGCACAAAACTCTGAAAAATCTAAATCATCGATTTTGTTGTTAAAAAAATGTCCGAAATTGTCCAAAGTTTTACCTCAATTATAAAAATACAAAACCCAATAAAACTAAGACAATATTTAATTAAGAAAGTTTTTAATGGCTTTTCTGAATAATATATACGAAGGTAATTATTATCTGAAAGAAAAAAATTTTTTTGATGAACAATGAATTTTTACATTAATTTTCTTTTTTTTTTCAATTTTAAATACACAATATGACAAAAGGTTGTTATATATTTATACATTAAGTTCTTTCTGCAACCTTATGGAAATGATATATTATGTTCTCTACGTTTTAAAGATCATAAATTTGAAAGCTTATTAAAATCTGACAACCATAATTATTTTAAAAATAATTTTTAATATTCCAAAATTGTATTTAAAATCGTCTACAACGAAAGTACGGATGCACATTGTTGAAATAATGTCACATGAGTAGTTTCCTTTGATAGAAGCAAGTTTTTTTTACTTCAGAAATGGCTTTGATTCGTTCGGTAACAAGAAAACAACGCTTGTCAAGTTTTCTGAATATCGTCGTATTATTTTCAATTTTTTTCTTTTTCTATTCAAATATAATCGAATAGTGGGATAAAAGAAAATATCGACTATTTACAATTACAAAAAAAAAAAAAAAACGCCCTTGGAAGTCCACCCAAATTTTCAAGTTTGAAATCGAATGCATAAATTCATTGTACATTACTTTGGAATTATTATCCACACGACAAATTATCAATTAAAACGATTTTTGGAGTTTAAATTTTCTGGAGTTAGCTCGCTACTACTCAAACTAAAAAATACTTGTTGAGTCAAAACAAAACCAACATAGCATGTTAATTTTATTAATAAATAAAATAAAACTCATATTACTGCCATATAATAAATAGAAAAAAATCTGCCTTAATAAAAAAGAAATAAAATCTCATTTCATTAAGTTAACCCGTTTCAATTAATGGTGTTTCATGTAATTTTTATATTCTCAGAAAAATATTTCATGACTGAAATAATAAACCTCAATTTAAAAAAATGTATTTTTTTTACTGTTTTATTTTTACTTGTAAAATTTGATTTTCTTTCATAATTTAAATGTTATTTTCAGTGCAGAATTCTTCCTCAAACGTAAGGTAAAAAAAAAAAAAAAAATTTGAAAGTGAATTTTTTTAAAAAAAATCTACTAACCAGATTCACTTAAAATTAGAACGAATTATATCACTTTGGCGCTACCATCCAATAAATTTCCGTGCCGTAACTTGTGAATATATTGACGTACATCAATTAACGCCTGTCAATTCCTTAAAAAAGGAACGACTACGGTTGGAAATATCTCTCTTAAAAAATTTTCTGCTAAAAATGTAAGTAATGTTTCTTTCAAATTACATTAAGTATACTTTAATCATTCTAAATTTCCTAAGATAACAAAAGAAAAAGGTGTAATTGATTTTTCATGATTTTTTAACTAACAAACTTTCCGACAGAAATGTCGATAAGTTCGATTTTACAAAATTTTTTGACTCGAAAAAAAAAACAAGATTTTTAATAAAATTTTTAACATTTATAGGAAGGATTAAAAAATCTGAAAAAATATTCAGAAAATACTTTGGTCTTTCCTCTTTAATAAGAACATAAATATTTAAACGTTAAAAATTGTTTTATCAATTTGTCGTCAAGGTATACCACTTTTTAGCGAAATATTGGACATACCTAATTTAATCTATTAGCTTGGAATTAAAGCTAAATTAAAAGCTTCAAGAAAGATCTTGCATTTTAAATGCATTAAACTTTAAAGTAAACCTTAAGTATGGCTTTTTTTATTGGCAGTACCTAAAATTTAATAAAACTTAAATTAAGCTGCTGCAAAGTACAAAATTTTCCCTTGAATCAGCAAAGTTTGTTTCTTCAAGTATGGGTGCTTTTTTCATCATGCTATGCTCGTTTTTTAGCGTATTATTAGTAGCGGTACGGTACACATTATGTATTGAAAATAAAAGTTTAGTTTGGGATACCTAATTTAGTCAATATTTCATGGCAATTTCTTTTTATTCATGTGTCCAATTTTTGGCCATGAAAATTGGAGATAAGCTAAAAAAACTAAAAGGCAATTCATAAGAATGTATAAAACAATCATAGGTTGTTTTTTTTAATTATTCTTTTTAATAAAAAAAAAAAAAAAATCATCTACAGGGTGGTCCGTAAGTCTAGTCACCCCTCCATAATATAATTTTCTATTTCAGATGGCTGACACATGGTCCTTCAATTTAGAAGAGAGACAGGAGTGACAATACTTTCAGACCACCTTGTACTTTCAGATCATATTTTAAATAGAAGATAAAATATTATTAAATAATGGAAGATTAACAAACTGTTATTCTTTGTTTACGAAATCAGTGTTTCATTAGTTTGTTTTTTTTTTAAATAAAAAAGGGAAAATATACTTACTGCTTTCAGTTTGTTTTCGTCTTTGGAGCAATTTTTAGCTCAGGAAAATGGGGAGCTATAGAATTTGAAAGAAATGTTTCTTGGTTAAATTTTTTTTTAAATGAAACTTTTGCCTCGCAAAAAAATACTCATCAAGATTCCAGTCTAACCCAGCTATCATTTGTATTCTGAAGGAATGTCAAGGGAGATAATTCATTTTCATTACTCATTAAACATCTTTAAGATCCACTCAGTGGAATATTTAAATCTTAAAGTATTTTTTTATTAAATACAAAAAACCAAAAAATTTTTAAAATTAAAAATGTACAGATGCAGAAACGATGAAACATTCTTCTTTTTCTTTTCATTGTTAAACTGGAATTTGGAAGAAAATCAGTATGCATCACTCAAGGCAAGGTACCTCCAGAGAAAAAGAAAAATACATTTTTAAAAATAAAACTTTTTTCTTGAAACTTATTTTAATTACAAGTTAATAGTTCAAATTTAATATTTCCAATAAACAATATTCTTTGCTGCATTTCAAACCGAATTCAAATTGATTTAAATTATTTTTTTAATTGACAAATCTGTCAACACAACATAATTATCTTTATTTAAAAATCTTTCAAAAATAAAATATATACTTTTATGGAACTTTATTTGAGAAAGATTAACTAATTTAAAGTTTAATTAATCTAAATTAAAACATATATTACTTACTTTAAATATTACTTAGTTTAAAATATCGCAGAAAAGCATTTTCAAAACAGAGGTAGGTGTTTTTATGATGCTAACCAAGGCAATCCTTAACTCAAGCCTATACAGTGCGCAAAACTCTTCAGGGACTGGGGGCCAACTGTTAAGTTAACATGTGAAAGTTCGTTGCTGGAATTGGATTAACAAATTAAGTTTTTTTTAAAGAAATTTTTACTTTTTATCTTTGGATTAAGTTAAGTTTATTATTCAAGATAGTGAAGTAAGTAATGTTTATTTATTTTATTTGAACTTGCAATATTTTATCTTTATCGGTACAAAATTCACAAGTGTCATTCAGAATTTAAGCACATAAAAATACAAAGTTAATAATATAAATTAATATTTTTCTCTATACTATTTAAAATTTTTCTTCAATAATGGCGATATAAAGTATAAAAATCATTTTTTATGAATAATTTATTTTTCTTTAACAGAACAAACAGGTATTTTTTTAAAGTATATGTTGAATTTTTCTGTCATTCATAAATAAAAGACATTAAAAACAAAGGTAACGTTTTTTCACTGAGAAATTAATGAAAAATGATATTTATTAAAGAATTTATCACACCATTAATGTCAAAAATTAAATTCTATAAATTTAATATTTTACAACTATTAAAAATATACTACAAAAATGTAAAGAAGACATTATTGTCTTGTTAATATCGACTTTCTCTATTTTACATTTTTTTCGATTATTTTAAACAGTGAAATTCACAAAAAATGTCATTATTAAGAATTTTCTCACAGAAAGTTAATTTATTTTTTCTTCATGTTATTATTCTTCATAATGAATACCTTGATTATAAATTTCATTTTTAAGGAATAATTTGTGTTTTCTTTATAACACATGAAGTATGTTTTATCATCCTTGTAAAGAAACTAAAAAATGAATCTAACTTTTTTTGCATTGCTAATTTTCCAAAATTATACAGAAATTTGTGCATTTGAAAAAAATTGAATAAAAATAATATTTTTTCTCTGATATTATTCTTCATAAGATAAATTTGCTTTTTAAGCCCCGCAAAGAAAATAACTTTCCCAAATCATCATATTTCCATGTAAATGTGTATTTGCTGAACTCGAAAATAACGCTCAAATTTTGATAAAAAAACCTACCATTTTGAAGTTTTCGACAATAAAATTTCGGACTCAGTTGTGTTCATTCATTTGCTATTATGGGCCTTTTTTAACTACATTCACTGTGGAACACTTTACTCGCAGAGGCATAATTAACAACCTATTTACTGCTTTTACTGATCTTACTTGTGTAAATTACTGCACACTGTCAGAAAGCAATGACAAGGGGTAAATAAGGCGTTGTTTAAATTTTTTTTAAAATTAAATAATAAAATAAAGTTTTTCTTTTAATCTCTAAATAAAACAAATAATAATTAATGCGCAAACTTTGCACAAACTTTGAAAAGAGCATGATTACTAACCCCAACCCCAACCCCTAACACTTAAACCCTAACCCTTGGTGTTAGGGTTAGTAATCATGCAACTTGATGCAACTTCATGATTCAATTTCTGGGTAATGACTGGTTTAAGTGGTTTTTACAGACTTCCAGAGAATTGAAGTACTTCTCATTAAGAGAATTTTGTAGGGATCAAAGTAAGTGGTAATCAGGTGAGCATGGTGGCTGTAGTAGGACATCCCATCCAAGCTGTAGCAATTTCTGCTGTGTCTGTAAATTGTGAGGTCTGGCATTGCCCTGATGGAAGATGATACTCTTCCAACTGGCCAATTCTGGATGCTTTTTCATTGATAATTGCCTTTAATCAGTCCATTTAGGAACAATGCCAGTCTGAATTCAATGCATGATTTTGTAAAAAATGCTCATAATACACAATAATGCATCAATCCCATCAAATACACTGCATCACCTTCTTCAGATCAATTTTTTAGTTTTCTTCAGGATTCTTTCACTCTACATTGTTGTAAACAATCCATTTCTCATTACCTATAATCATTCTTTCCACATAAAGAAATGCAATCACCTATCTAAGTGTTTACAAATGCCTTACAACACTCATATGACACATGGAAGTACCTCTGCAATGTCCTGTGTCGTATAAGCTGGATGAGCTATAATCAGCAGTTCCTTTGGTAATCATTAATTGCCTACTAGAATATTCTCAGTCTTCCAAATCAAAATTCCTACTTCTAAACCTAGTAAACAACTTACAAACAGTACCTTCAGCTATGACGCCATCTCCTTAAACAGTATATATCTTTTTGCTGTTTGTACAGTGTTTTTATATTTTTGGAAATAAAAGAGTCTGAAATAATGAAAATGCATCTCATTTTCCATCATTTAAGCTTTTAACATAAAACATTTCAAATTCCCAATCAACACAGGAATTGCATAGAAAGATGTCACCTTACACAATATATCTATAGATGACAAATTTTAGTCAGATGTGAAACAAAATCACACATTCAAATGGAAAAATATTACACGCTTTTGTTCCAACCCAATATATTCTTTAAAAAGTATTTTATTTTTTGGTTTCCCAATAATTACTAACCTGAGCTTAGTATGATGCAAGCTATTTAGCATATTTTCTCCGTATGTGTACATAATAGCATTGATGGATTACTGCACCTTTTCTGCTAATGGATTTTGCCTAATGCTGCTGGGTAGCATTCTATTCAGGGTTATAAAAAGAAGGGACATAACACTTGACTCTTCACCTACAGGGAGACTTTTTAGTTCCTGACCAAGAAGACTACTTAATTTCACACAACTACAGAGTACTTCACTCACGTGGACACACACATAATAGCTATCTGTACACATGTAAATATGATTTTATCTTTCTCTTCTTTTGTGAGCTATGCTGTTCTTTATATAAAAGTATATGTATAAAATTCATCCACATGTTGAAATTCATTTCTTTCAAAAATGTTGGCTTTGTTTATTTTGGTAGACAGTAACAATGTTTGTTAAAAAGTAGCACCCATTAGCTACAGCATTTTTTTTTTATTGTTTTTAGAGTCCATTATCATCAACCTTGAAGCAGCAGCATTTCTTCAAATCTGGTTACTCAAATTTTGTAGGCTTGAGAGTTCTGCCAAGCAATACTGAATAAACATTATTCTCCAAAGTAGGGTTGCAAATTGCAAATTAATAAATTTGATTTCCTTTTCTACACTTTGAACCTACTTATTTGTATGATAGCTGTCATTTTGTATCAAAAGATATCAATTTATGACATTGTAAATAATACTTGTGCATGAAATGGAAAAAAAGAACATTTCACTGGGACAATCCCACTGAGTAAGAACAGAATAACCAAAGAGAACCAATCAGTATCACTGGATGCTGTCAAGCTACAGATGTTACATCACAGTTTTTCACCTTCTAGTTCAGTGTTTCTTAACTAGTGCACCTGGGTGCACTTATACACCCTGAAAGGCAGCCAGGTGCACACCAATTTAATAGAAAAGTAATTTATGAATTATTTTTATATTCAAAAACTCATTATTTAAAATAAAAAAAAGCTAATGACATCAAGCACATTGCTTCCATATTTAAATTTTTTGTCATTTGATATTTTAAACTGGTTCCTAAATTCCTTAATCTTTAAGGAGTGGATAACTCTTTCCCTTCCTCAAGTCATAACATATAAGGCTGAACATTCAAAAAATTGCCAAAACATATCAAGCACAGGTTTCACAGAAGCATATTTAAATATACAATGTAATGTCTTAAAAAATTAATGCTTATTTCAAGAGACTTCTTTATTATTTTCCTATTTTAAAATTTCATTTTAATTTTTCCTTATTAAAATTTAAAGTGTGCCCCGGAGTTTTAGTTATTCTACAAGTGGGCCTTGAAGAAAAAAAAGTTGAGGAACACTGTTCTAGTTGGATGCCCTAATGAAAGGAGCTCTTAATAATTGAGGATGGGGGTTACATTTTTCTCAATACGCAATAAATGGGGGCAGTTAATACAATGAGGGTGGGGGTCAAAAAATCCAATAAAGGGTAAAAAATTTTATACTCCACTGAAATTGGATCTCTTTCTGATTCAAACCCAAAGTAAAAGCTCATTTTCTATGCAGGGGCTCTGAGAATCACATCCGGTCCACAAAACAAATCCATGCAAAAATCTAAAATACAAGAGCCACCAGATTTGCTTAAAAGAAAGCCCCTCATAAACAACTGACACAGTACCAGGTCAACAGGCCAGCTGTTGACAATGGCAGGCTGTTGTCATCACCACCATGACAATAGGCTGACCATGACCTTGTTCAATCCAATATAATGACAACCAGATTCCAGCACTCATTTCTGATCAATCAAGCTTCACTAATCCACTCCAAGCCTCTTTGATTATCATCACTTTGATCTCGGTCAACCAACCCCCCCAATGCACTTTACCAGGCCTTAATGCAGATCAACCCCCATCAACAATATCCCACTTGTGCTACCACAGATTCCTGACTTCACTTGACTCTTCACATACAGAATGTGGCTGACAGGCCAGCTGTTGACACCAGTAGACTCTCAACACCATCATCATGGTTTCTAACACCTCAATGCCTTCACTATTATACTCCTCATGAATCTACTTCAGGTCTCTCCCATAGTCTCCACTGTGACCTTGGTCAACCAGCCCCACTATCCACACCTGGCCGTAACAACATTTTTACACCTAATTGCTTCCTTTAACAGTACCAACTAAAGAACCATATATCAACAATTTTATCATATTTTCACATAACTATGTATATACTCTGAAAACTGATCAATACACACTGTTGAAATTTGAATCCTGGTTTGTTCTTTCCTTTGCAACCATACGCTGATTATAACAAAAAGTGGATATTCTTAATAAACTCGGGGAGGAGCAGGAAATTTCCTCAAAATATAAAAATAACATTAAATAAATAAATGTCCCTTTTGTTTGGTACCTGTTTTGTTTTCAAGAGCTGTCTGAATTTGGTTGGCTTGCTAGGATTCCTTAATCTACACACTTTCTTTTGTGGTCTTTAATTTTTTTTCCTCTTAGTTTTTTATCTTGACATTCAGGTCATTTGTTTACTTATTTATTTATTTTCAAGTAAAGTTTTGTAACAAAAACAAGGAAATTAGTGCAAATGAAAGAAAACAATAGCACAAGAACGTAAAGGAAAAACAATGCCAAAGAAAAACGAGCATTGCTGAAAATGAGAATGCATCAAGTAATTTTGTCTGTAGAAAAAATATAAATGCACAAGACATATTGAAAATAATTTTGCCTTGTTATCAGACAGTTCTAAAAGACCTGTACCAAAAGCCATATTCCAAAATGAAAAATATAATCTGAAATTGTGTTTAGGATTATGGCTTATGTTCATTCATTTTGAGACATTTAGAATAAAATCAACTATCTACCATGTGTACAAAACATTTGGAACATTGTTCTGGGTATGATGACAAACTACATCCGGCAGCAAGGCCTCTGATCAAGAGATTAAAGTTTTTGATGAGTGTGGAACCACCTCTAAATTGCTGTTGTTCCCAGGTCCATCCTGACTGAGGGTGGTAGTACCTGTTAGGGTTTAACCTATGGGCAAATAGTGAGCCCTCAAGCAAAAATCAATAATAAATTTTTAGAAGAAAATTACCAGCAATATATTTTTATAGTAAAATGACAGTCAATACAACACTGTAGCAAAATTACCAGTAATACATTTAATAAAAAAATTACCAACAGTATCATCTGCAAACGATATATCTAAAAAATATACCTTTGCCCTAAAAGTATAAAATTATGTACAAAATATCTGTAGTTGGAAACATAAAAATTGAGTACAAAATATTTGGTTTTCGGCATTAAATAACCCATAGAGGTGTTGATATGCCACTAAACAAAATCAACCAACCATTTGGAACATTCTCCTTTTAATTGTTAGTAATGACCCTACCTGTAAATTATATTTGCTGTATTGGCGATGTAGAAAATACTAGTAACAATTAAATAAAATATAGGATTTACTAATTATTACTTATCAACTCTTTGTCTGTTATTTAAAACCAAAACATTTCTTTGATTGTAAGAATAATTCTTTTTTTTTTGCAGGGTGGGGGTGGGGAGTGAATATTGCATTAAGAATTTTTTGAGAATAAAAATTTTTCCAGATGCAAGGTCTACTATTTCACCCATAGCTGGGGAGGAGATGAATTCATACCTCTCCCAAGGGTATTTACACATAAGTGAATGTAACAAACCTGAGTGGAATTTGAACTCAGCTCTCCAGTTTCTCATTCTGAGCAGCTATCCATTATGCCATGCACACTTTATCCAATAAAATAGAGAAAATGAGTCTGGGTTTTTTAGTATGCTAAAAAAACAAAAAAACATTTCATTTCCAAATGTATTTTTCCTATCACAGAGAACATAATATATCAGATGTCTGTTCTTTATTAAACACTGCAGTGTCAGACTATATATACTGATTTTTAGAAAACATTTATCTGTCTTTTAATAATTCTTATGCAAAGTAATTATTTTCAGACTTGTTTTCATTCTCCTCTTTGGCTGCATTTCAATCTTTAAGATGATTTTCTGTAGTGTAATAATTGACTTGTGATCATATAAGTTACTTTCGAATTAGTATAAGTTTATACAGTACTTACAGCTGAGGCATCAACAGCATAGCCTTTATCAGATGATGACTTGGACACAAGTTAGGAGTTTTAACATTATGCTAGATTCTGTTGAAAAATATTTACCTTTATAAATGAGTCAAGTACTTCACTGATGGTTTGTGATGGTCAAGCAGCTTCGGACAAGAAGTTGGCAAGCCAAGTTTGAATTCCATTTGAGTTTGTTACCTTCACTTTTGCACAAATATTCTTGGGAAAAGTATGAATCCATCACTTCTTCCCTCTTTCATCTATTGGTTAAAAAGCAGGACACATTGGGCTCCCTTGCTGTGGTTGGGACCCAGTTTAGGAGAAGGACAGCTCTGAATTCGAAGCTGTATGTACTGCATTATTCTAATTATATGTATTCTATTATTCTAGTTACATGTATTTTGTTATTCTAATTACATGTATTCTAACATTCTAATTATAAGCATTCCATTATTCTAATTTTATGCATTCCATTATTCTAATTATATGAATTCTATTCTAGGGTCAGTTGGAGTGAATGTCTCAGTGAGATACATAATCCAATTAAAGAAGATATTTATATTACACAATTGCCAGTCTGATTAAAAAAGAATTAACTAACAAAATGCATTGAAAGTGCACTGATCCCACAATTCTCTGTGGTCAACCACAAATCGAGCTTATATAAAATATTACCAATCATCACAAAAGCAATAGTAGCACAATGTGATATACAAACTAATAGTAAAAAAAAAAAAACAGACCTACACAAAGTGGGCTTATTTAACATTAAAAATAAAAAACCTTTTTAGACGTAGTACCTGATAAAGTTGTTTAGTTAGTTAGTTTATCTCGTATTCCAACCTGAGGATGCCTGCCAAAACTTTTAAAAATTGTTATCTGAACAAGCTTCTCAAATTATTATTGTCTCATTATCTCCATGGTTTTTTTATTAACATAATCATGTATAATGCGACACATGCCAAGAAATACCAGATGATTTGAATCGAATTTAATGTCAACAAGGAGCATATGTTCTAAGAGACATCAATGATCTGCATACCTTCAACTGCCATTGCTCTTAACAAGCATACATTTTCCAAAAAGGCTCAAATTCATCAAAGTACTGGTAGTGAGCCCTGATAAAAATAAAATATAAAAATAAAAAAGAATTCAAATTAGAATAAGGCATTTGCACTTTCCTTTAAAACCTTTATCTCTTTCTTTCTCTCTCTAAACTTCTCTTTTTATACTTCTCTCAACCTACACAAAGGCAACTCTCAAATAAAAAGAGAAAGAAAAGACTGAACCTGGCCAAAAACACCATAGGTTTTGCAGAAATAGAGTTTACTTAGCGCTGGAAAATAAAACAATTTGGCCAATTAACAAAATTGACACAAAGAGACATTTTGTGATATTAGTCAAAACAATGTTCATGCCAAATTCTTGAGCTTATTTGAAAAGGATAAAAACTTGACACCCTCTAGGCCAGAAGCAGAGGGGACCAGAAGGACAGCAGGAGAGGATGGAACAAAAGAACACAGCCATGCTTGATGCTTGAAGAAGCAGTTAAGAGGTCATCTGCTACTGACATTACTGGCCGTTTCAGGGCCAAGAAAAATACAACAGATTGACATCAACCTAATTTCTGATATTATGACTACCCCTATCATGGTCTTACTTAAAAACAACCACTGATGGACATTTCTCCAGACTTCTACCAATATCTGCCTGATTGACAAACCTTTTGCTATGCTGAATACTAAAGGACTCATACATCACTTTAAAAAAATAAAAATATATTATTTATCTTAAACCCTTGAGTCAGTTTGTTTTATGTCCTAGGTTTCCAATAAACATCGCCAAGAATATCTGCAAACCCATATTGCCACATACCTCATGCGAATACAGAGATATATTTTTGCTAAATAAATCTGACATGCTGAACCTGAATCTAAGAAACAATATTTTTAATAACCACTATTTAAATATAGATCAATATTAATTCTAGTTTTTGCCAGTTGAAGAGGTAAGTCTAAAAAGACATGACTTTCTGATATTCACTTTATATATTTTGACCAATACAAACTATTGTTTTAGTGGAAGTGAAAGAGTCTTGTGAAATTGGTATTAAATCTATACTTCTGCTTCAATATTTTATCAGATTACCGATCATTACAATAGAATATCATAAACAGTAAATATATTTCTTGTTCCTTTACATAAAGAAGAAAAGCTGGACATTAGATAAGAAAAGTCAGACACATGGGTATATAAGTCATTGAAAGAATTTGCAATGTTATCAGTCCTGACCTGACATCTTGGCTTCAGTCACATTCCCACCACTATAATTTAGCTTCCCAGTGTCTTTTCTATTAATATTTTTATGGTAATTGTTCTGATAAAATTTCCTCTTTGGTACCCTGACTTTATGAATTTAAGCATAGCACTAGATTGGCAGTTAGGTCTCATCATTTTATAGTTGAAATTGCTAGACATAACTATAAGTTCTTTGCTGATAGTTTCTTTTCTTGCACTTCTCACATATAGAACTCTCTTCCAGCCTCTTGTTTTCTTGTTAAATATGATCTTCAAAAATTCTATTGCACTGTCAATAGTTATCTTCTATCTCCTTGAATCCTGCTCTTTTTGTATTGTCCTTTCTCCTTAATAACATTTTCTCAGTTTCTTTCACTCTCATTAACCCCTTGCTTCTTAGTGGCTTTATCACCTTGTTTGTGGTAAAATGTTTATATATATATATATATATATATATATATATATATATATATATTAGTGCTGTGCAAAAGTAAATGAACCCTTAAAATAATATTTTTTAAAATTCTCTTTTTTCCAGATAATCAACAAATCTTAATTAAACTAGATATAAAGAAAAAACCTTTATTGAACGAATTACAACCACTTTCAAACATTTTTATCAGCCCGGAATAAAAATATTAATTAAAATTAAAATGTCCAAAAGTGAACTATTACATTTACTCTCTATTGTTTTACATGGTTGCCAGTGCAAATAATTTTTGTGCCCATGTAAAAATTAAAAATGACACATATACCTTTTTTTTAGTAAGCTGTGTATACTGCAGTTAACCAATATAACTTATTGTGTTTGCAAAAGTGTGCAGTTAGAGACTAAATTTTTAAAAAATGCCAAGATCAAAAGAACTTCCTAAAGCTTTAAAAAATCACATCATTGAAACCTATAATGATGGAAAAGCAATACAAAGAAAAATAACTGTAAGAGCAAGTAGACATCTAGTTCAGCAAGCCCAGACAAATCCTGCTGTGACCACTGTGGTTCTCCAAGGATCCCTGGCGAATGTCAGGATTGATGTGCATAATATTAACATGTATTACCATTGTGACAAAATCTGAACGATGCCGGTCTTCATGGCAGAATGCTTAGAAAACAGCCACTGCTTATGAAAAAGCATAAACAAGCTCAGTTCAACTATGGCAAAGCTCATATTAATAAACTAGAAATGTTCTGGTAAAGGTTTTATGGTTGATGTGACCAAACTCGAGCTTTTTGGAAGGAACAATAGGTAGTATATCTAGGGAGTTCTTAATATGGCTTTTGAAGAAAAGAATTCAGTGCCAACAGTTAAATGTGGCAGCAGCAGCATTATGACTTGGGGTGCTTTACTGCAGCTGGAACAGGCAAAATAGTATGCACTGATGGCACAATGGACCCTACAAGATACCAAGAAACTTTGAACGAAAGTGTTTTTCCCTTGGTTCGAAAGTTGGATTTACATCGGGGGTTGGATTTTCCAACGGGACAATGATTTGAAGTATCAAAGCAAATCCACAAAAGAATGGGTTTGAAAAAGGAAATTACAAGTCTTGGAATGTCCTGGTCAAAGTTTTGATCTGAACCCAATTGAAAATCTGTCATTCAAGTTAAAGAAGGTAGTACATGCAAGACATCCAGGTAATATTGAGCTATTATGGGAGAGTTTTGCCAAGAGGAATGATCAAAAATTGATGCTCACTACTAGCAGAAAATTCTTAAAAATTATAGAAAAAGACTGGTTGATGTCTTGAGCTCAAAAGGGAGAGTCACCAAATATTAAATGTAAGTATTCATTTAAGTTTGCACATCTTAATTTTTAATTAATATTTTCATTCCAGCTTGATAAAAGATTTTGAAAGTGGTTGTAATTCATTTAATAAAGGTTTTTCTTAATGAATATATATCGTTTAATTAAAATTTGTAGATTATCTGGAAAAATAGAGACAAATCTTTTTAATATTATCTTAAGTGTCACTTACTTTTGCACAGCACTGTCTGTGTATATCAATGGAATTTTTGTTATAAATCTTAGTAAAAAAAAATGCATTTCCGGGCAGGGGTTGAAATTTTATCTCCTTTTGTAGGGGAAAATGCTGTTTGATCCAATGTGCTTTACTGCTCAGCCACAAAGAACAATACAGCAAGCAAGATTCTATTCTCTCTTTGTATCCTAATCACCCAGATTATTTTCTGGAAATCTTCATTTTTACTCAGTTTTGAATCTGAAATTGTAAACAAAGCAATTTCTAAAGAATTAATAGATTTGTTTTCAATTTGACATTTTCATCACTTCAAACATTATTACAGCATATACTTCATATTTAAAATAGATGCCCCATTTTTATCTATTAAACAGAGTGTTTTATGTCTACCAGCCTGTGCATTCAAGAAATATTAGTAAAGAAAAATACATTCCCCAGTAGAGGTTGAACCTGCATTCCGCTTTGGATAATTGTGGAACTTTTTTCCAGCCTCTTGCTTTCCAGTCAACTTTGATCTTTAAAAATTTAAATGCAAAGTCAATCATTATTTTTATTCTTCTTAATTCCTGTTCTTTTATTGTTCTATCTCCTTGATGTTTTTCTTTTTCTTATATTCTCACACTTAGTAATCCCTTGCATATTAGGGGTTTTATTGCTTGGCTTGGGGTGAAATGATAAAAAAAAGACATTGAAAAGATGACTGAAGATATCCTAGGCAATAGCAGATCAATGAACATCCAAGTAAAATATCAAATGTCGCTTCCAAAGTATTGAGTTTGGGATTCTAAAATATCAGAGAGACATTGAGAAAGAAAAAATTGATGAGAAAACAGTTGGAAGACATTTCTCTTTATGATGAGTAATTGAATAACAAAATGTAAAAGAATCCAGGTGACATGTTTCGTCCTTTGCAAAGACTTCTTCAGACTAGATGTTTTTATTGATGGAATCATATATACGGGGTGCGATGGATAAATTGTCGTCTAAATTACACAAAAATGAAAACAACACTGACATGTCATTTTAACTGATATATTTACCAAAATCTTTAATTTCACATATGCATGTAGTTTGTTTTTGATTTTGTCAACTGCACAGTATAGTAGAATCAGTTGGGCACTGTCTGTGAGAAAAAGACAACCATGGTGCAATTCACTTTGCCAGAAATTTGGAAATGACATGCTGTACTGCTTAACATTGTGCCGGAAACTCCAATGCAAATATTTCAGAGTGTTTGAGTGCAGAGGATTCAGAAAGAGTTGGATGAGTCTAATGGTGATTACAAAGGTACTTGGAGTGATCACGAGTGAAGTTATGCCTTCATTCATCTTCCCACAGGGCCTCAGATTCAACACAGAGGCCTACATCAAGTGCTTCGAGGAGGTAGTGCTGCACTGAGTCAAGAGGGTGACTGCTGGAAGACCCTATGTCTGGCAACAGGACTCTGCACCATGCCACACAAGCAGAACCCAGTCACGGCTGTCAGACAGTTTCTGCAACCACATCACTCCTTACATCTGGCCACCTTCTCCTCAGACTGCAACTCCCTTGATTATTATGTGGGGCACAGTTGAGTGAGAGACCAACAAAACTCCTTGTAAAAACCAAAGATGAACTGAAGGCAAGGATTATGACAGTGTTCAACAACTTGAATAAGGAGACTATTGAGAAGAGTTACAGGAGATTCCGAGTTGTCTGGAGGCCGTAGCTGAGGCCAGTGGCGATTTTAATGAAGAAATTTACTCTTTAGTATTTGAAGATATTTCTGTGCAATTTTGGTAAATATATCTGTTAAAATGAGATGCCAATGTTATTTTCATTTTTGTGCAATTTAGACGACAATTTATCCATCGCACCCTATATATATATATATATATATATATATATATATATATATATAGATATATATATATATCATATTCTCTCATTTCTCTTTAGATATGGGTTGGAGCTTCCCAGTCTTCACTTTCCGCTACGATAAAGTCCAAATGCATCTCCATGTCCTTGTGAGTGACAAATTGTTTTCCACTCTGTAGTTCCTTTCTCATAGACGAGGCATTGCAAACCTCTCACTACTCTATTGCTATTTCAATGGAGAGTATTCAAATGAACTACACTCCTTAGTTCCACCAATCCTAACTTTCACAGTTAAGACTCACCATACCATGCACATCGTAGCAAACCGCCCTCATTCCCTTCGTATTCCCTTGTTGAGATGCAAGTTCCACTCAAGCAGCTTCTTCCCACAAACCGCTGTCTTTTGGAACTGGCCCACAAGAAGTTGCTTCCCCAATCACTACAATCTTAACCTGTTCATGTCTAAGGTTAACTGTTATCTTCCACACATATCCACATAAGATGTACCTCTTATTCTGTAACCCTCTACCATGAGTGGCCCCCAGCCCTTATACAGTGTGAACATCAGTGTAAAAAGAAAAAAAAACAAAACATGTAAATCTAATAGAGGCAAGTGCTTAGAACATTCACTTTCCAACCATGAAACCCAGGTTTGAATTTCACTAGGGCTGATCCCACAATGTGGCATATTTGGAAAGTGCCTGAAAACTGTAAAATAAGTTGACCTAAAACTTGTTAGTGAAATTGGGTAGATAAAATTGGTTGGAAGCCATCAGTGATTATCTTAAAACAAAGTGACAAGTCATTGTAACTGAAGGTGTGAGCAAACATCCCTTGTTCAACTTCTGATTCTGCCAGATTATGTGTTTACTTCTACAAATAGTAACTAAGATCTGCTCAGCACAGTTCCAGTATAAATCACAGGTGGGTTCTGTGGGTGTTGAATAAACACAAATGTACCCAAGTAAATATCTGCAATAGGGATTGGCTAGCCATCCTAACAGACAGGCATCCTCTGTTATGAGTGGTCAGCAATTATTATTAAAATTGAACTGTCTCAAAATAAAGATCCATATACTCAGAAGAATATGAATTTTCTTAAATGAATATACACAAAGGTTTCACTAATGTTGACTTTTATGAATAGAAAGACAGTTTTTATCAAGTGTGACTATTTATTGCACTGTGACTTCAATTAAAAGAAAGATTTACATACATCATAAAAACTCAATTTTTCACTTGTGTTTTTGCATATGCTTCACCAAACAAGAGTTCCTTGAATAAGAAATTCCACACACTTTACAAGAATATGGTTTCTCTCCAGTGTGTGTTCGTATATGTTGGACTAAATGTGACATTACTGAAAACGAATATCCGCACACTTCACAAGAATATGGCTTTTCTCCAGTGTGTGTTCTCATATGTTGACCTAAATTAGATTTTAATGAAAATGAAGACCCACAGATTTCACAAGAATATGGTTTCTCCCCAGTGTGTGTTAACATGTGTCGCACCAAATCTGACTTCATTGACAATGAAATACCACAGACTTCACAAGAATATGGTTTCTCTCCAGTGTGTGTTCGTATATGTCGCATCAAGTGTGGCTTTTGTGCAAATGCACATCCACACACTTCACAGGAATGTGGTTTTTGTCCAGTGTGTGTTCGCAAGTGTCTTTTTAAACTGAAACTATTAGATAATTTAGATCCACAAACTTCACAGGAATAATTTTTTTGTGGGTAATTTTCCATTTTATTTTATTTATCTGGAGTTACCAATAAATAAAAATTTCATATGCGTGCAAATGTTAATTTTTTTCTCTCGGCGTGGAACATCTGTAAAAGAAACAAAAATAAAATATGGCACAATTGAAGATTTTATTGGAGGTACAAAATTTATTCAGTGCTATTAAAAGGCATATTTTTAATAAAAGAAGAAATTAGACAGAAATACAGCTACAATAAATGACAATATGAAAAACAAAAGATGAGAAAAAGCTACTTATATTTTTTGTATTACCACTTATTGTGGCATTATTTTATTTATTTCTTGTCTAATTTCCACTTCTTTTTTTTAATAATATGATTGTTTTTATGGCATAGATATTTTTTTAAAAAAATGTAAATATTAAATGCATATTAAAACAACAATTCTTTCAGATATATGTATATAAGAAAAGGGATTTTACATTAATTATGGAAATTCCAGTAAAATTTGGGCAGTGAGAAAGTAAGCTATCCATCAAAGACAGTGGCATATAAAGTTGGATGCCAGGATAGGCATTTCTAAATTATCAGTAAAGAATCAGGGTGAAACATTTACAAAAAATACCCCTTTTATGTGTCAAAGAAATAATTTGTTAACCATACAAGGGACAATCGTTCATTTTGATACTCAAACAACAGAAAAATATGAAAACAAAAGTGAACTAACATTTGTATGTATTTAAAAATTCTGATTAATTTTCCACCTTAAGAAATTCCTATTCAATCTCATTGACCACAATAAAGATTATACAGTCATTGTGAACAATGCAATCCATTCATTGACTGCATAAAATCAACTTCACCAGGGCTTCACACAGTTTTGAATTCAGAGTTGTCCTTCTCCTAGATTGGCTGCCAAGGACAGCTAGAGAACCCAATATGCCTTACTATTTAATCCATACATGGGAGGGGTGAGATGAATTCATATCTTTCCCAAGAGTATTTGTGAAAAAGTGAATGTAAGAAACTTGACCAGAATTAAAACTCGATTTGCAAATTTCTCATTCTGAGTCACTATACCACCTGTACATAAATTACACTAGGCTTTATACAACCTGTACATAAATTACATCTCTATACTACCTGCACATAAATCACAGTGTGGAAATTATTTCCGATGTTAGAGATTCTACTCTACATAATCATTAAGTAAATTTTGATCTGAAATTTTCTTTTGCTACAAAACTCCATGATAATTTATATTTAACATTTATATTTATTTTTTATTTTATTTTTTTTACATCAGGTTTTTTTGCAACTTTCTCTTCCCCAAAATGGTGGGTTAATAAATTTTTTTTAGTCTGATATATAATTTTTAAGTAAATTTTGATCTGTAATTTTCTGTTATATCTTTTTGATCTGTGAGATCCATTACTGAATTAAATGTAATGATAAAGAAGGAGATTATGTTAAAAAAGAAATATTTTTTATAAAAAGCTGCATTTTTTCATTAGACTACAGACTTAAACAATATTGAGAATCTTGCAAACATGTCTCGATTCATTCATTCATTTTCCACAGTTTATCAACTATTTGCAGGTTATTTAAAGCCTGAAAATATTTTTAGATTTTAATTATTTTTTTTTTTTTTGAGATAATAATTGTTTACTAATTAACCTATATCTGGAAGATAAAAGGTGGATTGCTACTTTTCCCAAGGGTATTTGCACTTAAGTAAATATAACAAACCCAAAAGAAATTGAAACTTGGCTCTCCAATTAACAATTCTGAGCCATTATCCATTACACCACCTGCACATCCAAACTTACAGCACCTAAGCAGTCAACCTTCTAGTTGCTGACCATGTTCAGTGTTGCTTAACTTTGGTGATTGTATGAAAACTGGTATTTCAACATGATGTGGCCATAAGCCCAAACATGCCTCGAAGGTCAGTCATAAATGACTATTTTTATAATGCAATAGTTACAGACAATAGATAAGAACCATAGACACAATGACAGATTTTAACAAATGTTTCATTCAAGAATTAATTCCTGCCACTTCAGGAACAAACAATAAAACAATGCAACCACAGAGATGCATAAAAGCATTCAAAAATGGAGCTAAAAATAAGGAAATTTCCATCCCCTCCTGAGACAAAGGAAGCAGGACTATTACCATGAATAAGAATATATAGGAGAAAATTACATTATTACTCCATGATACAGACATTTATGAGAAAATTGATGAATGCAAAATAATTTTGGAAATACAAAAATTTAATAAAGCAATTAGAAAGTTAGTTAATAATGAGGACATGTCATGGTCAAAGTTAATAGAATACCATCCTGAAATAAGCAGATTTCATTGTCTACACACAGACATTCCAATTTATTCTATATATACCTGATTATGGAGTTAGTAGTTAGTATTGTGTGTCTGTAACATCCACTATCAGAAACAATTTATCCAGTCTAAACAGCATCAAAATAATTACAGCCACATCCAAAGCTATTGCAGATATGACCAGAACCAAAAATACCCATAAAAATTATAATTCTGAAGCAGGTATATATCAAATAAACTGTTAGAACTGCTCCTCACAATACACTGAAGAAACTTGCAGAAATTTTTAAAAAAAGAGAAGATATTTCAATGTAAATCATCCTATATTGAATTGATAGTGATCCCCATAGACCAGTGAAAGTCATAGTGAAAATTTTAACATCACTGCTTGGAGAGTCACTTTCCCCACTGCCATAATGTAGTTTCCCTGTGCCTTTTCTATAAATATTTTCATGGTAATTGTTCTGATGAATGTTTCTCTGTGGTACCTAGACTCTATGAATTTAAGCACAGTATTACGTTGGTGGCAAGATCTCATCATTTTACAGTTGAAATGTCTAGATGTAATCATAAGTTCTATACTAACAGTTTCTTTTCTTGCACTTCTCACTTGTTGAACATTCTTCTGGCTTCCCAGTCAAGCTTGATCATCAAAATTTAAATGTAATGTCCATCATTATATTCTGTCTTAATTTCTGTTCTTTTATTGTTCTTGTGCCTTAATAATATTTTATTTTTCTTATATTCTTTCACATTCAGTAACCCCCTGCATCTTAGTGGCTTTGTGACCTTTCTTGGGATGAAAGGATTAAAAAATTATCCTTCACAGATTAAAGGTTCAGGAAAAGTGATCAAAAGACTAAGAGAGATAACAAATATGACAGACAAACTAATGGTTAGTTTAGATACCAAATCCCTTTATACCAAAATTCCTGTTAAAAAAAAGTATTATAATTAAAAAGTAACCTTTTCCTACCAATAGATAAAATTATAAAAATTTTCCAACTCATTACAAACCAAAGTAATTTTCATTTTGACAATTATTTTTATAAGCAAAAATTCAGATTACTGATAAGATCGTCTCTTGGTGGTGCTTTTGCTTGATTTTTCTTATAATTTATAGAATCTGGTCCTTTCCAAAATATTTTATCTAAACAATCAACATATTTCTGATATACTGATGATCCTTTATTATATATATATATATATATATATATATATATATATATATATATATATATATATATATATGAAGAAATATAGTCTTAAAGTGTGCTATATTTATGGGATAAAGTGCTCGATATCAGAGATAGAGCGTGTGTAAATATAAAAGTGGACATGGAAGTCAACACTTAGAGGCGACAGTCTGTTTCATGCTAGTGCAATCGTCAGGCAACTCAGTTGGAACAGTTGGTATGACGTTTGCTTGATAACTCAACTGTCAGGGTTTCAATTGTTAGTAGTGGATGTGCACTGCTGATGAGTCACAAATATAGGACGAAACGGCCATCCAGTGCTTTCTGCATTCTGTTGAGGTTTCTTTCAGACTCAATAAATTACTTAATTATATATATATATATATATATATATATATATATATATATATATATATATATATATGTGCAAAAGATTATTCCCTGATTTTGTAACTAAACAACATCAAATGTGCAATAAAATTTACTTATGTAACAGAAACAAAAAATACATAACCCTTTCCTTAATATTATGTTAAACCATACAGATAATAATATAAAACTATGTCCTTCATAAATTTATTAATACAAATGATTTCATAAATTTCTATTCACACCATAACAAAATAAAATCCAGAATAATTATCTATATAAGACTACTTACAATTTGCAACCTTCAATATTTACAGGAAAGAAAATACATTGAAAATAGTTTTAAACTTCTTCAATATCCTAATTATTTCATATATAATGCAAGAAGGAAATGTCATCAAATTTATAAAAATAAAAAATATAAAAATAATATAAATAATCTTAATAAAAATACACATAATTTTACCTACAAATTCAATCACAACTACAAAAGGATTTATCTAAACTTTATACTTTAGAAAGTAACTTTAACTTTGTTAGTACTACTTCTGAAGCAATAAGAAATTTAATTAATATAAACAACAACCTAAGTATTAGGTTATGGCTTAAAGAATGCAGCTTTAATTAAGAGTGAAAATAATATACTGATTTCTTAACAAATATGCTGCTGAAATGTGGAATATTTTAAAACAGCAGTGATAAAACCAAAAGCATTTGAGAAACTGAATAAGACTGGCTGAGTTGTGTGTCTGGACATGTCAGACACGAGAAAGTTAAATTTAAGCATCTCAGCATCCCTCTTGATGCATAATTAAAACCATCATTACCATTTATATTTTCGCTCTACCTTGTATATAACTATAATTCCATCAATAAAAAACACATTTTAGTCTGATGAAGTGCTTTCGAAGGATGAAACACATTATATAGAATTTTATTTTTTAATCAGTTACACTTTCTTGTTATTCCAGACAAAAAGAATATAAAAACAGTAATGTTTTCTGTCAAAAAGTTATCATTAAGATATATGTAGTGGCATAATTATCCAATAAAATTCATCTTTTACATTCCTTCAGATACACTAAAACAATGAAAGAGATTATATGTGTTAGGCTTTAATTAGTAAAATTTTTAGTGTATTTTACAGGTATTTTATGTTAAAACAATAAAGTTAATAGTATTGAATGAAATTTATATATTTTTTTAAATACCTTCAGTGCTAACGTCTATTAGTGATTAATATTTTTTTTCTATTCAGTGACAGAAATTGACACTTTTAAAGCTTAAACCTGTGGTTCCCAACGTGAGGCAGCAATTTGATTTTTAAGGGGGCAATTCAAGAATCAGTTATTATTATTGATTCGCTTTCAGACCATGAGACCTGGGTTTGAATCTCACCACAGTTGATTTGTCAGGAAAAAGACTTCCTGACATTACCAGTCTGAAGGGGGGGTCAATCCCAGCATGCGGCACCTTTGGAAAGTGCCCGAAAAACCATACCCTGGGATGACCCAAGCCTTGTGAGTGAAATTGGGTAGACGGAACACTTGGGGGGCTGTTGATAGCTGTGCTAGCACAAATCATCGTGACTGAGGGTTTGAATGTGCTGGCATTGTTCAGATTGTTGATCACGCTAGATAACACACTCTCTCCCAGAAACTGTAACTAAGGTCTGTTCAGCATAATTGCAGTTTAAACCACAGGTGTGCTCTGTGGGTGTTGAACAAACACAAATGTGCCTGAGCGAGCACCTAAATTAGGGATTGGCTAGCCACCCTAGTAGACAGGTATCCTCGAATACAAGTGGCCAGCTATTAATATATATATATGTACGGTATATAATATATATATTTATATTAGTAACACAATATTCTTATAAATATGGTAAAATACTAAAATTAAATGATAATACGATTACATATATGCAGTCACAAGCTCATAAGGAAACTAGTGAGAATATATAAAGCTATAATGAAACATTTCTTCCTCAGCACTTCAAATGTCCTTTCATTCTTTTATTTTTTCTCTCTTTCATGGATGTCATATTCTTTGGAAGCATGTTTAGACGAAGTTAATGGCCTTTTAGGCTTCCGCCACATGAATAGGAATTCACTTTTTAAATAATAGGAATTATATGTCATGGGAGTTGGTGGGGAATCAAGATTTTAGAGATGCTTAGGTGGGTCATGTACAAAAAAGGTTGGGAACCACTGGTATGAACTATTCTCCTTCTGGCTGAAGTAATATTCATTCACTTTCCCAAGCAAACATGGCCAACAATCATATCAATTCAAAGGGGGAAAAAAAAATTCCACAGCTAGATAACAACCTTTATCAAGAGATTCAGTAATATCTTTGGGAAATTTGCTTTTAAACCAAGCACTAGATATGTAACAAAAATTTGCCGAATAGTTATATATCTAGCTGTACATGTGTGGTGGACCGGCCGTGTGAGGGGAATGGAAGAAGTAGAGAAGATGAATTATCTCTGGCCGGTCCAGCCACAAAAAAGAATGTTGGACTATATGGCGTCCAAAGGAACAAACAAGACAGATATATGTATGCGAACAAATATATATTATTAACAAACGGATAAAAACAGATTGATACACGAATTTACAAATACATTTAAAACATGTATAGAACGTTTAGTGTCTGTGTGGAAAGTTATTGTGTGTGTGTGTTTGAGTCGAAATGTCCGTACGGTTGTGAAATTTTGTTTTAGCGTATTCCCTGAACATGGGAAACGCTAGTTGTGTGTGAGAGTTCACATACTGGAAATACCTCGCACCATGTGCGACGGTTGCCGACCTCAAGCGAGGCCGGATGAGCCGCCCGTGGGCGCAGCCGTGGAAAGAGCTGTGGAAAAAAGAGAAAGAGAGAGGCCAAGGGTCAGCCCGTATTTATACTCCCGGGAGGGAGAGACCCCTGGTGAAGCGTTAAGAAAATGAAGGGGAGCTAACTGCGACACATGCTTAATTCAAAAATAACAAATTTTGATAAAATCTACTGTTTTGGAGTTATCGACAAGACTCATTCGTGTTACTGCACAGCAGCCATTACTGGCGTTGTTTGCATACATTCGTAGCTGATTAGATTTGCGTGGAAGATTACATTGTTAACAGCCTTTTTTACGATTCTTACTTGATTCAATTACTGCACAACTGAGGGCTCATTGTGTGCCCAATAATCAAGACTGTTCTGCAGCAAATATATGCAAACAACGCCAGCAATGGCTGCCGTGACGCAAATTTTTATTATATAGCCGAGCGTGTGGCTTAAAAAGCAAATTATTATGGTACCCATATCTTTTTTGGAAATAAAACAAAAACAGAAAAATAATGAATACACACAGGCATTCGCTAATAAATTAAAATATTTCATAATTTTTAAAAATATCAACATCAAAACAAAATGTTTTTTGACAAAAGATCATTTTTTTAAAATTATTCTTTATGATTAAGAACTTTTCACCGCACAGCTTTACAGCATTTTTATGAGTTTTGCAAAGATTTAATCTTTGTTAATGTTAATCATCCTGCAATATACAATTTATGAGGAAAGAAAAAAACTTTTAGTATTTCTTAAACAGTGAAATTAATTAAACAACCGGTTTAGATTGAGAAAGTACTAAAGACAGATTGAGCCTCTGACAGGAATCGAACATGTGTATCCCCTTTTTCATCAGGAAAACTGTTCCTCTGAACGGGCCTTTACCAATTCGACGCTTATAGAACAAAGTTTGAATTACCTACTTATTTGAGGAATGCACATTTCACGTTGGGACTATCTGCTAAACTTTTATGATCTGAAAAGCAAGAGATTTTTTTTAATATCTGAATCTGACATTGATTATTATTATTTCTTATCATTAAAACTGTTATTTTTAGTGCGCACACGTATTTTATTTTATTTTTTTCTTAATTAACAACCAGCCGAGATTTATTTCGGGTATCGTTTTGTTTTTTAAATTTTTTTTCTAAGTGTTGAAAATGCATGATCTGGAACCTGGAGGTACCTAGATGTTTTTCCATTATCTGTCCTAGGCTAAAACGGCAAGGTTTTGTGCGCGTTTCGATGTCATTTTCTCCTTTTTCTCTCAAAAAAATGCAATGGACTCTCGGCAAAAGTTTTTTTTTTTTTTTGGCTTTTTTCAGTTACTTAAATGAAATGTTTCAAATAAAATAAAAAATCAACCGTGTGCCATACAAACAAACAATGGGATTTTTTTTTTATTTTGCACATTTTAAGTATGGATGTTACTGAATGTATAACTCAAAAAAATTACACTATTTACAACATTATTCGGACTATTCTACTCACTACTGGTATAAAAAAAAAATCAACAATGAATCATGAGTTTTCCAGTTCATAAAATCAAGTAAACGTTTTGCATTTCAAAAGTTTGTTTTATTAACTCATAGAATAACATCGGCCCCTCATCATGGCGGAATTGTCAACAAACTAAAAACTTAGAAATTTTCAAGTTAGTTCGACCCTCACCCGGTGTCCCATTCTTGTGCCAAATCTAAAGTACGATAAATCACTAATCGCGGCCTTGTGCACAAATGCTTAAAACTGATAACACCCTTCCTGTTTCTTCAGTTTTGCCGGAAATTATTATTTTATTTATTTTTAGAAAGTAATAGAATAGAAATCCACCGTATAGAAGGGGAAATACCAACAGTTTTTTTTTTTAGTAATAGAATTATTAATTAAACATTTGCTGTGTATTATTTTTAATTAAAAAGTGTTTGAAACATGATTTTAACGAGGTTGTGAACTGAAAATACTTCACTGCCAAATGGAGTTTCGTAAAATTATAAAAAATATTTAAGTAAACAAATATTTCTTACTGCTTTTTTTTTAAAAATTTTTTTAGTAAAATGAATGTCGACGCGATTGCTTATCCAACCAAAGACACGGTATATTCATTTATTCTCCATCTGTCTTCTCTTACTGTTACATCCAGGCTGGGCGCTATTAACACTTTTGCACCCGTCGGATGCGTACTTCTATCGTCACCTAGAGCAACTGGGTAGACCTGGATGCATAGAAATCGACAAATATGTGTTTACACACGAAGAAAATGATTACTTCGCAGAGTTTATTTTAAAGACTCAACAAAATGTTATCATATTTTTGGCATTAAATCACCGCGAGTTTAAACTAAGTCTCTAAAATTATTGATTTATTTTTATAATTTAATATTGGTTCTTGAATTGATGTTGAATTTTCTTAATTGAAAACACCAGTTTCCAAATGCAAATTTTAATTATGCAGGAAATAAATAAATGCTTTGCGGAGGTGGGGCAAACTCAAACGAAAAAGCACAATAATACTAGCATCCCTGATTGTCTTTGTTGACTCATCAGTTACCTGTTTGCCCGCTGAATCATTAAATCTTTTAGTTTTATATTGGTATACTTTGTTGAAAATTAAATGAGAACGAGATTTAACTGTTATACTTAATTAAATCTCGTTCGTTTTATTGTTATACTGTATAACAATAAAACTAAAAGATTTTTTTTAATGAGTCAGCGGGCAAACAGGTAATTGATCATGTATCTTTCGATACATGACTGATGAGGCAGAGTTTTTCCTGCAGTAGGTTGCCATTTCTTTCTGGTTTTATAGCCTTGGATGGCAACTGGTAGATCAGTTGCTATCCAAGGCTAGAACTTGTTATTTACCCAGAGGAGAGAAGAAGAGGATCCTAAGGGTATTAGCACGTAAATTAATGTAATGGTTTCGACTGGAATTCGAACTCGCCTCTCCGATTCCTCAATCCAAGCTGCTATCCATTTACTCCACCGTGCTTCCCCACACACTCACCGGCGTCAATTTCGACCTTGCAGTAGACGGATCAACCTTGCTAACGACACCCCGTTCGTGCAACCAACTGCGTGTGAACAGTGAACTCATACTGGTGAATGCACACCAGTTAAGTCCTTTTCACACAACTAGGTATGCTGGCACAGAGTATTATTATGGCATAATAATAATGGGGTCAAAACACTGTAAGTGTAAAAATAGGTTTTACTACCAGAAATACATTGCAAAAAATATTTATTACCAGCAATCGATACATTTTTGAAAAAAAAATATTACCAGCTATACATTTTTGAAGAAAAAATATTACCAGAAATTAAAATTTTGTCGGTATTAAATAACCCATTGAGGTTGATATGCCGTAAAACAAATGAAACCAAACTATAGAAAAGGGACAAACGTTGTCTGCACTGGTTTTAGTACCGTTAAAAGTAATTTCCAGACTAAAGTTATCATAGAAGACCTTTAAAATATAACAATTGGTTGGTTTGTTTGTTTTTGTTTAACGGCATATAAACCTCTATGGGTTATTTAATGCAAAAATCCAAATATTTTGTACGCAATTTTATTTGCGGTGAAAATAATAGTTTTAGTGACACAAGTCTCACTAATTAACCCATAGCTGGGAGGAGAAGAGATGGATTCATACCTATCCCAAGGGTATTTGTGCGTAAGTGACTATAACGACCCGAACTGGAATTGGAACTTGACTCTCCGATTAACAATTTCGAACCATTATTACACCTACTGCCCATATAAGGTTCTGGTTACAGCACTTAGTATTCCCAAATGGTCACTCATGTAAGTAATAACCAGGCTTGACGTTGCTTAACTTCATTGATCATATGGGGAAACGATGCTTCAATGTAATGCGGCCATAAGCCTTTAACAAATGAAGACATATAAATTAACCAATTTTTAAAGAATTCTCGATACCTCCAAAATCCTGAGCACGTTCAACTTTCTTTGACAAACAATATGGCTTCCGTTTTCCCAGGTCTACCGCTGATGTGATAACGGCCATCACTGAATATGTAAGCTGGAGCTGTGGCTCTAGGCATCTCAAAGGCATTTAATGGGATCACGTTGGTCTTCTACGTAAGCTACGGTTACAGGATGATTGTTTGATTTAATCCAATCTTTCATATCAGATCGTGAAATGAAGGTCGTTTTGAACAGGTTCGCTTCCAGATCCTTTCACACGGACGCGGGTGTCCTCCAAGGCTTCATCCTGGGTCCTACGCTATTTCTGATCTTCATCAATAATCTTATGCCATCAGTTCCCAAGTAGGCATTTATGCAGATGACACTACCATTTACTCCTGTCTCAATAGCAAATCCGTCAGAGCTGATAAAGTTAACCTTGCCGCTGCTGTTAAAAAGAACCACCAATCAGTGATTAACTGGGGCAGGAGATGGCTTGAAATGTTAATGCCTCCAAAACGAAACTGCTCTCATTTAACCCCTACAGAGAAACTTTCCTGCTAGACTCATGGAGAGCAACTCACTGTGCCTTCTTGGCCACATGTTCTCAACTGACTTGAAGTGGAACGTCTACATCAAATCAACAGCTGCATCTACTATAAGAAAAGTTGGATCACTGTGTCGTGCCAGAAGGTACTTTCTCGTCAGTCTATCTTGTACATTTACAAATCTACCATTCGTCCGTGTATTGAATACTGTTGCTATATCTAGTTTGGTGCTCCTGCTATTCATCTCGAGGTTCTTGACAAAATCCCAAAAAAGATCTGCAATGTAATCTATCCCGACTTGGCGTCACTTTCTCACAGACGTCTGTCTTTTTTTTACAAATATTTTCATGGCAACTGCTTCTTTTTCCCTGGTGCCCCGACTATGCGAATTTAAGCGCGCTACTAGATTGGCATCTAGATCCAGTCCCACCCTTTTACTGTTTAAATAATTAAATGTAACTGCTACTTCTACTCCAACAGTTTCTTTTCTCGCACTTCGCGTATGTGGAACTCCCGTCTGTTTACTTGCTTTCCTGAAAACTACAATCTTCAAAAATTTAAAGGCCACGTCAATCGCCATCTTCTGTCTTCTTAAACTCTGTTCATCTTTTATCCTTTCCTTCCTATACCTAGTCTTTTTTCTCACCCTCACTTTCTGTAATCCCCTGCGTGCTAGTGGCATTCCCGCCTTGATTGGGGGTGAAATGAGTAAAAGGAAAATTGGAAATTAGAGAGGCAAGTTACAATTCCAGTCGGGCTCGGAATATCCACTAACGTGCAAATACCCTTGGGAGCGGTATGAATTCACTTCTCCTATTCTCCAGCTGTAGTTTAATTAATAGGACTTGTATCAGTAAAATCTCAAAAAATAATTCTTACAAATAACTTGGAAACGGTTGATTAGCCATAAAATACAAATCAATCCAAATTTATTGAATACTTAAAAAAAGATATTTAATGTCAAGTGTGAACACAACGAAAATATGGGCTGAAATCTTAAAAGAATTCAAGGAAACAAAAAAATATTTTTTGTGGAGAGTTGCTGATAACTAATTGTAATAAAACATACTGTATATTTTTTGTTTCCATAGGAAAAAACTTTAATGTATATATGTTTGTGAAAAATTAATGTGTTTTTACTTTTTAGAGTACGATTTTGAAACTCAGACTGATAATTTAAGATAAAAAATAAAAATGTGTTTGAAGAATAAAAAATGTCAAGTTTAATAAGATTCTTCTCTAGTGTGAGCATTTTTTTAAATTAATCTTAATTATTTTTTCAATTTTACAAATGTGTTTTTTTTTTATTTTGCAGAAGATCAAAAATGAAATTCAAAAATAAAATTCTGAATTATGTCCCATGATATAAAAAAAACCCTCCAAAAACAGCCATTTTCAGGATCACCAATAGTTATCGAAAGTTTTTTGATTAATCTAAACCTGCTGATATTATTATTATATTTTTTTTTTTTTTTTTTTCAATAATTTTTTTGTTGTCATAATAATGTTAGGAATACAATCAAAGAAATCACAGTTGTAACTGACCTGAAAGTTCTCTATGGTTATTTGATTTATGGCACAAATTTTTGAAAGTGGAGACATAAATAAAATCCAGTTTCATGTTTTGGTTTTATTAAAATTCTAAAAAATATCTTTTTAAAACAATAAAAAATTACCGGTGTCAAAAGGAAAAAAAAAAACGTTAATTTTGAGAGCAGTTAATTAACTACCATATTGCTTCGTACGGTCAACAGAAGCGAAAAGATTACTGGAGCGGTGTACTACAGTAATACACGACACCGAACCCGCTGAACGTGTGTGGGGGTCTGACTGGGACCCCGGGTAGTACTTTTTGTAACACTCGCTATCTTATCAACATTTTTTTCTACATATATTTTATTCACGTCACAAATTAATCTAACACAAATAACTATTTAAGTTTTAAAAAGGATGAAAAATTTTCGTTGATTTTGACGTCATTCTGGGATTTTTTTTTCTCGTCCAAAAATCTGTGAATTTGTATTGCTCGTGCTAAAGTTTCAAAAAGCACTTTAAATTCACTATTTTTCATACATAGTGTTGAATGTATTATTCTTCAACATTAATGACTACATGTCTCTAATTTGTATTTATTTTTAGATACAAATTTATTTTCAATTTTTCTAGTTGAACTGTTCGCCTATATTGCATAATCCCTTCACTGTGCATAATTAGGTTACAATAAAATTTGTATTTTATGAATACTACCTTATGAAAATTGAAATGTAGTAGAGAGACTGTATCATAGATTCGGTGGAGGGCCCATGTGACTCACTTTCCATCCAGACCCTCTATAAGCGGAAGGTCGGCAGTAAATAATAAAGGAATTAATTTTAATAATAATATTAATAAACATTTTAGTTAACATTAACAAGTAAGTATAGTATAAAAAGTGAGGTTTGGTTTTTGATATCACAAAAATGCGTGAATAGAATTAAATGTCAGATAATGCGTTATGAATAACTTCTCAGCTGTGACCGTTATTGATTATCAGGAATCTTGGTTACTTTGAATTGAATCAACATGTTTTAAAAAACAATGCCAATTTTGTTGCAAGAATTTAAAATATTTTTTCAATATCTTCTAAACAAAAATAATGTACATATTAATTTTAGTTTTAAACGAGGGGCCTGCTAAGTTGCAACAAGCAATTGCAAATAACGGTGAATAAAACAAAAAAATGTAATTGTACTAATGTACTTTATTTTTTTAAGAATAAATTTAATATCAAAAACGGAAATTATTTATGATTGAACCTAAAGGGACGAAATAATTTCTGACACCGTTTCGTTTAGCAATTTAATTTTCTTTTATTTACTTTTATCATTAAAAAAATTTTTTAAATATTTTTTTCTGTTTGCATTAAATTTTTACTTTCTTCGAACATTCTTTTCAATTTCCACCATTATTATTATGAATTGAAGAAACAATTTAGAAATTGAGCAGATGAACTGAAAAATCCTAACAAATCAACCAAAGTCGGGGAAAAAATGAAAACATGACGTGTCAATTACATCGTCCACTTTTTCTGTCCCCAAATGTCTTTTTCTCGTTAGATTCAACAGGTAAGTTGAGAAATGCAAATAAAGTTTATTTATTATTTATTAATATTTATAAAACAATTAATACTACTCTTCTTGCGCGAAATAAATTATTGCTTCATTGCATGAGCAATAATCTCTTATCTTGACTCCAGTGCCACCTTTCCGAGACTAAGTGTTATTGGGTAGTTTCAAAATATTAACCTAAAGCTACAGAGGGATATCCTCCAGGCAGTACCTCTCTATCGGAGGAGAGCTCTATTGCCGATAACTTTAAACTTCGACCGAATGTCACATTCGGTAGTGACGTGGGTGCACTGAAAAGTCAACACTAAGTAACGGTAGCAAATGTAAGATTCATAGAGTGAAATTTATCAGGAGCGCTGCTATCCTGATTCGAACTTTTAAAACGCAACCTAATGTTGTTTTCCGTGAGTTTGTGTTAAAAGTGAAAAAAGGTAGGTACTTGAATTTTTGTTGCTAAAGATCTTTTCATAAACGACACCAGCAACTTAGCACTGCAAAACAAAAATGATTTTATTCTAAATTCTGATTTACTTAAATAAAAAAAATAAAATTTTGTTCAGACACCCACTTCTCCCACTTACCATATCATTTCAGAACGAAGGCGATAATGACTCTCTCTGTACATTTTCCTTTTCTGAATCGACATGACTATTTTTGAAAGGCTAAAAAAAGTGATTTCCTATACATAAGTTTCTTTTCTTGTTCTTCAGTGTTAGGCACTACTTAAATTAATTGGTCTGCTTGTAAAAACAGAAGAATTTGGGTGAGGTAAGAAGAGTCTTACATCATTTGTCAAAATAAAAAATATTTATTTTTTATCATTTTAGAAAGGAGAGTCTTGTTCAGTTCACAATGTCAGATTGATCCATAACTTTTGAACGAGTCCTCTGTACTTTGCTTTCATTTATAAATGTCAAGTTCGAAACTGTGCTACATGCTATTGACGTCCTTTTCCCCAAATTTGGAATGATATGCAATTATTGATGATGTAAGCACAGCTTTAAACTTGATATTTGTAAATAAAAAAAGTATAGATAACACTTTAAGAAGTTAGAGACAAATTTGGCACTGTATTTATATTATGAACAGGACACCTAAAATGATAAAAAAAAAAATCTTTCATCGATAAGTGTCACTGGTAGCAGAAGCTCTAATGCATCCTTTTAGTGGATGTGAAACCTTGGATTTGGCAATTTAGCAAAAATAATAAATAAATAAATTGAAATGTTTAAACTTAAACCATTAAACATTCAAATTTATTTGTTTATTATTTTTGCTGATACCTTTAACCATTTTAACAGTAGCAGAAGAGAAAATGATTCTTTTTTTTGTTAAATTAGCCAGTGTAAGATAATATGGATAGCATTCAAATTAACAACCAAAAATAGGCGGTCCTGCTTCCTGCCTACTACTGTTTATAGTTGGGTTGCCAAGTGGGTGAACCTCTTATTTCTTTATTTTATTAAGTTCAGAATTATCTCTAGAATTCAAATTTGATGGGTGTCGGATTCTATTATATTGGTTATTACATTGGGGATTATATTGAAGTTAATTATTACATTCGTGAGTTATTTATTTTTTCTATCTCTTTTAGATTATTAACCCTTCATCATGTCAAAAAAAAAAATGGAAATGTAATGATGACTATGTGTGCTTTGGTTTCCCTTGCACGGGAAATAATGAATTGCAAAAACCCCAGTGCATACTTTATAATGTTGTGTTTTCCAATGCAAATATGAAGTCATCAAAGTTGCAAGAGCACTTCAACAACAAGCATGGTGGAGATGGTGTTGAAGGCCATGATTTTGAATCACTGAAAACTAAACCTGTTTTCAATCTCAAGGAACTCTTCCAAGATTAGGTTTCATTTCTTTTGTCAAACAGTTGCTGCTGGCTTTATAGCAAGTGGCGTATAAAGTAGCCAAGTCCAAGAAGCGCCAAACAATTGCAGAAGAGCTGATCAAACTGTGTGCATTAGAAATGGCAACAACTGTTCTGGCCCAAGAAGCAAGAAAAAAGCTTGAATTTGTGCTGCTATCAAATAATGTCATTCACAATTGAATTGGTGATTTGCGTGATGATATTTTGGATCAAGTTATCTCAGATGTCAGGTTTAGTTCTTTGAAAATCTCTCTCCAGTTGGAAGAATCAACTGATGTATCAAACTGCAGTCAACTCATTGCATTGGTTAGGTATGTCAGTGATGGTATTGTGAAAGAAGATTTCCTGTTTTATGAAGAGCTGAAAACAACCACACAAGGAAAAGATGTGTATCAGTTTGTGAAAGACTTCTTCACTTAACTATTGGTTATGTGTGCATTGATGGTGCTCCTGCAATGCTAGGGAATAAATCTGGATTTTCTGCACTGATGAAGGGGGAAATTCTGCACTTGCAAGTTTCTTCATCGTCATACTTTGGCAGCAAAAACATTGCCTCCAAGGTTGTAAAACGTACTCGACACTTGTGTAACTTGATTAGGGGTTTGTGCTCTGAACCACCATATCTTTAAGTTGTTTTGTGAAGATCTGGGAAATGAATATACATGAAAGGTTAGTTGAAAAGTGTCAGAGACAAAAATGTTGTTTTCTATGACACTGCAAGTGTGCAGACAGCAAGAATGATGCAGGAAAAACATTTTGGAATGTGGTTGTTAGTTCTATCCCACCTGCCATATTCACCTGACTTTGCATCAATCAATTATTACCTTTTCCAATCAATGCAAAATACTTTGATGAGGAAAACTTTCTCCAATGAAAACTAGATTCAAGACTTCATCAGAAAATTATTCACATCAAAACCAGTAGGATGTTACTCAAATGCTATCAAAGGGCCTCCTTTCTGAAATAGCTACCCAAACCATAACTTATGCCAGTTTCTGGATTCTGAGGCATTTTGCTGAAGTGACAGGAACTGACAATTTGTTGAAAAAACACAACCATTTCGATAATTAATGGTCTGTTCAGCAGTGAACATTTTCTCATTAGTGAAGATGATGCTATGTGGAATGCCAACATGAATCCCTTTCAACAACTGCTTACTTCTTTGAAACCTCTTTTTCATTGTGGTTGCCAAAAAAAGGTGTCTTTTGGTTATCATGTAGGACAGCATGGTTCTCTATGATGTTCTGACCTATTAGCTAATTTTCTTATTGACCATCTTGGATTAAATATGATTTTTTCATGCACCTGTTTAATGAGTTTTGGCATTCTAGATGTGCAAAGATGTCTTGTGCTATCTTTGATGGAGGAAGTCTTGTATTAATTGATTGTCCTTTTGATAAACATTCTATTGATTCCAAGTTGTTTTCCCCCTTTAAAACTCTCTTTGTATATATATATATATATATATATATATATATGTGTGTGTGTGTGTGTTGACATGAGGCAATAAGCATTCAACCCAAACAGTTCAACAAGTAAGGCTTTAATCCATTACTTGATGAGCTGTTAATCTGCAGTTGGGTACTGATGGGTACATTGGCTTTCGTTGATCTCATTTGTTTAATTTTGAAGATCCACACCCTTATTACTGACATGTCAATATTAATACCATAAGAAAAATACTAAGTTATATAAATAAATGAACTATAGCAAAAAAGCAATCATTATCGAAAAGATATTGAATAAGATAAAAAACACTTAGCAAAATAATGTCTGCTACAGGATAATGAGAAATAGGCAAAAATGATTTGTATTGTTGAAAGCAAAACAAAACTCCAGGATCAAATATTCAATGACCAATTATTACAAGAAAAAATCCAAAATATACAACAAAGACTGTAAAATTCAGTGGTAGGTATTTAATTATTTAGGGCTACATCAAAAGCAATGTGACAAGAAAGTCGATAAAAAATGAAGAAACATTGAATAATGAAAGATATATTATTTGCTAAAGTCTCATCTATTACCAGATATAGCATAGGGTGAAATATTCCAACATGATAGAACATATTGCCATACATTGTATGTAACAAATTTCTCTCTGATGAAGACATTTCAGAGTTACAAGATTGGTCTACACTAAGCCTTGACCATAACACAATTGAAACAGCAAACTTGGACCTTTGTGCCCCCCCAAAAAATGCAGTGTCAAAAGTACAGGTTTTCCATTGACATCACTATTATTTTAACTACCTTCACTCCTTGGCAATGTTTACTGTTTTTAAAAAAGCGATGGTTAGAATTGTAATAAAACCTAAACATATGAAAGTGAATTACAAAGGAGGCTACATATGGGGCAAAGTAAGGATTGTGGGGTGAGATCACTGTGAGATTGGCTGACCTTTTAGATCTTGCTCTTCTTGAAGATGATTCAGACAAGCTGATTGAAAACTGCCGAGTTCACTAAAGCACATTGATCTTCATTCTACCCGCTCCAAGGCTAAGTGCTCGAGAGTGTTAGGAGGTATATTGACAGCTGACAAGTTGCTCTTCAGCATGTTTTTGTATCTTAGCCATATCTTAGTAATAATCTATCTAAATATCTATCTATCTCTCTCTCTCTCTCTCTCTCTCTCTCTCTCTCTCTCTATATATATATATATATATATATATATATAGTACAGTGGGTACATGGCCAAGTGATTAGAAAGTTCACTTTCTGACCATGAGACCTAGGTTCAAATCTCACCAGGGTTGATTTGTCAAAATGTGCCTGAGCAAGCGTCCGCAATAGGGATTGGATTGCCACCCTAGTCGACGGGTATACTCAAATATGAGTGTCCAGCTATAGATATCTCTCTCTCTCTCTCTCTCTCTCTCTCTCTATATATATATATATATATATATATATATATATATATACAATTCATTTAAGTAAATGGTGTTTTATAAATAAATAAATTTGAAGTTTGCAAACCAGATGCTTCTCTATAGCTTTGTGGTATAGCATGTCAGATCAATTGACGGTTCCATATAGGACACAGGTTTGATTCCTGTTGGAGAACACATATTTTATACTAAATTTCTTGCACATTCAGGCCAGTAAATGTAATTAATACTGTTTATTTAAAAAACAGAGCATTTATTTAAATAATTTGTATCTAATAAAATAACATATAGACAGAAAATATATTCAAAATTGTCGGACTTAATCCATTTCATGAAATATATATATATATATATTAAACAGAAGAGGGAAACCACAAATGCTTTTGCTTGTATTGTGGATTTAAAAAAAATATATTATGCTTTATTTGCTATAATTTTGCTACACAAGTTTCCAGTCTCATGACCTTCATCAGGCAAAGAGTGGATATTTCCTCATATTATTAAAAGTAATTAATACTGATATATATATATATGCACATATTGGCGAAATCAAGACTGCTCACGGGCACACACATGAACCCTACATAATATAAGATGTGTGTGTGTGTGTGTGTGCGCGTTTGTGTCTCTGTGTGTCTGTGTACATATGTGTATACTAATTCCTTATAATAAGACAGTATGTATGTATGGAGAGGGAATATACATACACATGCTGACAAAAACACAAAAAAATGGAAATAGATCTAAGAATACACAGAGGTCATTAAGAGATAAGAATACAGATATCTTTCTCACCCCATCTGGACCAATCTTAATTGTTTTATTACCCTTCACACAGAACCTTTCCCCTGCCATTTCAAGGAAGCCATTTGGGTCACTAAGACATAAAAAAGAGAATGTCTAATATTGAGAATATTTTTACATTGAAAAATTAAAGAAAAATTAATTCCTTTTAATAATATGTGGAAATATCCACTCTTTGCCTGATGAAGGTCACAAGACCAGAAACGTGTGTAGCAAAATTATGGAAAATAAAGTATAATATATTTTTTTTAAAATCCACATTACAACCAAAAACATTTGCAGTTTCTCTCTTCATTTTAATATACATGCTTTTCTCTCGTTGGAACTACTATAACCTCTCTCCTTATATATATATATATATATATATATATATATATATATATATAATGTCTAAAAAGATATTTTGTTTCAAAACTAAACAAAGCTAAGGTTATTAAATAATTTGGGTGCCTCAGAGTAAAGTAATGGTTAGTCTGGTTGCCCATTACTACTGAAAAGGAGCAAAAGGAAAGTAAGGAACAGATGGAATCAAAAGAAAGACAGGCTTTCTGTCTTGAGTTTTATTCCTTCGCTGATGAAATGGGAAAAAATTCCATGTGACACATTTCATCCTTTGAAAGGACTTCTTCAGAGTAAATGTATTTACTGATGGAATCATGTGTAGTGAGAGAGAACAAAATATAACAAATGCTGGTTATAGTAATACATTGAACGAAAAACTGAAGATGCTGACATGTTTACCTTTAAAATTTTAGGTTGCGAGCATCCTACATGTCTAAATACACAACCTTTATTCCTTTGATTTCTAAAAGCTTTATCTAATATTTTTCCTTATTATGATGCCCTTCTTAGGATGATAAATAAATGATAATATATAATACTGTAATATTGATTGACTGATTTGATTTCTATAATTTATTAACCATAGGTTATTTAAAGCTGAAACATTTGTTAGGGATTGTAATAAAAAATTTTTATTTTTGTCAGTGAATATTACATTAAAAACTTTTTTGAGAATAACAATGATTTTTTTCAGATACAGTTATTGCTATTTAACCCATAGCTGTGGAGATGGATTCATACCTTTCTCAGGGATAACAAATTCAACTAGGATTTGAAATAAGCCCTCTGATTTCTCATTCTGATGGCACTATCCATTACACCACCCACATATCCTAATACAATAATAATATGACAATCATGGACTTTTGTGCCTGCAAAAAAATATAGTGTTAAAAGGATGATTTTTCCTTTGACACTGCTATTATTTTAATTACCTTCACTCCTCAGCAGTTTTTATTGTTTTAAAAATCAAGGATTAGAATTGTAATAATGCATAAACATATGATGAAATTGAACATAATTGAAAAATATTAAACACTGTTTATTTATTTGATTGTTTATTTACAAGAATAATTTTATATTTACAACATTCTAAAAACTAATACAATTATATTAAAAATCATGCAATGCAATATTTATCATTTACCAATTTATGAAGAAACAAATATGGAAAAAAGTTTTTATTCATAAATTTATAAACATTTACTAAAGTATTAAAATATGTGAAACAACTACGTATAAGGAAATTTTTATTATTTCAGTCATTTATGTGCCATGCATGATACATGCTTAGGCGATCATGTATCTTTTAATACATGACTGGCAAGGCAGATTTTTTCTCACAGTATGTTGCCATTTCTTTCTGCAGTAGACCAGTTGCCATCCAAGGCTATAGAACCTGGTCTGTCCTGCTATTTACCCATTAGGGGGAGAAGAGGATTTATAACTTTCCCAAAGGTATTAGCACATAAGTGAATGTAATGGATTTGACTTTTATCATTTTATAAAGTTTGAATTGATTGGCAATTAGCCAATGTTTTGCCAACCATTCCAATAAACAATCTAATAAATGAAATTAGTAAGTTCCACTTGAACAGCTTCTTCCTACAAAACACTGTTTTGTGGGACTGACTCCCAAGAGGCTGCTTCATTGACCACTACAGTCTTAACCTGTTTGAAGAGATAATAATAGTTTAGTGATACAAGTCTTACGAACTAACCCATAGCTGGGGAGAGAAGAGGTGGATTCATACATTTCCTAAGAGTATTTGCATGTAAGTGAATATAACAAACCCAACAGCAATTGGAACTTGGCTCTCCTATGAACAATTCCAAGCCATTATCCATTACACCTTGTACATTCAAGTTTACAGCTCCTGGTATCCCATCTAGATACTGACCAGACTTGATGTTGGGAGTGATCACTCGGGAACTGGTGTTTCAACATTTTGTGGCCATAAGCCTTCTCTACCTTGAGTGGCCTTCAGGCTTTTTACATGGTGAACATCATTGTAAAAAAATAAAAATAAATCTAGCAAATATGTGGCATGTCCAAAAATAAAAATAAACTAAAATTAAAAATGAAAATAAGGCATATGCTTTCTTTAATAATCTATATCTCTTTTGTCTCTCTCTCTCTCTCTCTTTGTCTCTCTCTGTCCTTCTCTCTCAACTAATGAGAAGGCAATTCTCATATAAAAAGAAAAGACTGAATGACAACCATGAAATGGAAGTTCGCAGGTCTAGGGTCAAGTTTACTGTGCTAAAAATATACTGAAACAAGGAAGGCTCCATGCATAACTTCCACTGTAAAAGGAAAAAAGAAAAGAATGCCAGAAAATAAATAAAATAATTTTATTCAATCAAAAGAAGGAGATTTTTTGATTTTAGCCAAACTGAGCTTCATGCAAATGCTGTCAGGTGCCTTTCAAAATGTTTATAATTGACCAGGTGGAAAGACAACCAGAGAAGGACAGCTAGAAGCTGCATCCAAATGTGTCGCATGAAAATCTAAGTGATTGTTTGTTAAGATATTTTTCTGCCTTTTTTGAAGGCTGATATAATCAGCATATTTGCACTGAAACATGTTGCCAAAGCAACCACATTTTCAACAGAAGTCAAATTAAATGATGACTACTGTCAAAGTCTGATTCACTGTAACAACTACCAAGCCTAACAACCAAATTTATAAAGTCACTTAAAGTCTATTGAAGTTATTCAAATAAAATATTTTATTTCTTTATTTTTTTTATTATGTTCTTTTATTTTGAAATATTCTGAGTTTTCCAATAAATGTCATTATGACCCTCTGATATTCCCCACAAATATAGTTACTTTATACAATTAACTTAATATGATAAAATGATAGAAAAGACTCTGACATACTATATATTTAAGATACTGAGTGATAAGTTTTCAAATGGGCATCATTATCGGAATTTTTCCCATATATAAAAAATATATCTATTAAACCATCTTTAGGCACACAATAAAAGAAAGGTCTCTTAATATCAGATTAAAACAGAATTTGTTTATTTACAATATTTTATGTGAAAAGAAGAAGGGTTTGAGACTTTGTCAAAATATTCTGCCAAATAAAAATTAAGCTAAAAATGTTCATAAGAAAGTAGGGACTTATATTAGTTGCTAAAGTAAAAACGAGGCCTCAGGAGAGTGACAGTGAAGTACACAAGATGTTAATTTTCTAACCTGTTCAAGGTTAATAGATTACTGTAATTGTGAAGTAACCATAGTTGGATGGAAGGAGTGCTTAACAAAAATTGTTTGTAGTAAACTTGTAGCATTTGGTAGAGCTTTGAAGAATTAGGGGAGCAGTAAGTGAGATTTTGTATCATTGGGGACAATGACAGACCTGGTCTAAAAATATTAATTGTCAAGAGATAAAGGGGCCCAATCACAAATACAATGTTATTATTTCATTTTCATAATGCATAAAAATTCTTAAAAAATACATATGGAAAAAAGGGTATAGTTAAAAAAATTTTGTGGGAAAAAAATGTGTATTTCTTAGTATTTACAGTGTACTACTGTACATATTACTGGCAGTAGATACCAAATGTAAATACAGAATTGTATAATTGAATTTTTTATTTATTTTTTTAATTTTAAGTAATTTGTTGATATTTTAAAATATTTTACTGCACAATTTAAACATTAACAGATAGTTTAAAAGCACAATAGAGCATTGCATGCAGCTCACTATATTAAGAGAATTCATTTGTGTTCACAAAATGATTGTTAAAGTCTGCCTATAACTGCTGCTGTATCTTATTCATCTAACAATTCCTTTTAAATGGATTGCAAGATATATGATTTCAAATTCTTCTCAAGCAACAAATTATTTAACCTTGTCTTTATGATCTTTAGCTTTTAAAATGTCCTCTCACGTTGGACTTGAGTAACTGTGCGGATGATTTCATAAAGTTTTTATTCCTTTTTTTTGCTAAAACTGTTGTCTGTGCTTGTTTGTTTATTGCATTTTTATTTGACATTGAGATCTCACTTCATCAGGGGCCCACTTGCCATCAGGCAAGCTGACACTATGGCTAGTCCACCACTGATTGTAGAGAAAATAATATCCAGCATCTTTTTCTCAACTCACTGCTGAAATTAACAGGATCTACTGTCTTACATGACCCTTCTGATTAGCTAGCTAGAGTGTGTGCTGCCTGAGGCAGCTCTTGAGTTTACACACACACACATATATATATATATAGAGAGAGAGAAATTCAAGGGCTGCCCCATATATTGTCATCCACAAACAGACTGTTTCACAGCTCATCAGTGTGGCTAGACATCCAACTGCCTCAAGCCGGGATCGAAACCTGACTGATTTGGTATCAGTCGAAGATTTTACCCCTAAGTCTTTGGCACACATTAGGGATGAAGGTAAATTTAGATGTATTTATTTTTAGACAAACATGCAGTGACCAGAGAACTCGATTCATCTTAATCAAGAGTCTTGCATCAGCAGCAGTAATAGCCACTGTTTACAAATATAGTCATATAGTGGTAAGGGGCAACACCAGATTTAGGAAAAATGAGGCCCTGTGCTTGTTAAATTATGAGGCCCCTTACTTGGGCACTGAAAGATGTAAACCCAGCATGCCTACACAGGCATGGAAGGAAGATGGGAACCCCTTGGCCAATGGGACACTGTGCTTAAACACAATGGTAAATCTGGCACTGGAAGGAGTAGAGAGTTATATTTTTTCACATAAAATTTTATATCATTTTCTATGTTATGGTTTTGAAATGTATATCATATATATCTGTGTATATATGTATGTGCATGTTTCATTTTTAAAATATGTCAAAAATGTCAACCCTGATCACAAACTGTACATGTCATTGACAAACTACATAAAATAAGGTAAAATTTCAAAAAGTTTTAATTTCAAAACTATTAAAGATACAAGCATAATATTTAGGATTTTTTATATCACTCTAGAATAGGAAAACCTTGGAAATATTTTCAGGGGTTCTGTGAGGGTGACCTATGAAGTATTGGATTTGATGTGGAATGACCCAAACAAAATGATACGAGTAGAAACAATTCCAACTTGCCCACTATATCATTCATTTTTACAGTAGAATCTCAGTTTCTGCACATTTTAGTAAATAATAAATGAAACCAAAGAATTTTGTGTAAATAAATGTTATTAGATTGAATGTAATCTTTTCTTTTGAGAATCAATCATCTCCCTTGTCCTTTTTTTAATCGAGTTTATCGATTATCTCCCTTGTCCAGTTGAACGGATATTTTTGCTTTATCGCCAAACAAAAGAATTTTTATCCAAGTACGTTTATGATAGAAAATCTAATTGTAAAAATCTTTAGTTTATTTTATATATTATTGTTTTTTTCCTTTTCTTCTAATTTTCTTCAGCTTCCGAGAAAATCAAATGAAACAAAAATAGAAAGAAAAACAGTAAGTATCTCTAACATTTTCACTTAATTTCTTTATTACTCCGCACGCATATTTTAATTTTTTTTTATATATTAATTTACGACAGAATTTACTTGGGGCTGGATCATTTTTAGAAGCCCTTTATTCATTTTTCCAGTGCAAAGTAGAAACATAGATTCAGGTTAGATTTAATAATTCATTTGCATTTATTTGTTTTTGAATTTATAAGAATTTAATTTAATTAATTATGCCGTATTATTCTTCACGCATTTTTAATTTCTTTTTCAATTGAGAGTCTCAAGCATTGATGTCACAAACAAAAACGTCTTCTTTGAGCATTTTTAACTCTAATTTTATTTGCGAAAAATAGCACAAATATCGTAAAAAAGAAAAGAAAAAAATTCCCTCGTTTTTTTTTTTTTTCAGTGTCTAGGATAAAATTTTCCGGATGACTGCACATCTCGTGAGTGATAAAAAAGTTTATTATATTAATTTTTGATTTTGCGTCACTTAAATCCAGTATTATGCAACAATTACCTTTAATTTAACGGTTTATAAACTTAATTATAAAAATAAATCTTTTTTGAATTTATGGGTGTATCTTTCTAGAAGTATCAAAGTGTGTCAAAGTGGGGGTAGCGCGATTGTGTTACAAGTGTTCTTCCGACTACTATTTTGTATGGTGGTTAAAAAAAAAGACATAAAATGAATATTTTCATGGTTAATTTTCTGTAAACAGAACTACTATAATTTTTTAAAATATGCCATCGAAAAGAGTAAAACAGCTTTTACTGTTTATTTTAAAATAATAAAAATTATATTTCTAGCTAGAGATTTAATTTTGAAAATCTCGTCCAATGTTGCACAAAAAAAAGAGAAATTCAAATATTCATGGCTTTATAATTGTACATTTACTTTTTTATTAATGACTATCGGTTATTACGTCAACGAGCGAAATTTAAAAAGAAATTAAATTTAATATTTGGTTAAATGAGGTGACAGATATTTGTATTAAAATGCATTTTTCTTATATAATTTGCTTTGTTTGAATATGACATTTACTGAGAAAGTTTCAAAAAGGAAGATAAACCGGAATGGTTCTAAAGTGGAGGTTCAGTTTACAATATGAGTATAATGCATAACTGGGCCCTGATTTTATGCCTGTTTACACAAATATGAACGCGAAAGAAAGGCAAAATAATTTTGCCAAAGTCCAGTTGTAATAAAATAAGATATAAAACATCCAATCTGAATAAAACTGATTTTATTTTTTTATTTTCTTAGAATAATTGCAGTTGACACTTCCTCAGCCGTACTTGCATTTTATTTTTATTTTTAACTGACACAAAAAATCATGGTCCAGTTTTACATTCAGTTTTACGCTTAAACTTAATTTTCTCCCAAATTAAAATTATCCGAAAGAAATGAAGGCGTATTTACAGAAACGAGCCTTTCCAGGAAGTAATAATTTTTTTCAATGTTTCCCCGCCTTACCCCCAGATTACTATCGAATAAGCACTCACGATATCACGGATATTGATTTTTTTTTCTTTTCTTTTTAATCTAGGTACCTTCATGAGATTGCTAAAAACAATGATAGTAGTATGAAAAAGACGTCAAACTTGACGAAAACAAAATTTTATCGTCTAAATGTTAGGAAAGACCAAACTTTGGTCACCAAAGTATTTTTTTTTTAAATTTTCCTTTAACATTCTGATTAAAAAAAAAAAAAACCCTGTTTCTCTTTGTATCACCGGAAGTAGTAAATAACAAATTTTTAGCACGGTTTTTTTTTTCTATGACAGACATTAATTTGGAAAATCTTGCAGAAACTATATTCACAAATGATGGAAATTATTATAAATGTTTTCTTTTTTAAAGTCATGGCAAAAATTTTCTTTTTATATTAATCCCACAACTAATTTTATGAAAACTCTAGAAATTCACTATCATTCAGTTTAGTAATTAAATTAGTTAAAAAAAAGCAAACCATGTATTTCTTTAATTGCTCCCCCACCTGAAAATCAGCTCTGAATTGTAACATACAAAACTCAATAACACAAAGATATTATTTAATTTCAAATGCTTTTATTTGCTTTAAGTTGTTTTTATGAATATGGACAATATTTTCAGAAAGCAAAAAACTTTTTTGATGAAAAATGAATTTTTAATACAATTATTGTATTGTTATTTCTTTAATTATTTTAGATTTTTACATTTACGTTGTTAAAATATTATAAAATTAGTTGAAAGCCACATTCAGTTTCGTAAATTTCATTATGAGATAGATCTTTTTTACTGCATTGTAAAGTGTATCATTTCAACCAATCAGAAGACCTGCAGTAATTAAGAAATGTAATTTTGTGTTCATAATACAGCTGTAATTATAAAGTACAGAAGACCAGCAAGAATACAATTAAGTTGTGTTATTTGAGTTAAGCATTGTTCTCCGCTGTTAAGGCTTTTATTTTTGTAAAACACATGTGGAGAAGTTAATTTGATTTTTCAATTTCAACTGAGAAGGGTACCTACAAGTATTAGTATCATCTTATTAAATTTATATGATCTTATTTTTATATTTCATAATACATTGTCGGTAACCTTATAAGTTGAAATGCTATACATTTTTTCTATTTTGTTAATTTTTTTAATCTTACGTTATGAAAATATTGAAAAGCCATTTTTTTTCCTAATAGTTACATACATAATCATATACACTTTTTATTTTATTTTTCATAGCCAAGTAAGAACACAGGTTTAGAAATTCAGTTAATATCACTGAACAACATTTATATACAAAATCAAATCACGTGATGTTCTTATTGTATCATGTTTCTTCGGGCTTCTGTACATTTGAATTACAGCTTTTTTTTTTTTTTCTGACACAAAATGCAAGGAACAGTAAGATTTTTCTAAATGGAGACTTGTTGATTGTAGAAAGCTTGTGCAATTTATAATCTGTACAGATACATCTACTTAATAAAACATTTAAGTAAAGTATTTGCCATTTCCACTAATTTTACAATATTTAACAACTTTAATGTAAAAATAATTTAAGAAATAACAATTTTTTTAAAAATTCATTTTTCATTGAAAAAGTATTTTGCCTTCAGACAATATTATGCATATTCATAAAAACAACTAAAAGCATTTGAAAATTAAATAATATCTTTGTTTTATTGAGTTTTGTATTTTACAATTCAGAGCTGATTTTTAGGTAGATAAGGTCCAATTTTTAAAAAAACAAAACATGATTTACTTTCCTCAAAGCCTTGTGCTTGTAACTAATATAATGACTTGCATGCTTCAACATTGAATTTTTAGAGTTTTCATAAAATTATTTACGGAGGGTGGGGTTAATATATATATATATATATTAAATAAAAATAAAAACAGACCACTTTAAGGTTACATGTAATAAATGATTTCACCACAGCCCTTTTAAAGGGCCGCGGATCATCAGACTTTACTTCCAAAGGTTAAAATGAAAAGAAATTTACACATTTTTGACGGGCAGTACTAAGCATATGTAAATTAACGAAGTGAGTGGGGAGAGCGACATGATTGATTTAAAATTGCTATTCTTTCAAATTTAATATTGTTTGAGGAAGTCCAGACAGTGACACATTTAATCGGTTAACTTAACGGAAGTTATATATTGATATAGAAGGGGGAGAGGAGAAAAAAGACATAAAGGGAAAAAGAGAGAAGGAAGTCATGAGAGAAAGTGTCACTAACTTTCTTTGGAATGAAAGGCCCGAAATAGATGCTGTTGTTTTGCTTTACTTTGAGAGTTCATAAATATAATGTTTGATATAAATTTGAATGTTTAAACAGTCTATAAGGAATTTAATTTGATGTTTGTTAGCGATTTAAGTTTTTTTTAATTTAATATGAAATAGTTGATTAGAAAAATATTCATAGAATTTACATTAAAATACTAAAATTTTATTTTAAAATATAAGGTTACTTCTAGTAATTGATTATTAAGGTGATATCTATCAGTTTGAATTTTATTCATGAATTTGCGACTATTTTTAGATTGGTAATTTCTCTTAAAGTTTAGTTTTTAAGTTAATATGGAGTGATATTTGAAGGTAATATTAGAGATCTTGCTCTGTCATATATTGTATACATATCCATGCAAGTTTCACATATATATACGTTCTTTTACATGTGCAGTCACTCATACAGGTACACATGTACTGATATACGCGGCTAATTTCATGTATTAATACCTACATATATCTTTTTAAATGTTTACGCACACACACACACACACACACACACATATATATATCTGTGTGTGTACTTAGTATTTCCCTAAAAAAAAAAAATTTTTTAATAATATTAGGTGATGAATTTAGTATTCAATTATCAAAAAATCTAAATATTTTATCATCAATAATGATTATTAAAGGGTAAAACATTTAAATTCAAAATTAAATTATCAGTTTAAAAAATTTTCCTCCATATTGTAAAGAATTTTAAACTCACAATTCCAATTGGAGAATATTAAGGGAGAAAATGGGGTAAAACATTAATAACAGACCTGTAAGTCCTTCTTTTTTAAATATTCTATATATCCATATATATACACACACACATCCGCACACATGCACACATATATATACACACACCAATACACACACACACACACACACGTATATATATGTATATACTCATACATACACACATACGCATGTAGATATACACATGTACATACATACATATACACATACATACGCACACATATATATATATACATATACATACACATATATACACACACATACATGTATACATATATATATATATATATATATATATATACATACATACACCCACATGTTCGTGTATGCAAAAAACATGTCAATATTCAAACGTATTTACATTATATTTCACCCATATTATATATACGAACTCACAAATTCATATATTTATACATACACAGATTACCCACAATCCCATATCTATGGCATGACACACATATACCCATATATACATACACCTACACACACACATATATATATATATATATATATATATATATATAAAAACACACATCCACACATATACATGTACCCACACACATATATACATACAACTACATATATTTACAAATAAAAAAACCAAAAGCCCACCTATTTACCTACAATTATATACTTACATACATATCCATATCCGCCCACTCCAAATATGTGTTCACAATACACAATTACAACAATGCATGCCTATTTTTCTATATAAAAGCATATACATATCAAAAGACGTATCAATGTTCCAGTTCAATTACATAGTTATATATATACAGTTATGTGTTCACATTCATATGTGCATAGCAACCTTTCCAAAAGCAAAAAAATAAAGATCATGTAATATTAGTCTTCCTATATAGTTACTTCTAAATATATTTCGTTAGATTGAGGTTGTTCTTATGTCGGCATTTAAAAATTAGTTCATTATGTCTGTTTAGTAATACATCCGTGTTTTTATGCTTTATTATGAGGATCTTTTCTTTTAGACATAAGTTGCATCTGTCTCTGAAATTTATTGGAGTTCTGGCTCTCGAGGTGATTTTCCCGCCGATATTCCTATGTATGTTTTCTTCTGTTCCATATTCTCTTTGGGGAAAATTGTTGCCTCATATATTACATTTTCCGTCCTATATTACATTTTCCACGGTTTTTTAAAAGGGCTGTGGTGAAATAATTTATTACATGGAACCTTAAAGTGGTCTGTTTTTATTTTTATTTTTATTATTAGCTCTGATTTACATTGAGCTCTCTGGATTTTATCCTCCTTGGGTCTACCCATACGGATTGCCTAGTTTTTCGTAAACTATATATATATATATATATATATATATATATATATATATATATATATAAAATATATTTTTTATCATGACTTTAAAAAAAAAATAACATATTTATAATAATTTCCATGATTCTGGAATAGTTTCTGAAAGTTTCATTAAAATCTGACAATTATTTCTATTTTTGCAAGAATTTCAAAATTAATGTCTGTCATTAAAAAAAAATGGACAAAAATTTGCTATGTTATTTAGTACTTCTGCTGATGAACAGAAACAAAGAATTTTTTTAAACAAAAGTTAGAATGTTCTAAAAAGACGGAAAAAATATTTTAAAATAATTAAAAAATACTCTGTTTTTCCTCTTAATAGTAACATAAACATTTTGGCGATAAAATTTTGCTTTCATTCAGTTTAAGGCCGTTTTTGTCATGCTATGCTCATTTTCCAGCGATCTCGTGGAGATACCTACTTTAATGTTTAAAAACAAAAATTATCGTTTAGTTAATAAGACTTAGCACAATTACCTATATTGTCGAAAAAGGAATTTTCGACATTATACACATTTTTTATGTTTTTTGGTTTTAAACTTTTATCAGAAATGACATTCTTGTACATGTAGTTATGGATACATTAATTACTGATTTTTAAAAAATTAATAACTGTTTGTGCTCAGTTTTTGACATTAATAACTATCTGCTGATGTGTTCAAATTCTGGAATAATGCATTAATAAGAATTTAAATTTCATCACTCTGACAGAAGTCGCGATCTCTTAACTTAGGTAACTCCATAAGGTCCAATTTAAATAAAAAAAAACATGATTGCATACCATGATGAAAAAAAATGCCTCAAAGTTTTATCGTCAAAATGCTTGATATTATTAAGAGTAAAGACCAAAGTATTTTTCATTATATTATTAAATTAAATTTTTTAATCCTTTTGTTCAAAATTTTTTGTGAAAAATTCTTGTTTTTCTTGCATCAGTGGGTCAGCCAAAGATTAGGACCAGGTTTTTTTTAATGTCTTTTTTGGCATTAAAAAATTATTATTTTAGAAATTCTTATAAAAAACAAATACTTGTAGGATTTTATTGAAATTTTCAGGACTTAGTCACTTTTTTTCTTTTTTTACATCTGTTATCCCCACTTACTTAATTTATGAAATTTTGAGCAATTAAAATTTCGACCTCTTCATATTTATAAAATTTAAAAGCAGGACTCCTTGGAGAATTTAAATCATCAATTTGTTTTTGTCAAACTGGAACCTCATGTACCAAGTATCTGCTCTAAATTGTAAAATAAAAAATGCAATAAAACTATAACATTATTTAATTAGAAAAGCTTTCAATTGCTTTTATATATAAGATATGGGCACTATTGTCTTCAGAAATTTTTTTTTCAATGAATAATGAATTTTTACAAACACCAATATTTTTTTCAAAAGTTTGAATTTCCTTTTTTTTTTTTTTTTTTTTGTTAGTATAAATGTGCTGATTTTTTTAAGTATAGGCAACCATACATGACATTGTAAAATAAGAGCAATAACTATAGTAAATTTAAACTCAACATTTACAAAATTCAGCAAAACAGGTTATGGAGAATATTTTCATAGATTTTTAAAATTACTGGGTACTTAAAAATTGTATGAAAAAGGTGTTCATGTTTTCAATTCAATTTTTTTTCAATTGTGTTTTAAAGATAAAATCTCAGTAGAACAACATCAGACCTGTCACCAGGCTGTCAAAACAACTATTGTCTGATTAAAAACACAGCTACTGTTTCTGCAATATTTGAAATTTTAAATAATATTTATTTCAAATCAGATTAATTATGCTTTAAATCAGCTAATATTCCTCAAATAAAATTTCAGAAAAGTGTATTTTATTTTTGGAAGATTTTTTAAAGAGAATTACATTGCAATGAAAGATAACTAAAAAAGAGCACTAATAAGTTATTTTAGTCTATTTAAATTAGTTTTTAAATACAGCAAAGTATTAAAATAAAAGAAGCTTTTATTTTAGTTTTAATTTCAAGCTAATAGATTAAATTTAATATTTCCAATAAGCAAAATACTTTGCTGTATTTCAAAACTAATTTAAAATGACTGAAAGGGTTTTTTTGTTTGTTTTATTTCCTTTTTTGCTAAAATAGCTGATTAGCACCCTTTTTTTAACCTATGTTTATCACAATGTAGTTCTCTATGAAAAAATCTAAAAATAAAATATATTTTCTTTATTTGAGGACTATTAGCTGATTTAAAGTATAAGTAATCTGTTTTGAAACAAATATTACTAGGTTTAAAATATCACAATTTTTTTTTTTAATACAACATTTAAGCTGTTGGCTTGTTTGACAGATTGATGTTCTATGGAGGCTTTAGTTCTAAAAAATATTTAAATATAACTTGAGTGCCTTTTATATATAATTTTTAAGTACTCATTAATCATAAAAGTATAAGAAAATATTTTACATAATCTAATATTTTATTGAATTTGAGATGCTTTCTGCTTTTAAATTTAATATAAATGTAGCTATTATTTTCTTATAGTGTTGTGCATGGACAACTGTATCAATAAATTCAGCACAATTATACAAATACAAAAAAATTCAAAATTCCTTTAAAAATGTTGATGCTTAATGATTTGTACTAAACTTTTCTATTTATGATTTTAAGTATTTCAAAAAGAATTTTGAATTTTTTTTGTGTGTGTATAAATGTGTCAGTTTTTGTAAATACAGATATCCATACATGACATTATCAGGAAATAAGAATGGTAACTAATAAATTTGAAATCTATTGGTAATTTTTAGTGATAGGATGATAGCAATACTTTTACTGATTCGAATACCTACAATGATTAAAATTCATTATTTTCAGGCCCTACAGTTGGTTTAGGAAACTTAATGAACAAAGTGCATTTATTATTAAAACATTTAGTAAAAAAAATTAATACAAAAGCTTATGAAATAAAGTTAGATATCCTTTTTATTTAAAAAATTGAGTAAGAGTTTAAACAATAAAGAGGGCAATTTATTTATTTAAATCACTTAAGTACCTTGCTACAGTTGACATATTGATTTACTTTGGTTATCATCTGAAATCTTAAAAATAAAACATCCAAATTACACGTTTCTGCTTGCCATTTGATACACTACCCATAATTGGGGTCTGAAAATAATAAACATCGGTTAAAATTTAAGTTTTTCACTGTTTGATAAAAAATGTTTCTAGTTTTCTAATGTATATAATTTCATCTAATAATGGTTTACTATTAACCTTTATCACACTGCAGGCGACAATAGTTTCCGTAGAATTCTCTCCCTTTGCTATTCTAGGTGCATTCTGTTGCCTTGAGACGGTTGCTATAAATAAACACTTGTCAACTATTAAGCTGGAAATCACCTACTACTGCTTTGGAACTTCTGTTTTCCAACACCATTTTGAATTCTAAACTCTGCACAAGGTGTAACATCAATTAAACACGTTAATTTTTTCGCGATTTTCTTGTAAACAAAAATAGCCACTTCAATATCTAACAAAGCCTTTATTCAGGAGTTTTTCTTTGATTAGGATTCCAATGATTTTGAATGCTTTGCTCGAGTGGATATTGACAGTAAAGTGGTCAAAGATGGTAACCACATTAGTAATGTGGAGGGAAGCGATGATGACCACTAGCGTCTACTATCATCCATGCCTGACTAATTTTATGGAAGCTACTGGCAACCATCAATATATCTGATACCCTGAATTATTGGTGAATTATTTTGTCTATTTATAAACAGCGAAATAATAACTCTATTTGTCAACAAGACAAATGTGAGTTGGGTGAAAGAAAGAGCAAACAAATGCTAGTGTCTTCTTGTATGTAAACACAGGGAAAACACATCACTTTTTTGATGAAATGAAAGTCTTCCTAGCGCTTTTGGTTTTTATTGCACACCCAGAACTCCACAAGGAGTAATAAAAGTTAAAGTACATTGAATTATTTATGTATTTTTCATATATTTGTTTTTTATTTCCCTTTTTTTATTTTGTGTCTCAAATTTTTTTGTTTTCAATATTAGAACATACATGCATGCATTAGATCAAACTATTACTCATTCATTCTTTTATTAGTGTACAAAAATTAAAATCTATATGCACAATACAAAGATATAACAATTTTAAAACAGTAGGTGTTCATGCTTTTGCACCCTCAAAAAAAATGAAGTGGCAGGGGGACCAGTTCTAGAAAGAAATTAGTGTGGTAAAGGTTAATTGTAAAATAAAAAGGGTCTATTTTTTTTTGTTCACCTTTTTAAGTTTTAACAAGCAAAGGCACCCTCTAAATATAATGCAATCTCCTTTTATATGTGGCATTTTTCAATGAATGGAACAAATTTACGGCTTACAATTCAATTTCAGCATGCCTTTAAAAAATAAGTGACACCCTAATATATCTATAACATTGCAACAATAATACTCTAAGCAGAATCTTATGTATTGTGGTTTAATTCAAGCATATATTTTGATAAAATACAAGGAGTACCTAATCCTGCAGAAGAGTGAATAAAAATAAATGCAAATTTTAAATTTGCTTACAGACCTTTAATAAAAATTAGATGAATTATCATAGCAATTTAATAAATGAATTATAAAAAGTCTTCAATCTTATCTAAAATATTTACATTTTAATGTCTAAAATAAATTTCTCACAACTAAAAAAATTTAATAATTTCTAAAAAGAATCAAAAAGTGTTTTATTTTTGTTAAAAGAAAAAATATTAAAAGTGCAACAATGCACTAAAAACATATCCCTTGATTGTTTTTAAAAAATATTAGGAAGTTGAAACTTAAATAATGCGGATATCCAACTTGATCATTTTATAAGATATGAGATTCAACTGCTACAATGCATTAAAATAAAAATAAGATTAAAAATTATTAAAATCTTCATAAGGATGAGAACAACTGTATGTAAATATGTATTTTTGCATGGGTTCAATTTTTTTTTTTTTTTCTGTTACTCATCAGATTATCAGAATATGAAATTTTACTAGTTTTATTTTTAAAATATTAAAACAAATCATGTTAAAAGTGTTAAAAACTATAAAAATGGGATAAAATACACGTTTTTAAGTTTTTTTTTTTTTTTGTACACTTCTACTTAGAAAACTTGCATCTTGTTTGGCTCTGAGGAGGAATAAATAAAAAAAAAAGTTCAAAATATTTTAAATGCCATAATAATTTAATACAAGAAAGTTCAGTTATGCCAAAGAAAAATATTAGTAAAATAAAATTAAATACAATTTTTGATGGGGATTAAATCTTAGATTTTTTTAGTAAAAACTTTTGTTTGGAAAGGCTTTTTTCGGGGAACTTCAAATAAGTTTATTTTTTTTAAGTAAAGATGAAAATCCATTTCAAAAGCTATAAAATTAAGAAATACATGAACTTCATAGAAACAAATTTAAGTTTCATAAAAAAAATGTTTATTTTTTAAGTATTGGTTATTGAAAAGAAGATTTATTTTTGTTTATGTTGTATGCAACATAAGCAAAAATAAATCTTTTCAATGACTGAGACTCAAAAATGATTTTATGAATTAAAACTTTGATAAAACAAATTGTTGTAATTTAACTGCCTCACCACAAGGACAATTTTTGACACTAGGTCAATTTTTTATGTGAAGAAATCAAATGTGACATCGGCAGGAATTCCATACATTAGCTTAAAATATTCCAATTTCACTACCCCCAAAAGTTAAGATAGTTCCAATTCTTGATTCTGATTAATCGTCCTATCACTAATGATTTTCTAACATTTTCTCAACAAACATCTTCATACAACTATAAAGCCAATGTACCTAAAATTCAATAAAATATTAGATTACTTAGAATATTTTTGTAAATTTTAAGATTACCAGGTAGTTAAAAAAAAAAATTATATAAAAAAAGAATTCATGTTATATTTAAGTAATTGTTACAGTTATGTCCACCTTAAAAATTCCCAAATATAAATTTGAGAGAGTTGTCAGTATCTCATAAAAACACCCACCTCCTTGTTAAAACATGCTTTTTGTGATATTTTAAACTAAAAGTAAATATTAAACTTTAAATCAGTTAATCTTTCTCAAATAATGTTTCAGAAAATTAAATTTTATTTTTGAAAGAGTTTTTAATAAGGAGAATTATATTGTGTTGACAATATGGACAATTTTAGCTTTTTTACTACTAATAAAAAAATTATTCCAAAATATAAATTTAAATTCAGTTTGAAATACAGTAAAGTATTTTACTTATTGGAAATATTAAATTTAAACTACTAGCTTGAAATTAAAACTAAAATAAAAGCTCCAAGAAATATTTTTATTTTTAAAAATGCATTTTTCTGTTGTTTTTCTGCCATGCAATGCTTTTAGTATTTGGCTGTTGTGTCTTCTAATAATGTTCTGCATCTTTTTGGTGCAGGAATAACTAATTTTGAGAGTTTTTCTATTGTCTAAAATAACAGGCCATATTGGTCAATTTTCTATATAACCCGATGTACAAAGTTCCACACTTTAAGGGACAAATTCTTGACTGGGTCACTTTATTTTAGGCTTACTATTACCCATTCAGCTCTTCCTTCTTCTCTTTCCTTACTTTCTCTCTATCTCACTTTTTTAAAAGAACTTAACCATCCGTCACTTATCTTCTTCCTCTCTTTCTTTCATCTCTTGTCTCTTGCTTTCCCTTCCCCCTGTCAATTTAATACATCAGTCTGGAGAATTGTCTCCATTTACTAAAAAATTTCAGTCTGAAGAAATGAATATATAGATATTCACAAAATAAATTATAACCAAAATGAATTTTTAAGGTTTTCTTCAGGATGATTATCATTATTATTATAATAATGCTCTGTAGTTTACATTGAACTCTTCTTGGATTAATAACCTCCTTGGAATTATCCCTATCAGTCACAAATTGGTAATGTGTGTGTGTGTCTGTATATATATATATATAAACTCTAATTTTATTGCAACCTCACCATTTAATTTGTGTATGAAAAATCAAAGAAAAGTTATGAGGGTAAGTTGGTGTATTTTGTTAACAAACATACAGTAAGGTTTTCTTAAGAATGTCAACAAGAGTATATCTTTTTCCAAAATTTGCTGCAAGAGCAAATTCTTTTTTCTTAGGGTCACATAAAATAGCTGAGTTTCTTTCTGAGTAGTTAACCAATTTTAAAATGTTTTAAAACCCTTTTTTAATTGTTCCAAATAATGTATGTATATGGTTTTTCTATAATAATACTTTTTCTTCATTTACAGGTGTCAATTAAATGGATAACAGTGGACTTCATTTCATGGCTGTAGATAAATATTGTATGAGGAGACTTGTATTCAATTTTGAATATGAGCAAATTGAGGAAGAAAACATTTTTGTAACATGATACAATATAATTGTTAAAAAGATAACAAAACTTTTGTATAGAGTGTATGTTTCAAGGAATATATTGAGAAAAGGAAAATATGGAAACATACATTGATAATAAGCCATTTACTTCTGAGTTTTGTGATTTCACTACTTCAGAAAGTTCACATTTTGAAATACATATTCAAACACAAACAAGCAAGAAACCCTACATTTGTGAAGTGTGTGGATCAGCATTTTCTGATAATTTTCACTTGACTGCCCATGTGTGTACACACACTGGAGAGAAACCATATTCATGTGGGGTATGTGGATCTTCATTTTCACTGAATTCATCATTAAAACAGCACATGCGAAAACACACTGGAGAGAGACCATTTGCATGTGAAGTATGTGGAGCTACCTTTACATTGAATTCATCATTGAAACGACATGTGCGAATACATACTGGAGAGAAACCTCATATATGCAGTGTATGTGGATTAGCATTTACACAGAGTGCTCATCTGAAAACACACATGCAAACACATATTGGAGGAAAACCATTTTCTTGTGACCTGTGTGGATCTGCCTTTTCACTGAGTTGTAACTTGAGAAGACACATGAATGCACACACTGGAAAAAAGCCATATTCTTGTGAGGTATGTGGATCTGCATTTTCAACAAATTCACAATTAAAAAGACACATGCAAACACATACAAAGGAGAAACCTTATTATTGTAGAGAGTGTGGATATAATTTTTCAGATAACTCATCTTTAAAAATACATATGCGGTCACACACTGGAGAGAAGCCCTATCCTTGTGAAGTGTGCGGATCAGCATTTGCAACAGGCTCAAAATTGAAAAAACATATGCGAACACACACTGGAGAGAGGCCATATGTTTGTGAAGTGTGTGGGTCAGCATTTTCTCTATGTTCAATTTTGAAAACACACATGCGAACACACACTGGAGAGAAGCCATATGCTTGTGAAGTGTGCGAATCTTCCTTTTCACTACGTTCCATATTGAAAATACATATGCGAACACACACTGGAGAGAAGCCATATTCTTGTGAAGTGTGTGGATCTACGTTTTCTACAAGTTCTAAATTAACACTACACATGCGAACACACACTGGAGAGAAACCATATTCTTGTGAAATATGTGGATCTTGCTTTTCACTACGTTCCACTTTGAAAACACACATGCGAACACACACTGGGGAGAAACCATATTCTTGTGAAATGTGTAGTGCTACATTTTCAACAAGTTTTAATTTAAAAGTCCATGTACAAAAACACACTCTGATGACGTCAACTATGTGAAAATGTTTGGATCCTAATATTTGGCAGGTTTTAAAAATAAACATGCGAACCCATTCCAGAGAATGACAATTTTTTTTATGAAATGTGTGGATCTGCCTTTCAGTGTGACATTTGCAGAAACATGGAGAGAAATTACATTTTTGTATAGCATGTTGATCTTTTATTTCAAAACGTCAGGTTGGATAAACATACAAGTACAATGACAAGAATCCATCTTCTCCTCATAATGTGTGTAGAACAGTATTTTCACACTGTAAATATATTTGTATCTGAATAATGTGATAACAGAAATCTTTGTCTTCTATTATATGTCACCTCTAATAACTTAAAAATCAAACTCTGCTCACTCAGCTGCTAACCATATATACATCTGAGCCCTGAGCTGAACACGAGAAAAATCTTTACTCAACTATCAATAATTTGTAGACCTGCATTTTCACATGGTAAACCTTTTTAAAATGGGAACTCTTATGCAATAGCAGATTTTTCATATATAATCACTGGTTAGTTCTTGTAATTGATTAAATCAAACTTTAGCAAAGTTTAACAAACATACTTGCTAACAAATGGTGTGTTAAAAGTTTTTTTCTCTTGTCACTGCAATTGCTGCTCCCTCAGCAACCATTATCATTTTTAGAACCTATTTTTTTAATTTTAGTAAAACTCAAACATACATCTTTTTCTCAAGAATTTTACAACAAAAATATTAAATTATCTATTAGATTGTTTATTTGCAAAATAATTTTATATTTACAAAATTATAAAATTTAATTACACACATAATGAGAAGTAATTGTAATTATAGATTTTGAAAGAAATACATTTTCTGGACAATATACGCTTTCTTTTCAGATTATTTTATATCTCAGATTACTTCTTTTAATTTTCCCAAGAGGTGGGGATCATTTTACTGTCATTATATGTTCATTGTGAAATGGACAATATAATCTTAAAAATAAGCAATCGAATAAAAAGTGTTTAATATTTTTGTTTTCAATTCTTGAGAAAAAAGGATAATGTATAAATCAAGTTTCATATGTTTGGGTTTTATTAAAATTCTAAAAATAAGTTTTAAAAACAATATAAAATTTACTGAGACAGTATACAGTAATACAATGTCAAGAAAAAACAAATGTTCTTTTAACACTTTTTTTTTTTCAGGTATGCTAAACTTTGCCCAAACTTTTTAAGGGTGTTGGTTTTGATGTCAACTTTGGTTCTTGTTTTTTCTTCAAATTTATGTAAATTTTACGTTGTTTATTTACACATTAACAGTATTTTATTTGTAACTGTTGATCTTTTCTTTAATTTTAAACGTGTAAAAAAACATTTTTTCATTTACATATCACTTGAAAAATTTGAAAAGAATAAATGAGTTAAGTAAAATGAGTGAATTTCTACAGGTGTAGATTTCTTAACAGAGGAAGTTTTGCTGGGTATCTTTATATATATATATATATATTTTCAGTAAGAAGAATAGGTTCTGCCTTTATGCTAATTAAAGTTAATTTCCATATACAACAGAGATCTGGGGAGTGCCATCTTTTTAAGTGTATTTGTTACAATTCACAGATTCAATTCCTAGCATGATCATCAGACCTGTTCTTCATTTAACATGTATGGGACACGATGTAAAAATGCTTGATTTGTTCAGTTAACACACACACACACACACACCTACACACACACAATTTCTCTTTCTCCCTGAGTAACAGGAAATGAGTGTAATCCAAAATGTGTGGCTCTTTGAGGTCATTTCTTTGACTCATGTAGTTAAACTGAACATTATTTTTTCTAAGTGTAGTATTTTAAATGTATGAACAATTTACATTTGAAATTTGATCAGTAATGCAACAACTACTAGTTATGCTAAAAATTATTTGTATGTGTTTAATACAAAAGGTGATATCTACCTAAAACTGGTACAAGGAGCCCTGTTCTCATTTGCCACATCATATCTCTGTGAAGCAGGGTTTTCAAGAATTATGAAAGCAAATATTGAACTCGTTTTCACATGGCTCCAGACATGCAGCTTGTGCTGTCGAAAACAAATCCACACATTAAGAGTTTACTTGCAAAAAGCATATCCATCCTTCTCGTGTTAATATTCCATCCACCCACTCCAAAAAAATTGATAACAACTTTGTTTATCTTGCTTATTTTTGTTTAAGGAACAATAAATTTCAGTCTTCTAGTATGGAGCAAAAGTCACATTTTTGAAAGAGCCTCAAATGAGTCAATATTTGGCAAACATTGATAAATATGACCACAATAAGACTTAGTGTCAAAAGGATGGTTTTTCCCATGATACAGCTTTTTTAATTACCTTCACTCTTCAGCAATGTTTATTTTTTAAAACGTGATTATTAGAATTATAATGAAACTTAAACATATGAAAATGAATTCTTACATTTTCTTTGTCCTTGAGAATTGATAACAAAAGTAATAAATGCAATTTATTTATTAAATTGTTTACACTTTTTATTATATTATTGATTGGAATGGTTGGCAAAACATTGGCTAATTACCAATTGATTCAAACTTTATAAAATGCTAAATAATAAGGATTTCATTATAGTTGTTTCACATATTTTAATAATTTATTAAATGTTTATAAATTTATATATAAAAAATTGTTTTCATATTTATTTCTTTATAAATTGGTAAATGATAAATATCACATTGCATTTAGTTCTAATTGTATTAGTTTTGAGAAGATTATAAATATAAAATTTAATAAAAACAATAGTTTAATATTTTTGTTTATAAATTCTCAAGAAAAAAAAACAAATTACCTTTCATCATATGTTTGTTATAATTTTAATCATTAGTTTTTAAAACAAACTTTGCTGAGGAGTGAACATTTTAAAAACTGATATAATTGTATTAAAACTAATGCAATGTAATATTTATCATTTACCAGTTTGTAAAGAAATAAATAGGAAAACAATTTTTTGTTCATAGATTTGTAAACACTTACTAAATTATTAAAATATTTGAACCAACTATAAGGAAATCATTACTTACCATTTTATAATGTTCAAATTGATTGGCAATTATCTGAAGTTTTGCCAACCATTCCAATAAACAAGATAATAATGTTTATTATTTTTGTTGTCAATTCTCAAGAACAAAGAAAATAAATGAACTTTCATATGCTTAGGGTTTATTAAAATTCTAATCATCACTTTTTAAGACCATAAACATTGCCAAGGAGTGAACTTCATTAAAATAATAGGAAAGGAAAACTGTATTTTGGACATTCTTTTTTTTTTCTTTCTCTTTCTCTCTCTCTCTCCTTTTTTTTTTTTTTTTTTTTTTTTTAGACAAAAAATCTAAGATTGTCAAGATCAATTTAAAAGTAGGCACCTCCATAAACAAGTTTAGATCACTTAAGCAAGACATTTATTGCAAACATTAATCACCCTTATGACTTAGAATTTTTTAAACAAATTGATAAATAGGTAACTCACATAGTGTAATGATGAGAGACCTTAACTAAGAAGCCATAGCTAATGGGATTAGTGTTTAGTGAGTACTTCCTAATTCTACCTTACATTTAAATCAACCTTTTGTCAAATTTGCACTCTTGGGATGGAGAATATATTTTTACCCAACTCTGAGGTTTTCTGTTATAATACAGCAAGATTGTATTCATTGCTGGCTTGCTAGGCCTATTGCATGGTTGCTTACAATACCCAGTGGTCCTCCATCTAACTACTGACCAGGTTCAACACTGCTTAACTTTGGTATTTTCAGCATGATTTTAGTGTGAGCTGGAGAATTAAATAATTTATTTTATTAGATATAAAATAATACAAAAAGTATAATAATAATAATCTAGAATAGGTAAGTTAGGAATGACTTCAATGATCAAATGTAACCCATGTGGACAAAAGTTCCATGCAAGTATTGGTTTACCAGCTAACAAAAGCATGAGCACAGGAATTGAGAAGGAATTAGTACAGGACAATAATGAAATACTCATAAAAGAGAAATAGCTGACAAATATCAGTGGCAGAATATTGTTCCCAAAATAACATTGTAAACCTGACCTTATATGTACGTGTTCTGTAGAATATTTAAGTTTGCTCAATTTATTTTAGAGATTCTTTAAAAGAATTTATTTGTTTTAATCTTAAGTTCTGCTACTGCTATCTGTTCTGACATGATTTTGGGAATATTCAGAACAAATTTTAAAAATCTTCACAACTTTTCCTTCTGTTTGATTTGGAAGTTTGCTTAAAGCGCATGCCATCTGACCCCTCCACTGTTTGTTGCTAAAGTGAAACATGTAAATTCAGTGATGAATCTTGAATTTGTGCATTTTGTCTTTTTTCTCAAGGTATTGAAAATGATCATTTAATCATCACACAGCATTAAACATATTTGTGCATTTTAATAAATAAAAGAACAGATCTTTTTTTAAATAAAAAAAGCATTTTAATATGCATTTTTATTTGAATTTTCTTATCTTGGTTGTTATACACACAACAAAATCGATCCTCCAAATCTATAAATCGACCATTCGCCCTTGCATGGAGTATTGCTGCCATATATGGTCTGGAGCCCCTGCTGTTTGCCTCAGGGTTCTTGATAAGATCCAGAGACGGATATGCAATGTAATTGGCCCTAAGCTGTCATCTCGTCTGCAGTTGCTCTCTCACAGACACGACGTTGCCTCGCTCTGTCTTTTTTACAAATACTTTCACGGTAATTGCTCCGATGAGCGGCTTTCGCTGGTTCCTAGGCCTCATGAATTTAAACGTCCTACGAGGCTGGCATCCTGTCCCACCCCTTCACTGTTGAAACTGTTAGATGTAGACGTCTCTTCTACTCCAATAGCTTCATGTCTCGCACATCTCGCCTGTGGAACTCCCTTCCTTATTCCTGTTTCCCTGACAAATACAATCTCCACCTATTTAAGTGTAACGTCAATCGACATCTCCAGCTGCTTTGATCTATCCACTTTCCTTCTCCACATCCTTTCACCTTTCATTCCTATCTGCTCTCGCTCCAAATCTTCTGTAACCCCCTTGCCTTGATCGATCCACTATCTTTCTCCACATCCTCTCCTTTACCACTCCTATCTGCTCTTCCTCCAAACCTTCTGTAACCCCTTGCGTGCTAGTGGCTTCCAGCCTTGCTTGGGGTGATAAGCTTAAAAAAAAAAAAATTTTTTATTGTTGTACCCTCCAGCCTTGTTTGGGTAATATTGTGTGGGAAAATAGCAGTGAGGAGATTCAGATTCAAAATTCATAATTCTGTGGTCATATTTCCAAAGGTCATAAGTCAGTCTCGCTAATCCAGCATAAAAAATACCAAAATGGGTCAAAAATCCATATCCGCAACTCAAAACACACCTTACAGAGAACAGAATTGATCTTGTTTTCCCAACTAGCACACTTTCATCGCGGTAAGAGAGGCTGTGATTGGTCAAAACTGGTAGGCAAGCTCAAAAATTACCATATTTCAAGGCCTATGAGAGTAGACCCAATGTTGCTTTTAATTTTCTTTTTCAACAGACAGTACAAGGAATGCAAATTCTTTTTTCGAGATATGACTTTGTTTTCTCCTTCATTACCACATATCTGTTGTACTTGGAAAATTTACCAGAATTTTGAACCAAACCCTTTATTCAGTTGACTGGAGTAGATTATTCTCATTGCATTTTACTAGACATATGTGGCCTGTCAGATCTGTTATGGGCTAGATGGTTCAATTTGGTGAGAAATTTGTTGACAGGCATGTGTATTTGGCACTTCCACTGACAAGAAAATATGAATATACAAATAATTATATACAATTAATAACGACTTGTTTTATTGCCTTAGCAAACTAAATAGAAAGAATACAGGTGGGGTGAATGAAGGTTTGTATGAAGAGATATTCATTTTCATATGTAACTGTTCCTCTGTGAGGATTATATTTAAAGAAGATTTTTTGTTGGTTTTGTAGGATTATTAGATATGTCTGGGTAATCAGGTAAGCTCAAGGCATTTGTATGCCGTGTACTATGCAATGTTGTGTACAGTGTGACATGAGGTTTACTAAAGACTGAAAAGTCCCCTAGTGAGGAACAAGACATCCTATGCTCAAAAGAGAATGAGGCTTTTGTACCCTTTTTTCCTATACTGCTTTGGTTGTTAAAAGTTCTTTTGGCAGGCATGTGCACTTCTGGTTGCAAACAGTTCAGCCCATGCATTTCTGTCATGGACATTCCAGTTGCATGTGTTTCAACAGCAGACGTTTCAGCTTTTATTCTGATTTTAAAGGCAATTGGATGTAATTTAAAATGAGAATTGTAATATATAAACCTTATACAATGTAAATTTAAAGATTTTTTTGTTACTTTTTAAAGAAGCAAAATGAGTTAAGATTCATTTTTTTACCTAATGTCACGTTTTCTAATTTGTATCCTTTACTGTGTAAATAAATTCCATCTGTAAACCATTAGAGTGTAGTTTCATTGTTGGTTCATAAAAATAATTTCTCACGTCTAACATTTTAAATGTTTAATTCAAAAGACTTTCTCTGATTTTTCTTTATATTATCATTCTCAGTGAACTTGTATAATCATCTACTTGAAATTGCAACTTTGCTTAGTTTGTTTGGCACCCAATACTAACAATAGCAATTTATCTATTTTGAAGCTAGATCCAGAGCTGAGTAAACAATATTACATACGAGAGATTTTTGTATTGTGTTCTTATTAGTATGTGGGAGAATATGATATATAAATTTATATATATCAGAAAAATATTAGGCAAATAAATGACCAAGTAGGGAAAAATTTCCATGTAACCTTTTTTTTTTTTCTCCTCAAAATTCTGAGTCTAACTCTTATCACTAAATTCATTTCCTTGCAAACAATCCAGAGCGTTTGAGTTAAAGAATGTTAAATTACGTTCTTGATTAGCCAATGAAGTTGCTAGCCATCTGATAAAAAGGAGACAGCTCCCACCCATGGACCATTTAAAAATTCAGTCCGCTCATTGGATTGGTTGTTACGCACACCCAATCCAGTGCGCGGAAAACGTGGTCTACTTTCGTCTAGCTTAGTATAAAGGCCAGAATCTCTGCTAGCGTTTGATTGCGGACGGTTTGGTGATGGGGTGTATGATGTTGAAAGACCCGAAACTCCTTATTGGTTATCCCATATACCTAAGCTGTTCAAAAAGTTTCTGCTATATAGTCTCCTTTAGAAACAGTCTTTTTGAACAGCCTAGGCATATGGGATGACGAATTGAAAGTTTATGGGATCAAGCTGATGAATAATGGAAGTAATATGAAAAACAAAATATATTTCCTAACAAATTCTTCCATATTGTCGTTCACCATCCTTAAAAGAGTAAATAGAACTTTGCCAAGGACTCCAGATCAAACAGTCGTTTCTCCTACAAAGTGGGATGCAGGTTCGAACCCTACTGGAGAGCAAATTTTCTCAAATGTACACGTCAGTGGATGTAATACTGTTCAAAAATAATTTTTAAAAAAAGCAGGGTGTCTATTTCAAACACAAGTTTTCAATGAAAATAACCTTTAAGGTCATAAAAATGTTGAATTAAAAATAAATACATTATTTCTTTGTGTGTGTGTGTGTGTGTATATATATATATATATATATATATATATATATATATATATATTCTCAGAATTAATCTAGAAAAAGACAATAGGAATACTAGGTAGTTTTAGCCGATGCATTTCATCCACTGCAGACTTTATCAAGGCAAAGAACGAAATGAATTTATTTGAATAAAGTATCTATAAACAAAATCAAAATGTTGCTTACTAGAAGAATTAAGAAATTTTTCAGTTGACCTATTTTTTATTTTTTTAATATACGCTCTTAAATAGGGCGCTGGGGAGTTGTCAGTGGTGTAAATTGACTTGGTTCAACAGGGAGTTTCGGGTCTTTCAACATCATACACCCCATCACCAAGCCGACCGCAATCACGCTAGCAGAGATTCTGGCCTTTATACTAAGCTAGACGAAAGTAGACCACGTTTTCCGCGCACTGGATTGGGTGTGCGTAACAACCAATCCAATGAGCGGACTGAATTTTTAAATGGTCCATGGGTGGGGGCTGTCTCCTTTTTATCAGATGGCTAGCAACTTCATTGGCTAATCAAGAACGTAATTTAACATTCTTTAACTCAAACGCTCTGGATTGTTTGCCAAACAAGGTTTGGTGCCTTATTCTAACAATTTTCGGTTTTGTTTTGGTTAATTATCTAAAATTGTATAACTTAAAAACTACTTCTAAACATTATAACATTTAAATGACTAATGAAGTTTTCTATCAGTACTGAAAAAAATCTACTCAACCCTACTGTCCCATTTTTTTATAAAGATCGTTTAAACTAATTCCTAACATTATTATTATGGGTCAGTTATCGTTCTTTAGGACGTATTATCAAATTTTTCAAATAATTATTTTAATTTTAAGTCCCCACAAACACGCTGTGTCATTTTAACTATACACAAATTATGAAGAGATGCTAAGAATAAAATGCAAAACAATGATCGAGAAAATAGACCAATAAATACACTATATACAAATTACGAAGGCGATTAAAATACAATAAAAAGCGAAATAAACGTGTAAATAGGCTAAATTACAAAAGGAATGGGGAACAGCCTTACAATAAATGTCATGCTTAACCGTTTTAAAAATAAATAAAAACTACTAATGAAAGACAAAATACGATATATATTGTGCTTAAAACCGCTAAAAATAAATAAATTAAAAGAATAATGCTTATAAAATTGGGTATAACACTTAAAAACTGATTATACAGATTTACAAGTAACGCGCTTTACAAAATAACATGAAATGTTCGTCGACTGTTTCTGTACAATTCAAGACGTGTATTTAAACAATATCATTTTAAAATGATATTTATATTATTTACACATTAAAACTTATATTATTTACACTCCTCCACCTTCCCTGCATTTTTTATTGCATAAACTATTTTGTTGTTGCATGGGAGTCCAAGAACTGTCTCGTTTAATCCATAACTATTTGTCAGTCCTTTCTGCTGTGTCAGTTATGGCTTGAATCACTTTCTTTTTTTAGATCCTACCAAGCCAATTTTCATGTCTTTTCTTATGGATCTTACTGCAAAACCTTTTGCGCCCAGTTCGATTGGCAGACAGCTTCCTTTCCATCCATTATTTTTGCAACTCATTAGTAACTCATCATATTTCAGTTTCTTCCGTTCATGGACTTCTTCTGCATTCCCTTCCCAAGGTACTGTTAATTCCCACATTATTATTTTCTTTAGGTTGTTTGAGAAGAATACTATATCTGGACGTAATGATGTTTCAACGATGTGGTCTGGGAATTTTATTCTTGTTCTTAAGTCGACCCTTAATTCCCAGTCCGTTGCCAATGACAAAGTATTTACTGTGGACTTTCTTTGTTAGGTTTCTTACCAGCTTTAAGAAAATCTATCGATCTTTTTATCGGGATTTAAAGTATGTAGTGCTGATGGGCATGCTAACTACCTCTGATAAATCCTTTAAAATTTGATCATGTCTCCATCTATATCAATCTTCCGTTAGCGCTGTTTGACAGCTACTTAGAATATATTTTAATGTTACTTGACGCGTGCACAATGGACATGGGCGATTCCGTTTTGTACTATGTGAAGGTTAACGGGACTGGAGAGGATGTCGTATACGGTCTGAATCAGAAATCTTATGCCAGTGTTTTTATGCCATATATCGGACCATTTGATCTTCCTATAAGTCATGTATCCCCAGTTGGTCCATACTCCTTGTTGACTGAGTTCCACCATTTTTGGCAACCTTTTCTCTTCTTCACCCTTGCATATTTCCTCTTGTATGAGAAGTTTTTTTCTTTTAGCCCTGTCCACCCGAACGGTAGGAAAATACCCTAAGCACACGCGTCCCGTAGTTACGGCCCCTAATAATGCTTTTTCTCAAAGTCGTTCTTCAGCTACGAGCAATTCATTTTCTGCTCTCCATTTCCTTCCTGGGTAGACTTCTTTGGAGAACTTATACTGCATTGTTGTTCTAACTTTGGTGACTTCAAATTCCACTATTAGGCTTCTGAAAGGAAGTTGCAGTGCAATGGAATTACCCTAAAGGGCAGCGCTAGTCAGACTTTTCGGTAGACCTAGCCATTTACACAATCGTGAGTTGATCCTCTTTTCTAATTGTTCTATATAAAATATTGCAAATTCATAGATGGACAATGGCCATAGGATTTTGGGAAGAATGGCATGCTGATAGATCCATGCTTTGAACTGGCCAGGCAAGCCGGACTTTCAACTCTCTTTAACCACATTTCTAGTTTATTCTTAGTTTCCTGGGTCGCTGTTGTGTCTTTTTATAGAGTGATCAACGTGTTTTCCAAGACTGTTTATGGGCTTTTCTTTAATTGTTGACTCATTCGGACCCATGTGATGTGCTTTTCAATTCCCTTTAGCAGCCATCTTGCACCAATAGCAGACGTAGTTGTTATTGTTAAGTCATCCATATAAGCTCTTATCGGATGTTGCCTTAGTCCCGATCTGGTGACTGTCATGACATGAGTTACCTTCCCTGGATAGCCAGTTACTTCCTTGAATAAAAGAGGTCGCTTTGTTTTGAGGGGCAGAGCGTTTCCTCCCTTGTAAGCTTAACATGTCTCGTCGTTGTCTCTTGTTCTTTACTGTTATTTCTACTAACGAATACCATAACATGGTGGCATCGGTAAAAAAACGAACATGGAAAGTTACAGAGAATGTAAAGAGAAAACACGAGAGCAGTTGTAAAGTCTGGCAATATTTTATTCTTACCGGCTTTTACGTAACAAGAAGCAGCCCTGCGTTTATTTAAAAAAAAGAAGACGCCATATGTGAATTTTGTAACCGTAACTGTAAGTTATTTCATCCTTTCTTTTCAAGTCCTTGTGTTCAAAATAATAATAATGTCTAACCATATAAGTGAACCACTTATGTGCTGGGAAACATCAAATTTGGTGGAATCCCTGAAATTTTTCAAGCAACAATGTGAGTTATTCTTCTCCGTGAAAGGCATTCCAGAGAACAAACAAGTTGACCACATTCTTTTTCTATCGGGAAAAGAAGGTTTAAGGCGCTATAATTCGTGGTCGTTCGGAAATTAAGCCGACAGACGCAACCCTGCGGCAATTTTTGAAATTTTTTTAGAGCAAATAGAGCCACAAATTAACTTTCGGATTGCTCACTTCTGCTTACAAAATTACTCGCAAAAAGAAACAGAGAACATTGACGATTTTCTAGCGAGATGTCGGCTTCAGGCACAAAAATGCAAGTTCAGAGACGAGCGTGAGATGGAAGAGCGAGTAACCGACCAGATTGTTGCCGGAACAAGATTCCCTGAATTACAAAAGCAGCTACGAGGCAATGTCCATGTCAGAAGTACTCAATATGTGTAGGAGTTACGAGGCTTCAATTAACTACATGAGGCAGATGGACGAGCTACAAGGGAAATGCGACAGTCAAATAAGTGCAATGAAGCACGAACCTGATGTCACAGGCAACTGTGGCAGATGTGGACACAACCATCAAAACGGGAATTGCCCTGCTCGAGGCAGCACCTGCTCAGCACGTGGACGGAAGAACCACTGGGCGAGGGTGTGCCACAACAAAAAAGCCAAGAGAAAAACTGACAGGCAGCCACCGACGAACAGGTCTACCAAACACAAAAAATTCACACCAGTACAGAACGCGTATGAAAAACCGTCAGAACTCTATTAACGTTCAGGACCAGGTAATGGACAACTTCGAGAATATGTCTTTTCATTCGGTGAAAGACCATGGTAAAAAGTACTCTCAGACAGAGGCATTCGCCACATTGGACATAATATTACCAAATAGGAAAGGTGTACATGAATTAAAAATCAAGGTGGACACAGGCGCGGAGGGAAACACACTCACCTTGCACACATTCCAGCGAATGTTTCCAGAATATGTAGACCGGAATGGACAACCACGTCCTGGCACAACACAGAAAGAAGCTTCAGTACTTACAGCGTACAACGGATCTAGTATCCCGCAGCATGGATCCATACAGATTCAATGTGCATACAAGGGTGAATGGAGGTACGTAAAATTCTACGTAGTGACCTCCAAGGGACCTACCATACTAGGTTTACCCTCCCTTCAGGACTTAAAACTGGTTACCCTACACTGTGCCATTCAGAGAACAAAGTGTGCCCCAGTCAATTATGCGACAGGTACCCCAGTTACTCCATCAGTCAATACACCAATCAACTCCACGAAAGATCTGATTGAAGTATATCCAGATCAATTTGATCGGATTGGTAACTTTGCAAGGGAATACCACATCGTACTTCGACCAAATAATCATCCGATAGTTCATGCACCCAGAAAATGCGTCATCCACATGAGAGACGAGATAAAGGCAGAACTTGATGGAATGATTTCCCAAGGAATAAGCCGCAAAGTCGATGGACCAACGGATTGGGTTAACAGCATTGTGTATGTGCGCAAGAGCAACGGCAAACTCCGCCTATGTTTAGATCCCAAAGATCTAAATAAGGTCATCATGCGTTGCCACGACAAAACTCCAACCATGGAAGAGCTCTGACACAAACTGTCCGGCGCCAAATTCTTCTCCAAGCTGGATGCAAAAAATGGCTACTGGTCTGTCAAGCTTGACAGGGAGTCACAATTGCTAACTACATTTAATTCTCCCTTTGGAAGGTACTGTTTTCGAAGAATGCCCTTTGGCCTAGTTATGTCTCAGGATGTTTCCAACAAAGGATGGACATGATCATAAAAAAGTGCACTGGAGCTTTAGCATTGATCGATGACGTTATTATCCACGGCAAAACCAAAGAGGAGCACAACCTCAACTTACGAAAGTTGATGGAGACAACACGAACTGCTGGCCTCACATTTAACAGTAGCAAATGTGCAATCGACCAGGAACAAGTTAAATTCTTCGGTGCTATCTTCGACAAGAATGGGATACACCCAGATCCCCAGAAAGTGGAGGAAATAAAATCACTTCCCAGTCCCAGGAATATTACCGAGCTGCAGAAGGTACTAGGAATTATTACCTACATGGTGCCATTCATTCCTAGGCTTTCAGACCTCACGGCAAGCCTCAGGGAACTCCTGAGAAAAGATACTGACTATGTTTGGAGCAATAGCCACCAGAAGTCGCTGCAAGGAAAGAAATGCTACTACACTATTATGACCCTTCTAAAAAGTCCATAATACAAGTCGATGCATCATCTAGAGGCTTGGGAGCAGCACTAATCCAAGAAGGCAAACCCATAGCTTTCGCTTCAAAATCCCTGACCGAAACAGAGCAGCGCTATGCCAGTATCGAGCGGGAGCTCTTAACTGTTGTATTCGGCTGCGAACGATTTCGCACATATATTTACGGATGTTCATTCGAAGTTGAAAGTGACCACAAACCCTTGGAAATGATTTGCCCCAAGAACCTAACAGCACCCCCCACCGTCGACTTCAACGAATGCTATTAAGACTCCAAGAATATGACATGGTCATCAAATATCGACCGGTCATTGACTTAAACATCAAAGTAGACTTCGTGCAATTCTCAACTGAAAAATGAACTCAGATCCGTCAAGCAACTAATGCCGACCCAATATTGTGTGAATTAAGAGCACGTATTCTTCAAGGCTGGTCAGAATCTCGCAGAGAACCACATAAAGACCTTCATCCATACTGGTCTTATCGAGATGAGCTCTCTATTGAGAATGGCATTTTGCTCAAAGGTGACAGGATACTGATCCCTAAATCAATGCGGCCTGAGACACTGGAAAAAATACATTATGGTCACCAAGGAAGCGACAAATGCAAGCTCAGGGCAAAAACATGCGTTTTCTGGAGTGGCATAAATAGCGACATCGACAAGATAGTACAACAATGCGCCATATGTCAAGAACTCCAGAAGTCCCAAACTGCAGAGTCCCTAATGCCACACGAGATCCCAGTACGACCGTAGCAAATCGTGGCTACTGATATTTTCAACCTTAACAGGCATAATTACCTCCTCATTGTGGATTACTACTCCAAATACCCCTTCATCCGCAAACTAAGGGAATTCTCCAGCAAGGAAGTCATTGATATTACCAAGCAAATCTTTGCTGAACAAGGAGTCCCGGAAAGGCTTATCAGTGACAATGGGCCACATTTTAGCTCTCAGCATGTTAAAGAATTTACCAAAGCATGGGATTTTGAGCACATCACCTCTTCTCCCAAATACCCCCAATTGAACGGCATGGCAGAACAGTGCATACAGACCATCAAGGGAGCCATGAAGAAGGACATACTGAGTGTTGTGATATACTAATAATTCTTTTGTATTCATTCATTTAATACCTTCTACTTATCTGCATATGAAATGTTCTGTGATTTCGCGTTGGTTCACGTGATCTTGTATTTATAAATAACGGTGGGACGCTTCTTTCTTCCTCTCTGGCGTCCGTTCGTCCATATCTTCTAACTATGTGACTGGTAACTAGGTATCGACATCGAGGCGGTACAGAGGGCGCTTGACCGGTACGAGAAAGTGACAGGCAAAAAAAAAAGTTGTCTGAGTGGATCATTCAGAGTTTCTTGGAGAAAAGCATTTTTTTCAGTAGAGATACTTTCTAGGTGTCCACTTTGATTTTCCTCTAACAGCTTTGTAAAGTTGAACGAATTTCAGATGAAGGTCATCTGTTTTTTTTTGTTTTTTGTTTTTGCTCTGTCCTTCTTCCGTCGTCTGTGCCATTCTGTTCTACGCAAGGACCTCATTTTTGAACAAATGAGGTCTCTGAGCTCCCGCAGAGGTTGTCTTTTTTCAGGTTTTGCGATTTTATATTGTTTCTGAAGGGATTTTAACTAAATTGTTTAATCTTTATTTCCCTCCTATTTTCCTTGCTAATAACTCTTTTTTTGTACCTCTCCTCATATCCGAAATTTTCTGCTGCGTAACTGACAATGATTTTGGACATTGTCATTAGACGTTTATCCGCTGAACCTCTCGATGTTGTTTCAAGGTTCTCGCCGATGTCCACGTCGAATTCGTGCCAAGCGCGTTTGTCACTGGCTGGGGGCCATCTAATCTTCCTTCGAAATGAAGTGTCAGGCCCCTCTTGAACATCTGCTTGGAGGGCCTGCGCGCTGTGGCGGGCTTCTCGGCCCTGCACCTCCTGCATGTTACATGCTTTTGGTTTGATTCCACCTGACACTTTATTTTGGCCTGATGGATTTTTAGTCTGCGCATATCCTTGCACATCTTTCCACATGAGATTCTCATACTCCCCCATCTCGGGATCCCCTGGGGGTGTTTATTCGTATGTGTTTCTTTAGCGTTTAATGGTATGCGTAAGTCGGGTTGCTAGCTCAGACACGCTTTTTTATGGTCTCGTCTCACTGTCAATTGGCTTTCCAATTTGTCAACCAGTCTGTTCCTGGGTCGTCATCCGGCCTGTTCCCGGGTGACACTGGGCAGTAGAAAGATTATTTTGAATATATGCTCTTAAATAGGGCGTCGGCGGGGAGTCGTCAATCTAGATTGACTTGGTTCATTGGGGAATTTCGGATCTTTCAACATCATATCCCTGATTCCCCCTCCGCAATCAAATGATAGCAGAGACTCTGGCCTTTATACTAAAAATTGGACGAAAGTAGACCACGTTTTCCGCGCACTGGATTGGGTGTTCGTAACAACCAATCCAATGTGCGGACTGAATTTTTAAATGGTCCACGGGGAGACTGACTCTTTTTTATAGTTGTTTATAGTATGTTCAATAAATTCATTTCGTTCTTTGCCTTGATAAAGTCTGCAGTGGATGAAACGTGTCAGCAAAAACTACATGCAGTTATCCTATTGTCTTTTTCCTTTATATATATATATATATATATATATATATATATATATATATATATACAGGATGCAATGAATTGTTATCTAAATTGCACAAAAATGAAAATAACACTGACATCTCATTTTAACAGATATAATAAACAAAATTACATGAAAATATCTTGAAACACTAAAGATCAAATTTATTCATCCTCCAGACAACTTGGGAATTAACTCTTCTGGGCCGTCTCCTTGTTTAAGTTGGTGAATGCTGACATAATCCTTGCCTTCAGTTCATCTTTGGTGTTACAAGGAGTTTTATTGCTCTCTCACTCAATAATCAAGGGGTTGCAATCTGGGGAGTTAGGCGACCAGATGTAAGGGGTGATGCTGTTGCAAAAATTGTCTGACAGCCAAGTCAGGGTTCTCCTGTTCGTGTGGCATGGTGCAGAGTCCATACGTTCTCCCACCAGCCACTCTCTTGACCCAAAGCAGCACTACCTCCTCAAAGCACATGGTGTAGGCCTCCATGTTGAGTCTAGGGCCCTCATCAACAAATTTGGGAGTTCTTTTCTTACCAGAGTGATCAGAATGAGTTTTTCCAGTTGTTGTACCTTCATAACCACCATTAGACTCCTCCAATTCTTTCCGAATCCTCTGAACTGTCTTCGGATTGACTCACAAACACTCTGAAATGTTCGTATTGGAGGTTCTTGCACAAATGCCAAGTAGTAAAGCATGTCGTTCCCAAATTTCTGGTGGAAGGAATTGCTTCATCCAACTAACCATATTATACTGCGCAGTCGACAAAAATTAAAATGTGAAATTAAAAATACAATATAGCGACAATTTATACATAGCACCCTATATATATATATATTTAAATAACGTGTGTACATATATATATATATATATATATATATATATATATATATATATATATATATATATATATATTTAAATAACGTGTGTACATATATATATATATATATATATTTAAATAACGTGTGTACATATATATATATATATATATATATTTAAATAACGTGTGTACATATATATATATATATATATATTTAAATAACGTGTGTACATATATATATATATATATATATTTAAATAACGTGTGTACATATATATATATATATATATATATATTTAAATAACGTGTGTACATATATATATATATATATATATTTAAATAACGTGTGTACATATATATATATATATATATATTTAAATAACGTGTGTACATATATATATATATATATATATATATATTTAAATAACGTGTGTACATATATATATATATATATTTAAATAACGTGTGTACATATATATATATATATATATATATATATATATATATATATATATATATATAAATAACGTGTGTCCATATATATATATATATATATATTTAAATAACGTGTGTACATATATATATATATATATTTAAATAACGTGTGTACATATATATATATATATATATATATATATATATATATATATATATATATAAATATATATATATATATATATATATATATAAATTTACATTATTTGGACTGTTATCCTCATCTTCATTGCAATATTCACGTTTTGGCCAGTGATTGGAATTTCGAACTGAACCCTTTATTTCGTCCACTGAGGTAGATTGTTCTAGTTCCACGTGCCACGCCTCTTCCAGATGTCTCAGTTATTTCTCTTTAACTCAACTCTCCAAGATTTTTTGTAGCCTGATATTGAACTCACAACTCTTTGAGTCTAGTCACTGGATCTAACCAACGCCTTTATTCACTGGGCCATGTGTCCTTGAGAACATCTGTGTATGAATTTTGGGGACTTATAGCCCTAATGTCACAGTAACCATTTTTTACCAGTGCTCATATTGCGATTTTTTTCTGTTGTTATCATTGCATTTTTTACTAGAACATATATTGCAATTTTTGTTGTTATTCATTGCTTTTCTCTGGTACGCCTTATTACTGGTTCCCATATTCATTTCTATGCTTGGTCGGCACAGGAGGTTTTGTGGCCTAGCATATGTGCTGATTCCTTCAGTTTTCATATTTTTCAGTGATGTTCTTTGTCTATTAGTTCAACTTCATTCCACAGGGGCGATGATCTCCTTTTTCCCTCCATATGTGGTCAGCTATGCGTGATTTTTTTTATTTTCCTTCGTGTTGCCACTTTACAATGTTCTTGCAGTCTTACCTTAAGGGGTCGGCCTGTTTCACCTTTACATTTCTTACCACAGCTGCACGGGATGGTGTACACACAGTCCTTAGTCATATTTTCCTCTGGGTGGTGTTTTACTCGGAAGAGGTGTCTGTGAAGTATTGAACCATTTTTTAAGATTGTCCTGATGTTATATGGACCACAGATCTTTTGTATTTTCTTTGATAATCCCTTCATATAGGGTAGGCAGACTGAAGCTTTTTTTGGGTGTTGTTATCCTCTTGTACCTTTCTATCCCAGTTTGTTGGAGCGGCTTATTGGTATTATCAGTGTCTATTATTACTCAGATTTTTGTCTTGGTTTAAAATTTTATTATTTTGTTTTTTAATTTTTTCAAGATTATTTGTACAGCTATAACTTAGTTTTAATGTATTTCTGTTAAAAATTTTACTCAGTGGATTATTTCTGGTGTAGTGTTTATCAATTAAATGGAGGAACTTCTGTCCTAACTTAGTACTAACCATCTGGTTAAATGGGAGGGGTACCAAATGATTTTCCTGTTTCTATTCTTATTCCTACAATTGCTGTTGTTATGTTTTATATATTTGATGTCAGTGCACTTATAGCCACAATTTTTTAAGGCAGTGTTGTAAACTTTACTCTGCTTGTAAAAGACATCTTCACTCAGTTATGTGCCATGCATGATACATGTTTAGGCGATCATGTAACTTTGGATACTTTACTGACGAGGCAGATTTTTCCCTGCAGTAGGTTGCCATTTCTTTCTGCAGTAGACCAGTTGCCATCCAAGGCTATAGAACCCATTCTGTCCTGCTATTTACCCATAGTCAGTCAGTTATGTGCCATGCATTATACATGCTTAGGCAATCATGTATCTTTCAATACATGACTGACGAGGCAGATTTTTCCCTGCAGTAGGTTGCCATTTCTTTCTGCAGTAGACCAGTTGCCATCCAAGGCTATAGAACCCAGTCTGTCCTGCTATTTACCTATAGCTGGTGGGAGAAGAAGAGGATTCATACCTTTCCCAGGGTATTAGCACATAAGTGAATGCAAATGATTTGACTGGAATTCGAACTTGGCTCTCTGATTCCTCAATCCAAGCTGCTATCTACCATATAGAAGAGAGTATGTGTTTGATTTTGGATGGAGGGTGGTTAGAATTTGGCTGGATGCATATTCGATTGGCATTTGTTTTTGTGTAGAGTTGGAATACATCATTAATTAGGTCTAATGTAACATCAAGGAAATTTACTTTTTCTTTTAATTAGTGTTGATCTTAACTTTAAGGTTAAGACTTTTAAATTCTCTATGTATTAATTTTTTGATTTTGTCAGCTTTAATTTTTGTGGAATTTTTCACTAGCATAAGGCCATCATCTCTATATAACCCTATATTATCAATGTTAATATCATTGTAGGCAGTAAGATGATATAAGATAAATAAACCAACAAGGCCAGAAGACTCAGCAGAATCTAACAATCCCATGGAAATATCAAATTGATCAATAGAATTGTTCTTAATCCACTGTTCCTTGTTATGGATGAGAACAGATCTTCTGCAGATCATAATAATTTCAGGCTCCTTCTTGAAAACATCTGAATACTCCCTGGCAAACTCCAAAGCCAATGTAAAAAGGTCCCTTGAAACAGATCAGTAAAAATCCACAATATCAAACTGGATAAATGAACAATTTCTTTTATTGCTTACACCATTGAACCAGTTTATGACATCCAGGGTATTAATCCACTGTAAAAGTTCAAGGCACCTTCTGATCAGCTGGTTGACTCTATCAAGGATGAGCTTGTTAATCTTTCCAATTTCAGGTCTGGTAGGGTTGATAATCCTAGTGGTAAGATTAACCTCAAAATCAGGTTTATGATTCTTGATCATGATATAGTGTAGAGTTTGCTCTGTTGCTAATTTTGAGCTTGTCAGTTTTACTTGTTGTATTATGTCAACTAAATTAACGATATTATCCACTTTTCTATAATTTTTAGTTAAGTTTTTTTTAATTAAAATATTATAATCCTTAGGAGTAAACTTGTAGAAGTTGGCTGTTTTGTCGGATTTGACAAAAACCTTGTTGGACGAATGAATGTCTTTTACAACACAGTCCAGATGCCTCAGAAAATTATTTTTATATTTATGAAAAGAGATACAGTTAATGATTTCTAATAAATTATTTTCAAAACCATATAATCATTTGATGAATGGTGCAGTTTTTAAGCTTTTGAAACTATAAAAATCCAGTTCTTCTGAAAAATCGTTATCACGAAGGAAGAAATAGGCTCATCTCATCCGTCTTAGTAAATCCTCAAATAAATATAGAAAGTGCTCTACCGTGAAGGGATCAAAATATCCAAATGAGAAAAAGAACAGATGAAGTAAAATTCCACTGTTCGTAGCATTTACTTATTTTTTAAAAGTGCCCAATACAAAATAGAGCAATATATTATTATTATTTTATTTTAGATATTAGAACAAAAATTTTGAAATCACTACACAAATTTCGCTCCCTTCACAGTAGAGCACCTTTCTACATTTATTTCTTTACATTAACATGGAGAAAACTATTTTGAAATCTCTCGTAAAAATTTTCCCAATACAAACAGGATTATTTTATAAAACTAGTTCTGAAATAGAAAGTGGAGATGCGACTTTTTCGTGATTTCTGGAAAAATTACAGTGCATCAAGCACATTTTATCAGCTTGGATACAAGTGACTGAAAAGTGTATACAAGAAGTATGCCTGAAACGTATCCTTAACCAATTTGAAGACTTTGATGAAGACAAGCATGCGGGAGATATAAATAGAATGGTTGTGCAACTTGCTAAGATGCTGAATTTAGAAGTGGAAGTGAATGATATTGAAGAATTGTTGGAATATGCATAATGAGAGCTAAGTAATGAAGATTTAACAGAGTTGGAAGCACAGCAGCACTTGGAAGAAGGAGAAAGAACGGAAAATGTACAAAAGAAATTCACTGTAAAGGGATTGGCAAGTGTCTTCTTGAAGATTAATTCCACGCTCTTAGAACTTGAGGCTATGGATCCAGATGTTGAGGGATTCACCAATGTAGAAAGGCAAACAAGTGAACTTTTCCGATGTCGTCAGCAAATTTACGAAGAAAAAAAGAAGATAACAACGCAAAAAACACTGATGAAATTCTTCTCAAAATCTCCACCCAAAACCCCGACATCTACCCTTACTGGTCCCTCTGACATCTCTACCCTCATAAGATTTTCTAGACATAACATTTAATTTAAATAATAATACATACAAACGATATAGTAAGGCAAATAATAATCTCATATATATATGAAAAATTCAAATCACCCCCCAATGTATTTAAACATATACCAATATCTATTAAAATAATTGCAACTAATTCTAACAATATAAAATTTTTAATGAAAAAAAATATATATATATGAATCAGAATTAAGAAAAAGTGGTCATTCTACTAAATTAGAATGCATAACTTTAAACAATACAAAAATAAAAGAAAAAGATAATCTGGCTTAATAATAATATAATAATGACAAAAATAAGAAAAATATTCTTTAAATTAATTGAAATACCTTTCCCTAATAATAGTAAACTATCAAAAATAATTAACAAAAATACAATCAAAATCAGTTATAATTGTATGAATAATATGGAGAAAATAATAAACAAACATAATAAAATATTGTTAAGTAAAACAATAGCAATTATAATAACACACATCTGCAAAATAGCAATAATAATTGCAATTGTCAAAATAAAACCAACTGCCCACTTAATAATAAATGTTTAATAATATGATATATAAAGCAAATGTATCAAATAATATTAACACAGAAGAAAAATTTATATAGTAGCAACTGAAACCATTTTTTAAAAAGATTTAATAATCATAAGATGTCATTTAAAATAGATACACAAATAGTACATTATCAAAATATATATAGAGTCAAAAAGAAAATAATATACCTACTAAAATTAAATGGGGAATTATAAAAAAATAACGACATATGATATTAACAAAATTAATTGTAGACTGTGTTTCAAAGAAAAATTATCAAAATTAATTTTTAATAACTAAATTAAATTATTAAATAAGAAGAATGAGATAATGGTCCTATGCTAGCATTTTAACAAATATTTACTTTCTTACATTAATAATAACTTTAACATAATATAACAAATACAACATGAAATATTATAATTTAATTACTAATATAACATAAATTAATAATTAAATATTATAATTTAATTAATAATATAACATAACACCTTCAATACAAACCATATAAAAAAAAATTCTAATTGAAAAAAATCTAATTGGAAGAAAAATTTACAATTGGAAAAATTATCACATTCATGGATGAACATGTAAACAAAATTAAAAATACATGAACATGTGCATGTATAAAATGTAAAACTCATGAATGTGTGCATCTACACAATGGATTAAAAAAGATGTGAAAAAATTGGAAATAAATTTATTCAAATAACAGGCCCCTTGGTCATGGATATGCCTTCCACTCAGTCCTCATTATACTCATTCATTTATCAGTTTGAGCCTGAATTATTCACTGATTAGAACATTCGGTTCATTACATATAGAGTTGCCCACATAGTTTGGTGCCAGAAGCAATGAACTAAGAGTTTGTTTTTTGTTTTTTGCTACTGGACATTGGAATAAATAAACCATTGTCAAATATATCAATTATTATTGTTATTATTACAACTGTTTAAATGACAAATAATAGAAAATAATGAATAGTATAGAAAACAAATAATAGAAAATAATCAGCAAATATTTGTAAAACCAATTATTATTGTTATTATTAAATTGATTGATTTTTTTTACAGTTTATCAACCTTTTGCAGGTTATTTAAAGCCAGAAAATATTTTTAGGTTGTAAGAATTTTTGGAGGGCAATAATGATTTACTGTTACAAGTCCTACTAATTCACCCATAGCTGGAGGAAGAAAAGATGAATTTATACCTTTCCCAAGGGGATATGAGCATAAGTGAATATAACAAACCCAACTAAAATTGGAGCTCTGCTCTCCAGTTAACAAGTGCGAGCCATTGTTCCTTGCACCAACCTTAACAGCACCTGGCATTCCAAGTGCTCACCCATCTAAGTACTGACCAGGCTCAACATTGCTTAACTTCACTGGTCGTACAAGAACCAGTGTTTCAATGTGATATGACCATAAACCTGTTATTGTCAAAACAGTTGTTTAAATGTTAAATAATAGAAAATAATTGACTATACATATAATATAGTAATTTTTTTGAAAGGATTTTTTATCCAGCATTATTTCTTATTACTATAAACATTATTTTTAGTGGGTTCACATGTTTGAGTTGTTACCCCTGTTTTTCTATTTTATTTTATTAAACAGTGGAATTAATAATGAACAGCCTAAATTGAGAAGTCCTACTAAAGAAAAACTCAGCTGTCAACAGGAATCAAACCTACACCCCTATTTTTTCTCAGGGGGTGGAGAGTGGACAGGGGTACTAACATGAATACGTGTACCCACTAAAAGTAATATTTATAGTAATAAAACATAATAAATCGTAAAAATAAATGTTACAATTTAAGACACCCCGTTACAAATTAAAATATGTCCTCTTCCTAAAAAATGTTAAAAACATATAAACTAATAAATTCTAGGAGCATTTGCTTGCAGAATGAACCGAAGACATGCTTCATATACATGCATACTTTTCAAAGAGAAAAGAGGCAAAAAATTGGTTACAACTTGATGTAAAGAATGCACAACTCCATTGTGCAAGGAATGCTTCAAGGACTATTAAAAAAAACAAGGAGTATTTAAAATATTTAATTTAGGAACCAAACATTCACTTTATTTCCATTCTTTATTTTTCTAATCTAAATGTGTTGAAAATATCATTTTTGTAGATTTTGTATATAATTAGTGAAAATAAGCATAAAAAATGAACTTTTTTTTTTTTTTTACCTTTCTAGTCTACAGATACGTGCTAATATCAACCAATTACTTAAAATTAGAAAAATTAATAAAAAATTAAATTATAACATTCTGTATTTACATTTGGTATTTACTGCCAGTAATATGTACAGTACATATACACCATAATTACTAAGAAATACACATTTTTTCAACAAAAATTTTAATTGTATTTTTTTTATTTATATGTATTTTTTAAAAATTTTATTCATTCATTATGAAAATTAAATGATAGCATTGTAGTTGTGGATGACCCCACTTTGTTTTTAGCAACCAATATTTTTAGACCTGATCCACCATTACACGGGTGTATTTTATGTATTCCCATTTCAGCTGAGTAGAGCCAAGAAAAATTTTTTTAGTGCATTTATGCATGCAATTTTAAAGAAAGCTATCAGTTTTTTACAAAAGATTTGGCCTTGTGCCAAAATTGTATCATTGATGCAATAAATATACAGTTCTTTACAAAACATTAACATACTGACTACCATCACAAGATGACTCATAGCTGGTAGTTTTTGTTTATGCCAACTACAAGTTATCTTATGCTTGGTATTTTCTGATACATTTTCCCCTGTGGGTGCCAAGGAATTTATTTGTAGTGATACTTTTATTTACACTATTTAAATTGTCCATACTGTTGTCCTCATCTTTATTGCCATATTCATGATGTTTCAGCTGTTATATGCTCCAGACTTCTTCAGGGGATATTTGTTGGAATTTCAAACTGAACCCTTTATTTAATCCAAGGGGGTAGATTGTGCCATGCTTATGGGTATCTCCATTTTAGTTAATTCTCCTTGATAACTCAACTGTCCAAGTTTTTGTTCTCTCTTCTGTGACCAGATCATTGAACTCACAACTCTTTGGGTCAAGTCACTTTTGGATCAATCAACCAATACATTTTATCCACCTGAAGAAGGACTGATCATACCATGGCTGAAACATCAGGAATATGGCAATAAAAATGAGGACAAAAGTCCAAATAATGTAAATAGATTACAATACCTCATCTCAGAGATATAGTCAGATGGTGATACTTTGAGCATGAAAACAATGTTAAGACTAGTTGAAGCTATAAATCAACTCATAAAATTTTTTTATTGCCTAAGTTGGCTATTATAAAGCTGGCATTTGAAGTTAAATTTCATAATTGAGTTCTGCTAGTTAATGTGTTAAAAAGTCACTTTTGCTATAGAAGAAAACATTACTGTATATAAAAAGCAAGCTAGCATTACAGATGAACATAATCCAAATATCATGCCCACTTTTTCATCAATCCTTCTTCTGTAGCTCTTTCATATGACAGCTAACTTTCTCCATGGCATTCATGTTGTGTTGTTTTTGATTGATTTTGTTATATGCCATACCAACCTCTGTGGGTTTAATGTCAAAATCTAAACATTTTGAACACAATTTTATACCTTCAACTACAAATGTAATTTATTGTTGGTGATTTTGCTATAAATATGTATTTTTGTTAATTTTACTATAAATAATCTTGTTGGTAATTTTACTATATAAAAATATGTTGCTGGTATTTTAAATATAAAAATATATTTTTATATTTTCATAGTGTTTTCTTTTTGTTTGGGGGTTCACTATTTGCCCATAGCTGGGACCTTAACAGGTATTACCACCCCGGATCAGAGTAGACCTGTGAACAACAGCAATTAAGAGGTGGTTCCATGCTCCTCAAAATCTTCAATCACCTTGCTGCTGGATGTAGTTTTACGTTATACCCAGGACTCATGTTGTGTTGTTCTGGATGTATGGACGGTGTAATGAATAGCAGAAAGAAAGTAGAGTTTGAATTCCAGTTAAATTTGTTACATTCACCTATGTGTAAATACACTTGGGAAAAGTATGAACCCATCTCTTTTACCTCTAGTTATGAGTTAAATAGCAGGACTTGTGTCTGGAAAAATCACTGTTATCTCCAAAAAATTGTTAATGCCTGCAGAATAGAAATTATTTTTACAATCCAAAATATATTTTGGCCTGAAATAATCTACAAAGGGTTGATAAACTGTAAAAAAACAAAAAAAAATCAATCATGTCATGTTTACCCAGGTCAGTATTTTAACATTACTTGTATGTCTCTTTGTTGTATATTTTCCAGTTGGTTAATGTGAAGAGCATGTTGTTAGAGCATTTAGACATGATAGATCACCTGGTACTGATGAATGTCACTGGAACTTTGTTACAATAATTTATGGGGGTTACTCTCACTTGGTCTACCAAGACAATGTTAGGTGGTGTTGTTTAAGGAAAAGAAGAATACAGGCATTCTCTTTTTCTTTCTTTAGCTCCAAGATGTAGCAGTGTTGACATAAGCTTTCGTTCCCACTGGAGAAGACTTCTTTGTCTGGGCAACCAAACATTTATGCACACACGTGCACATCACACATGCACAGACACTTTTTCTAACAGCTAAATTCAATGTCTTTTCTTCCTTTTAAGCTGTGTACACACTAATATATTTTCTTTCTTTTTGTTTATACTTTATTAGTGATATAAAAATTCCTTCTACTCATTCCATTTCTTTTTACCTGTGCACATAATGACAACTATCATTACATGCAGAAACTTTGGTTGTTACTGCTTTTAGAAGAGCCACCTACTGGAGAGAAACCATATTACTCTGAAGTGTGTGGATCAACACTTACACTAGATTCCTGTCTGAATTTCTGGGATGAGGAGTAATTATTATTTATACAGCCTTCATTGGGAGTATGTTGATCCAGGCAACCTATGGGGAATTCTGAACTGAACCCTTTTTTTAATCTACCAGGGTAAACTGTTCTCATATCACTAGACATGGGCAGTGGAATGAGAACAGTCTATACCTGTAGATTTAATAAAGGGTTCTGTTTAGAATTCCCTCTAGGCTACCTGTATTGACATATACCTGATAAAAGCTTGAAGGCACAATTGTTGAAAAGTTGTGAGGACAATAGTCTACTTGTAAATAATGTAAATAACACTACATTTCATTTTGAAAATACACATTTGAACACACACTGGATAGAAGCCATATCCTTGTGAAGTGTGTGAATGCGTATTTTCAACAGGTTCAAATTTAAAAAGACATATGAGAACACATACTGGAGAGAAGCCATATTCGTGTAAAGTGTGTGAATCTTCTTTTTCACTACATTCCATTTTGAAAAGGCACATACGAACACACACTGGAGGAAAAACATTCTTGTGACGTTTGTGATTGTACATTTTCAATAAGTTTTAATCTAAAATGCATATGCAAACACACTGGAAAAAGCTGAATATATCAAAGTATTTGGATCTAAATTTGTAACAGATGTCAAATTAAGAATACGCATATGAACACATTCTGCAGATTGACAATATTCTTGTAAAATACATCATAAATCATCAGATGATTATAACCAGCTTATTTTCAATTCTAATAGGAATGATTTAGCTTCTATGGGTTATCATATATTTGCAGACTATAACTATAACACTATAGGAAGTAGAAATAAAATATAAACAGAAGTGATTTCTCCATATATTAGAGCATGGGATTACCAAATATTAACTTGCTATTTTAGAAGGCAAAGTTATGATGTGCCAAATTTGACAAATTGTGCAATTTTGAAATCGGCAAAAATTGACACCAAATTTCAAGAGGCCATAACTCCTGAACCAAGTGTCTAAGATAGCTATAAATTTACTTTTTCATAGCTGGGTACAACATACTAACTCAAATTTCATCAAAATTTGAGATGGTGCCCATGGAAATTTCTAAATATTTTGTTGATTTGATATGGAACTATTACCCATATGGAAATTTATTTATCTTTTCACAGAGATTAGCTTTTTATTTATTAATAAATCAAATAAAACCAAAATTTAACTAAAAAAATTAAGACATTTAAATAATTTTAAAATGACTTTTTCACTTTTTTTCCATGGCGATACCTAAAAACCTAAATATTTTATAATTCTGTGTATTTAGTGTATACAGTACATTCTTTTGCAGCAAATTATAAAGTGGTCAAAAATCAAAATCCATATGGTCATTGGTAACCAGGTAGAAGAAAATTATAAAAATACTTAAACTGTAAGACAAATCACTTTTTTTAAGTATTTATTTTGCAATTAAAAACTTTTTTATTACCAAGAAATCTTTTTTAAAATCCGTGAAGAATTCTGCGAGTAACAAAGAAATTTAAAAAAAAATTTATATGAGGTTCGTTTTTAGTACTGCTTTAAATTTGAAAACGAATTGAATAATATTTTTAAATAATTAAAATTACTTAAAATACAAATGTGCGCGAGTTAAAAAAATTAATAAATTGAGTTAATACTTTTCCCTTTTCTTTTTTTTTCTTTTTTTATCTTATTTGCTTTCCCGAAAAAGCAATTAAAGTTAATGTGAAATAAACTACTAAGCGTTTCTTTACACATTTAAAATTTCCCTAAAGTAAATAAAATTCTATCTTTTCTATCGAGAGGGAATCAATAAAAGAAAGAAAAGTAGAAAACACACATGAAGTAGATAATCGATAGTTATTTCTATTTTAAAATAAAAATAAAATCATTTTCCAGTAATTTACTGTTTACACCAAAATCTTCGATTTTTATTGGTCATAAGAAGATATACGAGCACCACGAACTAAACAGTTTTAATTGTTTTTTATTTAATAAAATTAAAAATAGCACAAAATTTGGTGCAAAGAAATATTTTTATCGTCACTTCAGAGTCCTTAAAAAATTGTTATGTAATTTTATTTTTAAACTTCCTTCTATTCTTAGTTGCGTAACTGAACAGTAAAGATAAATAATTTGTTTCCCACTTGAAATAAAATGTAAAATACATCTTTAAATTATTTATACAGATGTTTTACGTGTCTGCAGTTCAAAAATCAAAGTATGCATGATTGCATGAACGTGTTCTTTCGTCTACTGTCTTGTATGGTGGTTAAAAGGGACATAATGAACATTTTACTGGTTCGTTTTCCATAAAATCAGCATACCGTGATGAAAGCATAATTTTGTCGTCAAAATCTTTATGATATTAAGGGGAAGGATCAAAGTATTTGTTTTATTATTTAATTTAGTTTTTTACTCCTTTTTAGAACATTCAAAATTTTGATTAAATAAAAAACTTGTTTTTCTTGCGTCAGCGGCTGTACTAACTTTTAGTTTTTTTACTTTTAGCATAGCAAATTTTCGCCTTTTTTTGCGGCGACAGACACATTCATTTGGAAATTCTTACAAAAATCAAATGTTTTCAGCTTCAAATTGTTTTGCTGCTTTTTCAGTAACAGACGTTATCTTATATAAAGACATGTGCATGGACATGGACAATAATAGATTTAGGTACCTCCACTTTTTTTGTGGAAAAAAGAGCATAACATGATGAAAAAAGGTTCCAAACTTGATGAAAACAAAGTTTTATTGTCAAACAAAATGCTTGTTATTACGATGAAATACCAAAGTATCTTTTAATTATTTTATTAAATTTTGAATCCTTTCAAGCATGTTAGAAATTTTGGTTTAAATCTTTCTTTTTTTTTTCTTTTCTTTTTGCATCAACAGTGGACCAAAAAGGGACTTTTTAGCATCTTTTGTGGGGTAAAAAAACACACATTATTTTGGAAATCCTTGCAAAAATTTAATAATAGTTGGATTTTAATGAAATTTTCAGTACTTATTCACAAATGAATTAAAATTATTTTTGAAATGTTCAAAAGGGGTGGAGGGGAAACTGATTGGACTCAATTTTTCTCTCCCAAGTGGCAGGTGATTGAGATCTTTTGATCTTCCATACAAAAAATAATCTAACAGTTATGAAAATAAATAAAATAAAATTCTTTTTTCAAAATATTTCTGACGCAAAAATAGCATCAAACTTTACATTTTTTACGTCTTCAAACACATATTTATTGAATAAAAAAAAAGATCTCTTTTTTGTCATTAGTCGCTGGAAAAATTTAAAAATTGTACTGAAAAATTACAAGTAAATCTTAAAAAATTAAGTATCGATTTAAGAATCTGAAAGAAAGTAATGTATTTTAATTTATGAAAGCATATGAAAAAAATGTATACAACAATAATGATGAAAACAGAAAACTGAAAATTTTACATTCTAATGAGCGAATTTTTTTACTCAGATTAACTCCCTTGGACACATTTTTTTTTCTTTTCAAAAGCAAGAAAGAATTTTTTTTACCTTCTTATCCTAAGAAAATTTAACTGTAAAATCGTTAGTTTATTTAACATCGTATTTTCTCTTCTCTAATGATTTTGTGGAAAGCAAATAAGTTAAAAGAAGATATAAAACGTAAGTATAAAGAGAAACTACTAATTTATTTTATACGCGTACATTTGTAAATTTTGCGACGAAATGTTTTTTTTTAATTAATTTTAAGTTTAATTTTCCAATTTAAAACAGAAAAAAAGGTAATTTAACCTTAATTTAAATTTCTTTATTTCTGATTATATCTCAAAGCTGAAAGCACTTTAATTTTTCTTAACTGATTGATCTGCAACCAAAGCAAAAAGCATTTTTCAATTTTCAACATTAAAAAAAATTGACTTCTCTTGTCTAGACCTTGAAGTTTTAATTGTTTTTATTGGCCAAAAACTAACAAAGTTTGTCATAATAATAATTTAAAAAAATCGTTATTATTCAACGTTCAGAAAATTTTCCGAATGTTTGATCACATTTAAAAAGTAAGTAAGTAAGTAAAAAACTGGTATATTGCTTCTTTATTCATTCGTATCGTATGTGTTTATTGATTTTGCGACATTGTAGTCTTGTACGATTATCCTTAATTTTTTTTGTGACTGCGTCATTAGATTATTACAAATATTCCCTAATGTTTTTACTCTAAAGATTCAATTCAATGGAAACAATATTTCTGAACGATAGGTGTGTGTTTCACTCTTTAACATAGTTTTTGAAATAAACTTTAAAAAAGGTCGAAGTAAGTTTAGTGCAATTGCGCCATAAGTCTTCTGACTTTCGTGAAGTGGTTAAAAAAAGGGATAATGACTAGTCAATCTCACCGTTTCTTTTTCTATCACATCAAAAACAGGGAAACCGTTTTTTTTTGGGGGGGGGGTTGGTAAAAGTCTAGAAATGCCCATAAAACAGGGGCCTTAATTCGCGAGTTATCGTTTGTTTTTAATATATATTCAAATAAATTTTTTGATTTTTTTTTCTCTCGAAATATCAAATATATTTTCTCTGAGAAAATCTTTTTTTTTTTTTTTAGCTGTAGTCAGCTATTCATTCACTCAGTTATGTGCCATGCATAATACACGTGTAGGCGATCATGTATCTTTCGATACATGACTGACGAGACCGATTTTTTCTTGCAGTAGGTTGCCATTTCTTTCTGCGGTAGACCAGTTGCCATCCAAGTCTGTGCTGCTATTTGCCTATAGCTTGGGGGAGAAGAAAAGTAGTCATACCTTTCCCAAGGGTATTAGCACGTAAGTGAATGTAATGCATTCGACCGAAATTCGGACTTGGCTCCTCGATTTCTCAATCTGAGTCGCTATCCATTACTCCATTATGTTTATGTATGCATATGAACTAGAAAGATTCATGTGTAGTAATATGTAAATCAAGAAAAAAACTTATTTTCATGAACTTTGTGATTTTACCCCAAATCATTTAGGGGGCCCATTATAAGCAGACCAACCATCACTATTTTTTTTTTTTAACAGTAATGTTCACCTTATACAGGGCCACTCGAGGTAGAGGGTTATGTTAGGGTAGGTATATTCAATACTTTGCTAAAAAAGAGCATACCCTGATAAAAAAAGGCCCCAAACTTTATTAAACAATTTTTTATTGTCTAAATGTTTATGTTATTAAGACCAAAGTATTTTTTGAATATCTAAAAAAATTTTTGATCCATTCTAGCACGTTCAAAATTTTAGCTAAAATCTTGTTTTTTTTAGTCAGCAAAATTTACATAAAATCAATCATGTCAGCCATTTTTGACAACTTTGTAAATAAAAGTGAAATTCTCCATTTAAAAATCTTGTAAAATTCAATTATACTTTTTTCAAAAGTTATTATAGGAAAATTAGAAAATTTCAAGTATACTTAATGTAATTGGAAACAAACATGTTTTAGCATAAAAAATTTAGTTGAAAATAAGACAAGCATGTCTAACCCTGGTGATTGGTTTTGGAGGTGTGAATTAACGTTTACATTAATGTATCGGTAACTAATGTCAGGGCAGTTTATCAGACAGAAGGGCAGAAGTGACTATTTTCAAATTTTAAGTGAACCAGCTTATTTAACTATAAAGTAATACTTAAAAATTAAATACTTTCAAAAGTTTAATATTTTATTGATTTTGTAGGTACTTTTTTAACGAAGATATGTCTGAACCTGCACTGTTTCAATCCCTAAAATTGAATCGAAAAAATTAATAATTGCAGTATGTCTCTCACTGAAAAAGAAAAAATTGATTATATTTAAAAAATGAAAAAATATTTAGTGAAATATTTAAAAAAAAGAAAATTAAAAATTTTGAAAATGCAATGATGATGGTCGATCAGTCAGAGAAACAATGTTTACTAATCATAAATGATAAATCTTAGTACAAATCATCATACACCAAGATTTTTCAAAAAATTTTGACTTTTTTTATTAGTGTATAAATGTGCCAGTTTTGTAAGTATTGTAGACCATATATGACATTATCAGAAAATAAGAGCAATAACTATATTAAATTTAAAGCTGAAATTTCTAGAATTTAGTAAAACATTAGATTATGGAGAATATTTTCCTAAATTTTCAAGATTGCTGAGTACTTAAAAATTATATGAAAATGGTTTCTCAAGTCATTTTCTTAAATTAAACCATAGAGGTGTTGATATGCTGCTAAACAAAAGCAACCAAACCAATCATCTAAATAATCAACAACTGGTTGTAAAAAGACAACTTTTTCTTTTATTTTTTGAACGAATTCTGCTCTTTCTTTGATAATAATTCTTCTTCATTCACAGATCTCAGATGCAGTGAAAAATTTCATTAAATGGATATACATAAATATTCTGTAAAAATAAACAAAAAACTCTTATACTCTGTTGCAAAATGTTCTGATTGGATCATAGAGTGTAAGTATTTAAAAACAGCAACACTCAAACACTAAAGATAAACTTTGTGTGTAAAATGTAAATGTTTTCAAAAGAATTGTTTATTTAAAGATGAACATGGAAACATGTATTAATAAAAAAACATCTAAATCTTGTGACTTCAAAATTTCAAAAAATTTCAAAATACATGTTAGAACACAAAAAGACAAGAAATCCTACACATGTAAAGTGTGTGAATCAGTGTTTTCCAATAATTCGTACTTGAAAGGACATATGCGCATACACACTGGAGAGAAACCTTACTCATGTAAAGTATGTAGTTCAGCATTTTCACAGGCTTCTAGTTTAAAGACACATATGCGAACTCACATAGGAGAGAAACCATATTCTTGTGAAGTGTGTGGATCAGCATTTTCGCAGAGTTATAACTTGAAAAGTCACATGCGTACACACACTGGAGAAAAACCATATGCTTGTGAATTATGTGGATCTGCCTTTTCATTGAATTCATCTTTAAAACGACATATACAGGCTCACATAGGAAAGAAACCTCATATATGTAAAGTATGTGGATCAGCATTTTCACAGCGTTCTAATTTAAAAACACATCTGCGAACACATATTGGAGAGAAACCTTATTCTTGTGAATTCTGTGGATCTGCTTTTTCACAGAGTTCTAACTTGAAAAGACATATACAGTCACACACTGGAGAAAAACCATATTCTTGTGAAGTATGTGGTGCAGCATTTTCACGTGATTCAAATCTGAAAACACACATGCAAACACATACTGGAGAGAAGCCATATACTTGTGAAGTATGTGGATCGGCATTTTCACTACGTTCCATTTTGAAAACACACATGCAAACACACACTGGAGAAAAGCCTTATTCTTGTGAAGTGTGTGGATCCACTTTTTTGACAGCTTCTAAATTAAAAGTACATGTACGAACACATACTGGAGAGAAACCATATTCTTGTGAAATATGCGGATCAGCATTTTCATTACATTCTACTTTGAAAAAGCACATAAAAAGACACACCGGAGAGAAGCCTTATTTTTGTGAAGTGTGTGGGTTTACCTTTTTAACAAATTTCAAATTAAAAATACATAAGCAAATACACACTAAGGAGAGTGCATATGTATCAAATGATGTGGATCCAAGTTAATAACAGATTTCAAATCTACATCAAAACATATTGAACATTGAAGCCATATACTTTCAGTGGGGTACTTGCAAACACACTGGAGAAAAATTATTTTTTGTGTACAAATCTTTTTAAAAGTCGCTTAGAAGTAGTCAATTGCTAGAAGTGAGTCAAGTGAATTCCACAATGAATCTTCAACTTCAGACCAACATATACAGTATTCACTACTGTATCTATGGGAATGGGGGCATACACATTATTATCCATAGGTATGATACAACAACATCATAAATAATGGACTATTTCATTTTGATTGTGGGGAAAGATGGAAAAGACATATCACAGATGCTACTTGGTTTCAGTAAGAAAATGAAAAAAAAAGGAAAGATAGAAAAGGTGATAAGATCTCCATGTGTTTAACCTTTGTTTCAGTGAAGTGGAAGAAGTCAATTTCAAATCTTTATATTTGTACCCCCTTCTTTAAGTAACAACCTGTATTCACATTCATGATTTTTATTGCAACATTTTGTTAAAGTTGTTATGCTCAAATACTTTTTTAAACATCTAGCAACTTTAAAAACAAATAAGAAATATGGATGTCAATTAAATATATTTTCCGAATCAAACATAACTGGCTAATTTGATGTTTCTTATTTAATTCCATTTTGTTGATGATCAAGAAACACTTTCATGTGTTTTTTTGGTCTTTCAGTTCCCGTCTTTATTTTTTCATGTAAACATTTACTATTTACACTATTTAATTTTTTCAATTTCTTCACCTTCATAATATGGCCACCAGGAACTGCTGCTGCTATTATTGTTGCTGAATATAAAAAGCAAGTTAGCAACTCTACTGAACACACACACACGCACACACACCAGTCATCTTCTTTAGCCGCTTCATATGGTAGCTCTATTTCTGCAGCCTTAATGTTATGTTTCTCAGGTCAGTGTTTTACTATTACTTGTATTTATTTTCAGTTACAGGATTATGGCCATATCATGTTGAAACACCAGTTCTCGTACAATCAATGAAATTAAGCGACATCAAGCCTGGTTAGTACCTAGATGAGTGATCACTTGGGAATATTAAGTGCTTTAAGCTTGGATGGCTGAGTGATGTAATGGATAACAGCTCAGAATTGGTAATCAAAGAGCTGAGTTTCAATATGAGTCGGGTTTGTTATATTCACTTACACACAGATTCCCTTAATATTCAGCAGCAGCAGCAAAATAAAATAGCATTACAAATTACCAGCAATATTCATTGGTACTAACTAATCCATGATAGCTAAATATGCCTGAAATAATCCTATAATTAACTGTTGTGACCAAGTAAGTGGTTAAAGAAATAACAAAACAAGTGTTACAGATATATCATATATTAAACAGTAAGTACAACAGAAGAGTATTACAAGACTAGAGAGTGGGTGTCTGTTGACCCAGCATTCAATCTATTTGACTGTTCCACCAAGGTCTTCTCTCCTACTAATCTTATAGTAGGCGGAGTCTACATAGACTCTTTAGAGGGAGGACGCAACAACACCCTGCCTTTTCAGCCTGACACGTATGGAGTCTTTTTTTTTTTATATTTACCACACAATACTTTTTATTCAACCAAATAAACCATTTATCACAAAAAAAGATCAGAAACAACCACTTTGAAAAAGCTTTATACAGGAATTACGTCCACAATTTTTTCTTTTAGTTTTACAACAAACATTTTACGTGTTAACTACAGTCCATTTTTATGAAGGTCTCTATTCATTATTCCTAAATAATGAAAAAGTGGATAACTTTAATGGTAAATTATAATGTTAATAATTTCCAATAATCTAATGTGCATTGTGCTTCTAGTAATTCAAAGTTCATAAATGAGGAGATGGTTTTTTTTACTCATTCTATTTTGAACACACATTACATTAAAAAAAAGATGTTAAATATCTTTTTTTTCGGGTTAATTTCTAATGGTTCCATAAATTTCCTTTTTTATTTGGGCCTTCTGAGCTCTGGCACTGATTGCGGTATTTGAACCCCAAACGTGTCAAAGATGACGTCCATAGTGTCATCTTCTATGAGATCCCTGTCAACTACACTTTCATACCATTTTCTAATTTGCTTTACATGACATTTGTGTATAAACTTCGGTCCCTGAACCATGTAAATCATGTTACCAATTTGTATGTCTATTGTTCCTATCTCCCAGTGATCTTTATTATTCCCAAATACATGCAAAAAAAACTTTTCTCCGATCTTAAAGTGCTTTTTAAGCACTTTATTCCTATTTCCCGCTTTCATTTCACTCAGAAGGAATTTGTCAAATGCCGATTTTATTTTCCTGGCAAACATGACCTCTGTTGGTGTCTTGGCAGATGGAACACTGCTATTAGGGCTTACACAACTCATTCGACCCCGTGGGCTGGACGAAGGCCATTAATGAAAAATTAAGGAAAATTATATATGCAGACTCATGTCAACATAAATATTTAAAACCATAATGAAAATAAACATTGATAAATGAGAAAAACAAAAGAAAATCTAAAATTAAAAAACACCTAACAAAAATTACTTTTCCTCAAGGAACGTCAAAAAAATACTTCAAAGTGAAAAAAATCAACTGAAGTGAAAAGGATGAAATTATGACGTGTAGGTTTGAAACTTATTGAAAATTGTTCCACAAACGAACCACACACACACATCAAACAAAAACGAAGCAAATATACCCATACATACGAGTACAAATAGTTGCAAACATACACTTACGTACGTACACATGCATTCATGAGGCATGTATGTATAATGCGCGTATGTTTAACTGTCTTTAGATTTCTGCCACCTCGCATGTCAGTCCATCTCTGGCCTCTTTCAATTTATTGTTCCTTTCGCTTCTGTTATCTTTTAATGTAGCCAAGGGTCATAGCAAATATGTATCCATTATTTGACATTAAACGTAGACAATGCAACTTGGTAAAATAAGTGTCATGAAAGATAACTGGCAGATAGTCTAATATTTTTAGTGCACTGAGATGTGTAGACATTCTATGGAAAATGACATATAACAAATTTCATTTGAAGGTCGACGATATAGTTAAATTGAGAAGTGTTAACAGATCTGCATATTCTCATTTAATCACAAGTGTTGAATATACATAAAAATAATTTATATTAACAACAGATGAATGTAGTAGTCAAAAAATATTATTTATTCAATTGAAAACATTGTTGGAATCATTTGTTTATAAATACATAGCATCGGCGTTAAGCTATCACCAACAGCCAAAGAATTAATGGCAAACTTGGTGGTTTTTATTAATTGAGAGTGTCTCAATATTTGGTTTCAAACTTGTTGATGCTAAGAGCAAGATATCATCAAAATGGTTATCAGTCAATCCTGTTCTCAAATTGGTCTTAGTTTGCTTCAATTCTGAAAACAGTTGTTCACATTGATGGGTACTTCCAAACAAAGATGCCATCTTTTTTTGCGTGGGTCACTAATTTGAAATACTTTCCACTTGGAAAAATATATTTTGCGTAAAAATCAATTAATGAAATATCTTTGTAATTAAATTTTGATCTTAATAGATCGTCACACTGCATTTCTATAAATTCCATATGAAAACATTCTGATACTGTCTCCACCTCCACATCAAATGGTGTAGCAAACAATTTGAAATCATTTTTATGCAGACGAAAGTCAGCAAAACGTGATACAAATTCGTTTCGCAAATCCTGGATGACATTCACGAACAGATCCGAATCCTGCGGTTTTCTTGCTTGGAATGATGGGAAATGGGCATAATTTTTATTTCTAAGTTGATGTTCCCACAACACAAGTTCTTTTTTCAAAGGCAACAATATGATTATTATACATCTCATTTATGAGCTGAGTTTTACCTTGAAGTAGTAAATTTAAATGATTCAAATGAGTCACTATATCCACAATGAATGCTAAAGTTGCGAGCCAATCAGGATCTCGAAAATGTGAACTATCCATATGTTTACTTTCGAGAAATATCGCCACCTCTTTATGTAAGGCAAGTACTCGTTTTAACATCGATCCTCGGCTAAGTCAGCATACAACACAGAAATACCCAAGGTCACCATATTCTGCCTGAGTATGAAACAAAAATTATTTGAATTGTTGATGATTCAATCCACGAGATTTTGTTATTGTATGGAATCCCGACACTCCAAATTTTAACATTAAACGAAAAATATGAGTAGAAGGGTTCCTACAGACCCATACGTATCATAATAGCGACTTTCACTTTTTGCTCAGTAACAATGAAATAAGGAAATAAAATCTGTAATCACTAAAAAGTATTTTTTTTTGTTTATATCCGGGAATCAAAAATTGCAATATATTTTATATTTTCTGGGTTTACTTTCAATTTTCAAACAAATTACTAAAACGAAACAAAATCCTGAATTTCTTTCTTTTTGAATAAGTAAATACGAACTTTGCTGTCTATTAGCAGTATGTGTTGGTAGACCCTTTTTTGATCCAAAGATAGTAATGAGTGGACGATGTTCTGTCTGCAACAAAAAGTACCTTCCATAGATAAATCTATGAAATTTAGTCACCGCAAAAATGATTCCTAAGGTTTCATTTTCTATTTGCGAGTAACCCCTTTCAGCTGGTAATAGCGTCCTAGATGCATGGTCGAGTGGCTTTACCGATCCATCCTTTAACTTGTGTACAGTAAAATGCACGCCCCAATGCCGTAGGAGCTAGCATTGCTGGCTACAATGATGTCAAGTTTTGGATCATAATGAGTCAGGAACAGATCTGATGTAAAAACCTCCTTTATTTTCTCAAATACTTCCTGGCATTTGGTTGTCCATTCCTACTCTTTTTCTTTTCTCAATAATTCATTAAGTGGAACTCTCAAACTGTGCATTCTTGGAACAAAAGCGTTGTAATAATTGGCAAGACCTAAAAACAACTTTGAAGAGCAGACACATTTTCTGGTGCTGGCATATTCTTTATTGCCGTTGCCCTATCTGGGTCGGGACGTCTTTCGTCTTTGTCAATTATTTGCCCCAAGTACATAATCCTCTTTAAGAAAAAAACTCACATTACCCGTCTTTTAATATGAATCCGTAATCTTGGATTCTCATGAACACCTGCCAGACGTGCACTTTGTGTTCCTCGATGCTCTCGCTTTTCATTAGGACATCATGGAGATAGGCCACCGCAAAATCTCGACCATTTAATATCATGTCCATGAACTGTTGAAAAATGAAAGGGGTGAACTTAACCCCGAACGGAAGTCTTAAAAATTTGTATGAACCCTTGTGGGTGTTTATGCAAAGGAGCTTTGAGCATTCCTCATCCACGGGTATTTGTAGATATGCGTCGCTTAAGTCAATCTTAGAAAAATATTTTCATCCACTGAGCTTAGCGAATATCTCCTCTGGACTTGGAAGGTGATCCTTTAGGGCGCTGTTCAGCCCTGTAGAGAAGTCAGCACAGACACGAATTTCTTTGCTCTTTTTTTAATATAAACTGTGGGAGATGCCCATTCACTATTTCCAACCTTTGCCAGAACTCCCATTTCTTCAAGTCGATTCAACTCCTCGTCAGTTTGATTTAACGAGGCAAATGGAACGTTACGTTTTTTCTTAAAAACTGGGTTTACGTCTGGCTTTAACTCAAACTTAGCAGACATTTTTGTGCATTTTCCTAGTCCTCCATTGAAAACGTCTGGAAATTCTTTTTTTAAGTTCACCTTTCAACTTTTCTGATTCGTAAGTCAAATTTTCGACTTTTTGGCATAATGAGTTAATAGGCATATCCCAAAGTTGAAACTGTTTTAATCAATCAGTCCCGAACAAATTACCCGTATTCTTCATAGTATACGCCTTTAGTTTTAAATTTTTACTTTTCAATGACACATTCGTTATAAGTTCGCCCATAAACTTAAGCTAACTTTTAGCTATTCGGTTCGTTCTTAAAGTCGGCTTACCCAGTTTTTTCCATGTTTGATAATTAATTATGGATAAGTCTGAACCCGAATCAAGCTGTAGCCGTATATTTTTGTTAAATATTTGCACTTCAATATATTTCCTGGTGTTACGACTTTCTGGTTCATCAGATTTGGTAATTTTTACAAAACTTTTTTTTGTCTTCTTCATAATCCTGCAGTGGGAACTTTTATGTTCCAATTTATCGCAATTAAAACATTTTTTATCTTTAAAAGGACATTTTCTATACCAATGTAATTGACCACACCCGAAAGTAACTTTATTATTTTTTGGTTGACCCCTTTTTAATTTTTCTTTGACGTATTTTTTTTTTATGTGAGCCACGCCGCTCTGTTCAATGTTTTTCGAATCCTCTCTGACGCTCACGAAACGTTGGCAATCTTAGGCAACTTGTTGTAAAGTAACGTCGGGATCGTTTTCAAGCTTATTGAGTACTCTACGACGTATTTCAGCGTCTTTCGCTGAAATCAAACCCTGGACGAAAATCAGACATTTAAAATTATTGGCGCTTAACTCAGCCAATTTGAAGTCCTCGCAGTGTTTATTAACTACACTCGCGAAAGTAGTATAATCTTCGTCTTCTTTGCGGGTGAGATTCATGCATTTCCAACGCTTGTGGAACAGTGACGGTTTTGGACTGAAGAGTTCTCTTAATGATTGAACCGCCTCTTTAAATTTCAAGTCGCTGGTTTTCTTAGGCAAAATATAGTTAACAAACTTAGTATATTCTGCTGTGCCTAATTTCCTGAGGAGTAGGCGGACCTTTTTATGGTCAGCCCAACTCTCACAATCTGTATTGTACAAGTCCTCGTAACGTTTAAAGTACGAAGCGAACGTAATTTCATTTTCATGTGCGTATGTGAAGTTTTCAATAGCACTCTATATTGCATTTTGAGAGAACGCGTTTTCGCTGTCCTCATTTTGGCTTTTGATGGATATAATATACAAATGTCTTTGCTCATTCTGTGTTTGAAGGACCATTTCTTCCAGCTTCTGTTGTCTAACCTGAATTTCTAGGTGCAATTCCTCAAATTCCTTCTGGTATTCTGCTTGTTCTCGTTGGAATTTCTCTGGTGTTTCATCAACTCTAGCATTGCACTTTTAAATTTGTCCATTTTACTGCGGTGGTACGTAAATTTAAGACATGGGAGGGGTGGATTTTCTTTCTCTTTACCCTCTTAACCAACAATGTCTGTTTGACTTGTACGATTCTTTTACTGAAAAATTTAAAAGCGGGAGAGGGGGTAAATTTTTATTTTACCCAATTAGCGAAAACAATAAGTCTGTTTGACTTGTACAGTTCTTTTACTAACTTTTTGGAATGGAAAAAATAACAAGGTTCACCAACCTTCTTCCCAACCACTGAATTGAACTTGTAGAAATCCTATTGTTTTGAGGAATTTCTTTCTTTTCACTGTCAGTGTTGTAATTAACACTGGATACCCTTTTGTCGTAGAGTTTGATTAGAATTCCTTTCTTCACTACTGATGTAGACACTGGCAAAAAAGATTTTATGATTTGACGTGAAGTCCGTTTTTTTTTTCGAATCCTTCGTCGCCAAGATGTGACCAAGTAAATGGTTAAATAAATAACAAAACAAGTGTTACAAATATATCACATATTAAGCAGTAAGTACAACAGAAGAGTATTACACGACTAGAGAGTGTGTGTCGGATGACCCAGCGTTCAATCTATTCGACTGTAATATTTATTCGTATATAAAAATTATATACAAAATGTGGCACAAGGCCAAAAAGGGGGGTTGGGGAAGGACGGTCATCATCTGTCTTAAATTAAAACTTAGCTAGTCACAAACACTGACCCAAACATACCAACAATAGTCCTAACACCAAAACACATTCTTCCATACCTTTCTTACTACATCCACCATAATTCCTCAAATTCTCTATGAAATTCTAACTAGTCCTCAATCTATTCGACTGTTCCCCAAGGCCTTCTCTCCTACTAATCTTATAGTAGGCGGAAGTGTCCAACATAGACTCTTTAGAGGGAGGACACTACAACATTAACCAACTGAAAACTACAGAAGAGAGAGTCGTAACTGAAAGGATTGAGTCATTGATTTGTTTTTCATTTTTTTAAATCATTTCATCCCAAGAAAGGCAATAAAGCCACTAAGACAGGGGTTATTGAGTGATTGATTTGTTTTGTATGGCATATTAATCTTTTTCAGGTTATTTAAAGCCAGAAAATATTTTTGAAAACAATAATAATTTACGGATAAAAGTCCTACTAATTAGCTCATAGTTGGAGGGAGAAGAGATGAATTCCCAGGGAATTTTGTGTGTAAGGGAATATAATGAACACAACTGGAATATAGTTCTTTGTTTTAAAGTCTGAGCTGTTATCTACACCACTCACATATCCAATCTTAAAGCACTTAATTTTCCCAAGTAGTCACTCATCTAGGTACTGACCAGACTTGTGTACGAGAACTGGTGTTTCAATGTAATATGGCCATAGGCCCATAGCTAAAAGGAAATACCAGTAATAGTAAAACACTGACCTGAGAAACATAACATTAAGGCTGCAGAAATCGATCCACTATATGAAGCGGCTACAGAAGTTGACTGGTGTGTGTGTGTGTGTGTTCAGTAGAGTTGCTATATTTAGTAACGTTTTTTTTGTTACAGCCAAAGTGCTTTTGTAATGTATCGATAGCTCTATTGCCATTTCAGTTACAATATTTAGGCAGAATATGCCCTGTTGAAATGGAGGTGTGTCTGATACACTTGTGGGTCTTTGATGCCATTTAGGAATATGTATTTAGAAAAAATATGACAAACTGGAAAGTTTTTTTTGTGACGCGTTTGTCATATTCTTTCTAAATACTGTTTGTTGATATATAAAATACAAAATTATCGTTGTATCTGTAAGATTCCCAAGAAAAACACCTGATAATTTGAATTGTAACTCCTGTTTTCGAAATATATATCACTCATAACAACTTCGCTCACTACATGATGCTGCAAATATACAACAGGACCAACTTTCCACCAATCCAGTAAAAAATACTCCACGTTGCGTCTCCATTCGTCTTCATGTGTGTGTTCATCAAAAACTGGGAAAGGTATGCTCATGTGTTTGCTCGGTATTATTATGTGGGGTGGACAGAAGAAGTTTCTCTTTCTTTCAACATCAGCTTAAAGTTAAGATCATTTCGCCTCCTTTGTACAGCGAGAAGTTGCCTGGTTATATAGTAAGGGAGTATAGCATTAACTGGGCCTGCAAAATACTAAAAATCTTAAGAAAATAAATGCGACGAAGGTGCTACGAATTATAAAAATGTTCACAGGGAGTATTCAGACTGAGTTCATAATACTGAAACAATTAAAAAGACATTTTATTATGAATCTATGAACTTGCTATATTAAATTGAAGTGAGTTAGTCAACGCAAATTAAGAAACGGTCAAGGTCGTGAAGATATATAACGTCTGCCCTTGATCACGTGAACGGAGTAGCGAGGGTGCTACGATAGTTTTCCTGTCTTTCTACCTTATGACTTTTTCGTTATTTTGATTTTTTTCCCACAACCCAAAATGCACATAATAACAAGATTAACACAATGCAAACAAATTAGATTCTACTTGTCCAAATCAGTCAACTTTTCCGTAGTAATCGAGTGCCTCTATATTTTGCTAAATGATAATTAAAATAATAATAATAATAAAAATGTACCAATGATAATGGTGAAAACTGAAAATTTTACAATCTAGTGAGTTTTTTATTCAGATTATCTCCCTTGGCCACATGAGTAGATTTTTTTGTTTTCAAAAGCAAAACAAAAGATAGTGACAATATTACCTTCTTGTCCTAAGGAAATTTAACTGTAAAATCGTTAGTTTATTTAACATCTTATTTTCTCTTCTCTACTTATTTTGAGGAAAGCAAATAAGATAAAAGAAGATATAAAACGTAAGTATAAAGAGAAACTAAATTTATTTTATACGCGTACATTTGTAAATTTTACGACGAAATTTTTTTGTTTTATTATTTTTTTAAAGTATAATTTTCCAGAAAAAAATTAATTTAACCTTAATTTAAATTTCTTTATTTCTGATTAAGAGAATTCTATATCTCAAAGCACTTTAATTTTTTTAACAAATGATTGATATCTGCAACCAAAGCAAAAAGCATTTTTCAATTTTCAACATTAAAAAAAAATTGACTTCTTTTGATTTGTCTAGACTTGAAGTTTTAATTGTTTTTATTAGCTTGAAACTAACAAAGTTTGCCATGATAATAATTTTAAAAAATCGTTATTATTAAACGTTCAGAAAATTCTCAGAATGTTTGATCACATTTAAAAAGTAATTAAAAAATAGGTAAATTATTGCTTCTTTATTATTCATTCGTATCGTATGTGTTATTAATTTTGCGCCATTGTAGTCTTGTACGATTACCCTTAATTTTTTTTGTGACTGCGTTATTAGATTGTTACAAATATTCCCTAATGAATGTTAATTAAAGATTCAATGGAAAAAATATTTCTGAACAATAAGTAGTGTGTGTTTCACTGTTTAGTTTAATTAGTTTTTAAACTTTAAAAAAGGTTGAACTGGGTTTAAACTTTAGTGCAATTGCGCCATAAGTCTTCTGACTTTCGTGAAGTGGTTAAAAAAAAGGGGATACTGACTAGTCAATCTCAGTTTCCTTTTCTGTCACATCAAAAACAGGAAAACCGTATTTTTTGTTTTTGTTTTTAAAAGTCTCTAGAAACGTGTCCAAAATTCGAAAGTTATCGTTTGTTTTTAATATTTTCAAATAAATTTTTTGATTTTTTTTTTCCCCGAAATATCAAATAACCATTCGTTCAGATGCTTGTTTGTTCCTTTTTCTCCGAGAAAATTCTTTTTTAGCTGAAGCCAGCTATTTACTACTGTTTGCGTATGAACTAAAAAGATTCATGTGTAAAATGTAAATATCAACAAAAAATTTTATTTTCATAAACTTTGTGATTTTACCTTCGACCATTTAGAGAGCCCATTATAAGCGGACCAATCATCATTACATTTTATTTATTTTAGCTGTGAACTACTCCGTAATAACATAATAACAGTAAACTACCCCATAACGTAACCCTTCATTGAGTTGAGTGGCCTCTGGGCCACTCGAGGTAGAGGGTTACGTTATGGGGCAGTTTATATGAATAAGAGGCGAAGATAATGGTTGACTCTAACATTTTACAGGTTAAGGTTGTAATAATCGGGGGAACATCTTCTTGGGAGTCTGTTCCATAGGCAGGTTTGCAGGGAGAAGCTTTTTGAATGGAACTTACTTCTTGTGGATGGAATATGGAAGGAATGAGGATGGTTTCTTACTATGTAAGTGGCATAGCGGATCCTAGCCATGAAGGTAAGTCCTGGTGGAAATGGGAGAAGCATTTCTTTCAAGCACTTTCTATGGTAGTAGTGATAGAGCACTGAGAGACTCGTCACATCTTGCCTGTGGGGGAGAGGTTGAATGATCGTAGAACCTTGTTCAATATGTCTTTGGATGACTGCTTCTCAATCTATCAAGAACAAATTCTACAGAGTAATTAAATTCTTCAGAACTTCTTTCACTTCCTCCATCTATTTCAAGAGCCATCGTTGATGAATCACTCGGCCACAATTTTTGCTCTTGACAATTATGGCCCCAATTCTAGGCTTTTCTTACCATTGTTTTTATTGCTAATCACAAAAAGGAGTAAAATTATTTTCACAGACTTTGCTATGGAACTATGGTCCCCTATAAATATGTACTGCCACAGACAAAAAAAAAAAAAAACCCTGAAAAACATTTTAATTTAAAATAAATATCTTCTTTGAACTTCAATTTCAGTTCTATTTGAAAGCTAATGGCCTAACTAAAGCTAATCCAAATTCAAGGAAAAATTAATTCCCATATATAAATAAACATTTGGGTATTTTTTTATCACTCATCCAGCCGACATTATTGAAAAATATAAATAAATTTAAAAGTCTCTTTAAAATTTAATATTTGTTCTGGAGATTTGCTCCAAAGACTATTAGTGAATTTATGGATTAATTAACTAGATTTTCTAAAAGTAATGCTCATCTTTTATCTAAAATAAAATGAAAATAACATTTAATTTACACACGCTAGCATGTGAGGATTGGGTAGAAATACTGCAATTCTATCCCTCTCCAAAAATTTCTGCATTACTCTGATGTCGTTAGGTAATATTGTTATTAAGTAAAGACTATGTTTACTAGTCATAAATGGAAAATCTTAGTACAAATCATCATGCACAAAGATTTTTTTAAGAATTTTGAATTTTTTTTTTTATTAGTGTATAAATGTGCCAATTTTGTAAGTACAGTAGACCATATGTGACATTATCAGAAAATAAAAGTGATAACTATATCTAAAGCTGAAATTTTTTAAAATTCAGTAAAACATTAGATTATGGAGAATATTTTCCGAAATTTTTAAGATTGTTGAGTACTTAAAAATTATATAAAAATGTGCTCATATCATTTTCTTAAATTATCTGTCATCACCTTGTCAAACATGTAAACATGGCTACTATTGGTTAAAAACATAGCTACTGTTTGGTTAAAAATTCATTTCTGTATTACTTTAAACTTAAAGTAAATGTTTATTTCAAATTCGATTAATTATACTTTAAATCAGCTAGCATTCATCAAATAAAGTTTCAGAAAAGTATATTTGTGCAAGATTTTTAAAACCAAGAACTAACTTATGTTTGCAAATATCTCAAAAATGGATGACTTTGATGATGTTACAGAAAAAAAAATGATATCTTGATTCCAATCAATATAATTTTTGTTTGAAATACACCAGAGTATTTTGCTCACAGAAAATAGTAAATTTCATCCTTTAGCTTTCAATTAAAGCTAAAAATGAAAAGTTTCACATTTTTCAAAATTAATTTAAACCTTAGGTACCACAATTTTAGTGGAGGTACCTAGTTTCAACTAAATTTTCTTTAACCTTATATAACCAATATTTTATGAATTAAATTGACTGACCTGCATGTAAAAAAATAGGTTTTTTGTTTTTTTTTGGAGGCAGGGTAATTTTTTAGATTAGCTTTCATTAAACTTCCTCAAATCATCACAACATTTCATTTATCAGGATATGTACTACCACTTATCAATGATACAATTAATTTCAAACTTGACATTTGTTAATAAAAGTAAAGCATAGATAACTCTATATGAAGTCAGGGAATAATTTTGACACTGTATTTATACAGGGTATGGCAGAAATACCTCCCACATACATGGAATTAGAACAGTCTATCCTCGTGCTATGCCTTTGGATATATCAATTTTAGTTAATTCCCCTTGGTAACTCTCCAAGTTTTTGTTCCCTCTATGGCCAGGTATTGAACTCACAACTCTTTGGGTCAAGTGGCTTTTGGATCAATCAACCAATGTTTTTATCCACTTGGCAATGTGTCAGCTGAAGAAGTCTGGAGTGTACAACGGCCAAAATGTCATGAACTTTTTTCAACTTTCTTATTTGTTGTCAAGTTTGTTACATTCATTACATGTGTAAATACGCTTGGGAAAGCTATGAATCCACCTCTTCTCCTCACCACCTCCCAGCTATGGCTTAAATAGTAGGACTTGTATCTGGAAAATTCATTGTGCTATCTCAAAAAAAATTGTTTATGCAATATTCACCTGCAAAAAAAAAGAAAGATAGAAAAAAAAAAATTATTTGTATAATCCAAAATATGTTTTTGCTTTAAATAAACCACAAAGGGTTGATGAACCATCAAAAATAAATAAATCAGATCTTATTTGTCAAGTATAAAGATGGACATTCTTTTATCTCTGATAAATAAAATTGTAAAAGAACAAACAGTGAACATTTAAATTATCAAATACATTGCATTTAGTTTGCAACTATACTCAGTAAACTTAGGAGGAATTTAGAATTCAGTTAAAGTGATATTAAGGTTACTGTTGTAACCTAGGGAAGGTTACTAAATAGAATAATCAAACGAAGGTTGGTAATGAATGATAATACTTAGTGGACAAACAAGATATATAAGATTCGCCAGTAGTGTGTAGAAGTAGTCAACTGCTAGAAGTGAGTCAAGTAAATTCCACAATGAATCTCCAACTGCAGATACAGTATACATACAGTATTTATGTGAATGGGGACATACCCATTGTTGTCTGTAGGTATACTACAACATTTACTAAAAGTTATGTGAATTTAAAGTAGTTAATATTTTGGAAGTGAGATTCATTATAACCATTTTTTAAATTTCAATTTCAAGAAAAAAATCACTGATTGCATAGAGAATATAAAACTATGGATATGTCTCTTATTTTCAGAATAAAATATTGATGAGACTTTTTATCTTCATTCACAGATATCAGTTACAGTTGAGAACAGATGACTTCATTTAATAGTCATGCATGAAGACTGTGTGAAGAGAATCTATAAATATTGTACAAGAATGTTGAATATGAGAGAATTCAAGAAGAATATGTCTTTGTGAAATATGCTGATTCATTGTGTTGACTGAGTGTAAGTACATAAAAACACATTTTGTGTGCAGAATGTATATTTTTTCAAAAAGAATGTCTATTTAAGGATAAATATGGAAACGTACATTGATCAAAAACTACATTCTCCTCAGTTTTGTGACTTCCTGACTTCAGAAAATTCACATTCAAAAATACAAATACAGTCAGATATACAGAAGAAACCCCATTCTTGTGAAGTATACGGATCGGCAATTTCTGTTAATCCCCACTTGAAAGGACACATACAATCACACACTGAAGAGAAACTTCATTCATGTGAAGTATGTGGCTCAGCATTTTCACATAAATCTAGTTTAAAAACACACAGGCAAATACACCTTGCAGAGAAACTATATTCTTGTGAAGTGTGTGGATCAGCATTTTCACAGAGTAGCAACTTGAAAAGACACATGCGAACACACACTGGAGAGAAACCATTTTCATGTGACGTATGTGGATCTGCATTTTCACTCAATTCGTCTTTAAAACGACACATGTATGCACACACTGGAGAGAAACCTTATACATGCAAAGTCTGTGGATCAGCATTTTCACAGAATTCTAATTTGAAAATACATATGCGAAAACACATTGGAGAGAAACCATATTCTTGTGAAGTGTGTGGATTTGCATTTTCACTTAATTCTTCTTTAAAGCGGCATATGCAGGCACATAGTGGAGAAAAACCTCATACATGCAAAGTTTGTGGATCAGCATTTTCTGAAAGTTCTAATTTAAAAGCACACATGCGAACACATACAGGAGAGAAGCCTTATTCATGCAGTGTATGTGGTGCAGCATTTTCACAGAATTCTAGTTTGAAAACGCACATCCGAACACACATTGGAGAGAAACCATATTCCTGTGAAGTGTGTGGATCTGCATTTTCACAAAGTTGCAGTTTAAAAAGACACATGCAAACACACACTGGAGAAAAACCGTATTCTTGTGATATATGTGGAGCAGCATTTTCAGTAAATTCATCTTTAAAACGACACATGCAATCACACATTGGAGAGAAACCTTATACATGCAAAGTGTGTGGATCAGCCTTTTCACAGAATTCTAACTTAAAAATACATTTACGAACACACATTGGAGAAAAACCATATTCTTGTGAATTGTGTGGATCTGCATTTTCACAGAGTTGTCACTTGAAAAGACACATGCAGGTGCACACTCTAGAAAAACCATATTCATGTGTTGTATGTGCAACTGCATTTTCACGGCATTCCAATATGAAAACACACATGCGAACACACACAGGAGAAAAACCATATTCTTGTGTGGTATGTGGATCTGCATTTTCAGTGAGTTCACAATTAAAACGACATATGCAAACACATACAAAAGAAAAGCCTTATGATTGTAAAGTGTGTGGCTCTGCACTTTCAGATAGCTCATCATTAAAAAGACACATGCGAACACATACTGGAGAAAAGCCATATTCTTGTGATGTGTGTCAATCAGCTTTTTCACTACGTTCCAGTTTGATAACACACATGCGAACACATACTGGAGAGAAGCCATATTCTTGTGAGGTGTGTGGATCTTCCTTTTCACTACATTCTGTTTTGAAAATACATATGCAAAAACACTCTGGAGAGAAGCCATATTCTTGTGAAGTGTGTGGATCTATGTTTTCAACAAGTTTCAAATTAAAAATACACATTCGAACACACACTGGAGAGAAGCCATATTCTTGTGAAGTGTGTGGAACTTCATTTTCATTACATTCCATTTTGAAAACACACATGCGAACACATACCAGCAAGAAACCCATTTCTAATTAAAGATGCACTGGCAGGCATACAAAGTCTGTTCAAAAAGTATTGGGACTGTTGCTATGGTAATGGAGCTAAGGTACAAAGAATGAAGGCACTTGACAAAAATTGACCTTGAATTCTGTCGCAAATGTACACTAAGTTATAACATTCCCACTCACTTCTGTTCTTGATAGCAGTGCTTGGAAGAAAAGTGTGTAGAGGGTGGCCATTTCACCACAACATAGAGATTCTATCAGTAACCATGGATGTGCAGCAAATTTTTGCCATGTACAATATTTCCCAGGTTTGACAACCACCACATTCCCCAGATCTTGCAACTTTCCCTCTTCCAAAAATCAAATCCCGCTTGAAAGAATCAAGATATCTAGACATTAAGAAAATCCAAGAGAATGTGACATGGCACCTCCTCACCATTCCAAAAAAGGAGTTCCAGGAATGCTTCCATCAATGAAAACTGATGGTTAAAGTGTGTAGCTTCAGAAGGGGACTATTTCAAAGGAGATTAAATGCTGAATTGATATGTATTGAGGTTTTCTTTTTATAGCATAGTTTTGGTACTTTTTGATCAGACCTTGTACATTAGGGAGAAGCCACATTTTCTACAGATTTCAAATTAAAAATAAATATTCAAATACATATTGAAGAGAAACAATAGTCTTGTGAACTATGTGGATTTACTTTTATTGAGACATTTGTAAACAAAAGAAAAATTATATTCTTGATAAGTGTGTGATACAAACATTTTTCTTCTTGTGAGAATGTGTGGACAGTGTAATGGATGGTTTCTTGGAATGAGAAATTGGAGAACCATGTTCAAATTCCCATCAAGTTCTATACATTCACTTATGTGCAAATACCCTTGGGAAAGGTTGGACTTTGTCTTTTCTCCCTCTAGCTATGAGTTAAGTACTAGGACTTGTAATTTGAAAACTCATAGTTATCCCCAAAAATTGTTAATGCAATAATCACCTGCAGAGAAAAAAAAAGAATTATTCTCATGATACAAAATATTTTTTGGCTTTGAATAACCCCTGAAGGGTTGTTAAGCCATAAAAAATAAATCAGTTTTCTTGTGAAGTGTGTGCTTTTGTATAATCTCAGAGTTGCACCAAGACAAGACACATGCTAACTGCAAAGAAACAATAATTTTCTGAATCTGTGGATCTTTCCAAAAAGTCAAGATTTATGGGGACATTGAAGAGATATGATGTTCTTCCATAATGTGCGGGTTTTCCTTTACATGGAAACCAAGTTTTGTAATGCATGACTACACAGGTAAGCATAAGCTTACATGTGTAAATTGTGTGACTGTATCATTTTGAACACTTATAACAACACATCTAAATTTACTTTGAATAAAAGTCATATTTATCTGGCATTCTTGCATCTTCCTATGTAATGGAAGGCTTATCTGCAGCATATTATTGAAACATTTAGTAAAGTTTAACAAATACACCTGCAAAAAAAATGGCATTTCAAAAGGATGGTTTTTCTTTACCCTTCTCTATTACTGTATACTTGCTCAACAATTTTTATTGTTTTGAAAAGTTATTTTTAGAATTTTAACAAAACCCAAACATATGAAACCGGATTTCTATGCATTCTCTTTTTTTCAAGAATTGACAACAAAAGTATTCAATCCCATTCGTGTAATTAAACAGTTTAATAAATTAATAGTGTTTAACATTTTTGTTGTCAGTCCTTGAGAAAAAACAGTATCCAGATGCTCACAAGCTATTTTAATAGACAGAGTAAATGTAAGTAATACCTTGAAAATGCATTTTTTCAAAATTTATCATTACAGTTACCTATAGTTATGTGTTGATTTTAATTTTCTTCTTCATAGACATTTTTATGAATAAAAATTTGGGCAATGTTTAACCTTTGTGCCATAAAAAAAACTGTTTTAAAAGGACAGTTTTCCTGTTGACACCACTATTAATTTGAGCTACCAATATTCCCTCCGCAATGTTTATTTACAAGATTATAAAAATATGTGAACCAAGTACAATGTGGTATTATTTACAATTTTATAAAGATTTATTATATATCATTTTATAAAGAAATAAATTTGAAAAGAAATATTTTTATGATTTTCTTTATAAGTTGGTAAATGATAAGCATTGAATTGTATTAGTTGGTTTGCATTTTTAGAATGTTGTAAATATAAAATTATTCTTGTAAATAAACAATCTAATAAATAAATAGTGTTTAAATATTTTTATTGTAAATTCTCAAAGAACAATGAAAATTCACTTTCATATGTTTGGGTTTTATTAAAATTCTAATCATCAGTTTTTAAAACAGTAAACATTTTTTTGTGGAATAATCGATAGCAGCTCGGATTGAGGGATTGGAGAGCCGAGTTTGAATTCCAGTCAGATCCATTACATTCACTTACGTGCTAATATCCTTGGGAAAGGTATGAATCCTCTTCTTCTCCTCCCAGCTATGGGCAAATAGCAGGACAGACTGGGTTCTATAGCCTTGGATGGCAACTGGTCTACTGCAGAAAGAAATGGCAACCTACTGCAGGAAAAAATCTGCCTCGTCAGTCATGTATTGAAAGATACATGATCACCAAAGCATGTATCATGCCTGACACATAACTGACTAACTGAAACATTTTTAAGGCAGTAAAGGTAGTACAAAATAATAGTGGTGTCAAGGGAGAAACCATGCTTTTATCATACCATTTTATTGCAGGCATGAAGGTTAAACTTTGCCAAAAATCTGAATCCATAGTTATTTCTTTATAATATAATAAATGATAAATATTGCTTTTTAGTTGGTTCACATATTTTTTATAAAGATGTAAATATAAAATTATTCTTATAAATAAAAAATCTAATAAAATAGTGTTTTTTGTAGTTAATTCTTGAGAAAAAAAGACCATATATAAATCAAGTATTATACATTTGGGTTTTATTAAAATTTCTTAAAATAGGTTTTTAAAACTATTAAAATTACTGAGGTAGTATATGGAAATGGCAGTGTCAAGATAAAAACCATCCTTTTTTTTTTTGCATGGACAATTGTTAACCTTTGTTAAACATTCAATAAAGAAAAATGTTAAATTTATGAAAAATTTTCACATGTATTTCCAACACTGTAAAACTGAACTGCACTCAACTTTAGATCAACATTTATGGGGACATTGAAGAGAAAGGATGTTCTTCCATAATGTGCAGGTTTTCCTTTACATGGAAACCATGTTTTGTAATGCATGACCAAGCTGGTAAGCATAAGCTTACATGTGTAAATTTTGTGACTGTGCCATTTTGAACACTTATAACGACACATCTAAATTTACTTTGAATAAAAGTCATATTTATTTGGCATTCTTGCATATCCCTATGTAATGGAAGGCTTATCTGCAGCATATTATTGGAACATTTAGTAAAGTTTAACAAATACACCCGGAAAAATAAATGGGCTTTGCCAAAATTTGTTTCCATAGTTGTTTCTTTATAATATAATAAATGATAAATATTGCATTTTAGTTGGTTCACATATTTTTAGTGGTGTCAAGTTCAAAATGTTCTGAATGCTGTATTGTCCTGTGCATAATACAAGAAATTTTGAAAGAAAATTAAAAGCAAAAAATGAGGGTCATATTATACACAAGTAACACTTTTCAGAAATTTTTACTCAGCTTAAAAAACCTCTTATTTGAAACAGCAAGATTACAAATACACTCAGCACAAAAGATGATAATACATATGTAGAGGCAGATGTTGATAACAACTGTTCACAAAGCTACCATATTTACCTTTGTATAATACGCACCCTCACAAGACGCCCACATATTTCGCAAGAATATTTTGTGGAAAGATTTTTAGTATGTTTAATCATGTACTTATTGAAATATATTTTAAAGTGGTTTTGTAAGGGAAAAATGTATGATTTTGCACATGCAAATACAATATTGTAACAGTATGATGGAATAAAGTATGGAATCATATATTGTAATTTAAACCTTCAAAGGAAACTAAATTAAATTTGCCAAAGCAGAAAAGTAATACTGGTACATTTTTATCATTGAGTACTGGGGCATATAAAAAAAGCAAACTGATATAAAACAATCAAAGGTTTGAAAAAAAAGGACTATTAACCAACTAAATAAAAAATAAAACTTTTTCTTTGGGTAATGTTGACAATTCTGGTCTTCTTCAATTTTTGTCTTTCTGACATTGCATACTGGTCTGTAGTTTCAACCAACACTGACACACCATCTGTTTTTTAAAGTCATCCCAATGTGAAGAAGCTACTAGATCAAGGGTTATTGTGACAAGCGATAAAAATGAAGTTTCTATGACAAGAGTGTGACTGTAGAAACCATGCCAAAGGGTTGCATTGGAAAACATCTGCAGATATTTGTGTTTGGGCATTGTTCATGGGAATATATATATAGAGAGAGAGGGAGAGAGAGTAATGATACAATATGGTAATCTATATGGAATTTCCAGGAGGATATAGATCTAGGTAGAGCTCTATGTCAAAAGACAGCAAAATTATTATTAATTAAAGAATATCAAACTCTTAAAAATCCCAAATATGAACTAACTACACTTTGTCCTTCCATCTCAAATGACATACTAATGTTAAATCTGAAGTCAGTATATCAAAATAGGTCAACACTCTCTGTCTTTTCCCACTCTCTAAATAAGATAGCAATATCCCTTGATTTTACCCCAGAGTATTTTTTCCATTTCATTCGTAAGTCTTGAAGATTGAGAGCTGCTTTTTTTTTTTTAGAGCTCTCATGAAATAAAAATTATTACTTATGGGATTTTATGTGTTTGATATTCTTTAATTATATATCAATAAGAGTTTTACTACTGAAATTTAAAAAAAATGTTTTTTCCTTTAATCATATTACCCCATGAAAGGTAACAAAGCCACTAAGATGCAGTTGTTACTGAGAATGAAAGAATATAAGAGAAATATTAAGGAGTAAGTACAATATAAGGACAGAAATTAAGAAGACAGGCATTGCATTTAAATTTTTAAAAATCAAAGTTGACTGGGAAGCAAGAAGCCAGAAGAAAGTTCTGCTGACAAGAAGTGCAAGATATGAAACAGCATAGAACTTACGGTTACATTTCAACTGTAAAATGATGAGATCTTACTGCCAATCTAGTACTGTGCTTAAACGTATAGTGTCTACGTACCATAGAGGAAAGTAATATTTTGAAAAATCTAAAAATGTGGCACAAGGCTAAAAGGGGGTTTGGAGGAATTCATAATTGTTAATTTGAGTTCAGCATGTACATTTACACAGAATTATGACAATTTGGGAAAATTTTAAGAGATATTTAATGAGTGGGCATTAAAAAGCAAATTTACCTTAATTATCTTAGGTTATAAATTTTAAAGATTATTAGGGGATTCTGTCTCTTCATTTCAAATGTCACATCACTTTTTTTTTAATAGATGACGGCTAGTATATTTTTAGGAACTTCAAAGAAAAGTGATACCTAAGGTTTAAAATGCATTTTTAAAAATGAAAAAGCTTTTTTGAAGCTTTTATTTTAGTTGTAATTTCAAGCTAATAAATTTAATATTTCCAAAGTACTTTCTTGTATTTCAAATTGAATTTTTAAATTGATTGGAATGAGATTTTTTTTATCAGTAAAAATGCTAACATCACCCATATTGACAAATCTGTCAACACAAAGTTATCAAAAAATCTTTCAAAAATAAAATATAATTTTCTGAAACTTTATTTGATGAAGTTTAGTTTAATTAATCTGATTTGAAACATATATTAAAATATTGCAGAAAAGCATTTTTTAACATGGAGGTAGGTGTTTTTATGAGTTGTTGAATTTTGAAGGTTCTGAAAAGCATTAAAAAAATATAATTTAATAATCAAAAATCCTTTGGTCTTTCCTCATAATAAAAGCATAAAAATTTTGATGATAAAACTTTGTTTTTATTAAGTTTGGGGCATTTTTTATTATGCATGCTCATTTTTTAGCAACCTTTTGGAGGCTTCTAATTTAATGATACAATTAATCTTTGAAAGAAATCATTTGCTAAAATAACTGAAAACTATTTTTTGTTCAATTTAACTATTGTGAATGGCAAGTATCAAAACGTCATCTCAGCAATTTCTACATGTTTGTATAAAATTGGATATGCATGTGATGTAATGGCTAGATTTAGATACCACTAAAATGGATGTGTCTTTTCCAAAAATGAAAAGCAAAAATGTTCTTTCTGGCAGGATTTGAATTTGCATTCCCCCTTTGCAACAGAAACCATAATTCGCTCTGATGTGCTCTAGACTGCCTCATCCACAAAGTGTGTTGCTGATCTGACAGTCGAATAATACCTTATAAATGCAAATCTTTCTCAGATTCTCGAAACATTCATATCTGCTCAGTTTTGTATCCTAACGTAAACAAAGCAATTTCTAAAGAATTAATGGATTTTTTTATTAAGTAATGATTAAATTATTAATTATTGATCTACTTAAATATGAGTATCCACGAAAAATGTGATAAAATCTATGGAATTAATAAGTTAAAAATTCATTACTTGTAATGTTTATTCACTCCTTGGCAATGTTTATTGATTTAAAAAGTGATGATTAGAATTGTAATAAAACCTAAGCATAAAAGTGAATTCATACATTTTCTTTGTTCTTGAGAACTGATAACAAAAATAATAAACATTATTTATTTAGTAGATTATTTATTACACTATTTATTATATGATTTATTGGAATGTTGGCAAAACATTGGCTAATTGCCAATTGATTTATACTCTATAAAATGGTAAATAATAAAGATTCATATATTTTAATTTAGTAAATGTTTATAAATTTATGAATAAAAAATTGTTTTCCTACTTATTTCTTTATAAATTGATAAATAATAAATATTGCATTGCATTAGTTTTAATTGAATTAGTTTTTACAATGTTGCAAATATAAAATTATTCTTCTAAATAAACAATGTAATAGTGTTTAATATTTTTCTTGTAAATTCTCAAGAACACAAAAAATGTATAAATTCATTTTATGAGATGTTTAAGTTTTATTCTGATCATTTTATTTTTAAAACAATAAACCAAGGAGTGAAGGTACTTAAAATAATAGTGGTGTCAATGGAAAAACCATCTTTTTGACACTTCAATTTTTGCAGGCATGAAGGTCCAAGTTTGTCAAAATTTCATTAAGCTCTTTTATATAACATTTGTGGTTTTCTTTCATTCTTTTTACTCATCATATAAAAATGTACTTGTATTGTTCTAAAAGTTGCATTCTGCTTTATTATGGGGATACACAATATCATAGACATATATTGGTTGTATGGCTGAAGAGGCTGAATCTTCCTATTAATCACCTAATTTTTTTTCCTTGATTATTACAGACAGTTACTGAGTTGTAGTTTGACATGTCATGCATACAAAACAGAATCTTTGAATTTCTCTATTCAGATAAAATTACACCCATTGACATTCATCAGCACTTTCTGAATGTTTACAAAGACCAGTCAGTGGATGTGAGCACAGTTAGGTGGTATCAATGATGTATTTGACAAGCTCAAATTCAAGCAGCCCTGTATCATTGTCAACTCATGAAATGAAATGTTTTTTATATCACTGGTGAAAATGCACAACAAATATTTTTTTGGAGTCTGTCTATATTTCTGAGATGAGGTATTATGTACAGTATTTATATTAGTCGGACTATTGTCCTCATCTTTGTCGCCATATTTGTCACAACGTTTCGGCCGTTTTACGCTCCGGCCTTCTTCAGGTGGTTGGAATTTCGAACCGAACCCTTTATTTCGATCACTGGGGTAGACTGTTCTAGTTCCACGAGCCATGTTTGATGGATGTCAGTTATCAGTTATCTCCTGGTAATTTTCCCTCTGAAAGTTCTCCACTGCCTGAACCGGGTATTGAACTCACACTCTTTGGGCCTGTCACTGGATCTAACCAACGCCTTTATCCACTGTGCCATGTGTCCTTGTGGAAAAATTGAGAGGGAAAATTACCAGGAGATAACTGACATCCATCAAATATGGCTCGTGGAACTAGAACAGTCTACTCCAGTGATCGAAATAAAGGGTTCGGTTCGAAATTCCAACCACCTGAAGAAGGCTGGAGCGTACAACGACCGAAACATTGTGACAAATATGGCGACAAAGATGAGGACAATAGTCCGACTAATGTAAATACTGTAAATATTTTTTGTTGTAGCAGAAAACTTGCTTGATTCAACTGTATTATTGTGCTCATTGTATGATAATATGAATTGTGGTATTAAATCCCTAGGGGAGATTGACAAAAGGCTTTCTATTAGAAATACCCAAGATGGATGTCAATCATGCTAATTGGTGTGTATTTTATATTATGTACATTAGAAAGATAAATGCCTTTGGGCTATATCACGTTGATAGTATGATCACTGACATTGAGCAATGTTGAGCCTGTTCAGTATCCAGATGGGTTACCACTTGGGAATATCAGGTTCTGTAAGCTTGGATGAGTGAGTGATGTAATGTACAATGGATTGGAATTAGAATTTTCTGGCTGCAAATGGTTGATAAGCTGTAAAAAGAAAAAAAAACCAAATCAATCAATTGAAAACAGTAAAGATTGATATTAAAAGAATTAATTGTGAAAGGTATTTAATTACAGTAAAAAGAATTAGTAATTGCAATTGTAGTAGTAATAGTAATGGCTACTTCTATTTTAAGTCACTACAGAGAAATAGTTATTAGCCACTGGAATGTGCATTTGATTTTTTTATGTTATTCGGTCAAGCTAGCTCAGCCATTTATGAGATTATCATGTCAACCATCACAGTCCTGCATCAAGGTTGGAAAGTCATTCTGTGTCATAACATAGCTGGTCAATATAAGCGTTTATGCGACCAACCTGTCTTGTAACATGGCTAGGTGTCCAGAGCAGATCATTCATGAGTTCTTGTTTTGCTTACCAGCATTGTCCTGCAAAGCCCATTCTGCATTCACATAAGATTGTAGAAATATTAGGGATGGATCTATAGAGTAGCGTTTCTCAACCAGGGTTTCCCGGAAACCTAAGGTTCCTCAAAAGGTCCCCAAGGCTTCTACGAGAATTGCCTTATTTACCTTATGTCTTTTCAACATTGCCAGCAAAAGGATAAAAAAATAAAAAACTGATGCAGCAATTATCTGTTCACATTTATATTATAGGTATATGATATTGGTTACTTGTGTTTATTTTTTACGTTTGAGTTTAGAATTTTTTGTGTGTGAATAAAAACTCCCTGATTAAGTATTATAAACAAACAGTAAAATTAGGCAAAGAAGTATTAATTTTTCCTTAAACCAGTTATTCAAAAATATATACTATGATATTTACGTGAACTACGATGAATATAAAATGAGAACAATATGGTATATAATTTTGTTTTGCGCAGGGGTTCCTTGAGACATGAAATTTATTTTAAGGGTTATGCAAGGGTAAAAAAGTTGAGAAATACTGCCATAGAGCTATGATTTAGTTGGATGTTGTCTCCAAGAGATTTTAAGTATATCTCTTGGCATCTGAGTGTAGATTCCATCAAACTTAGACTCTTGGGTTTTAGTTAATGTCCAAATGTTGGCACCAAATATTAACACCCACTCTACAGTGGCTCAAACGAATCTTTGCTTGAGGTTGTCTAGAAGATTTCCAGATTATGAAAAAATAGAATAGCTATGAATAGAATATTCACTTGTCTTTGTTATTGTGTATGCAATATAGTTCTATTGTGCAGTAATTGAGACAAGTAAGATCAGTAAACAAGGCTGTTAACTATGTTCTCTTCTGTGCTTAGCTTTTCACAGCGAATATATGCAAACAATGCCAGTGATGGCTGCCACCAACGATGCGAATGAATCCAAAATTTTACTGTCAATAACTCCAAAAATGGTAGATTTTATCAAATTTATCAAGCCAGATTTGAATGAAGCGTGTACAATTACACATAAATGTAAGTATTCTGGAAATTTTTAATGTGAACTGAGTGCAGGTGCTAAAATGCAAATTAACCCAATGACATAATTACATTTTCAAGGCAGGACATTTGCAAATAAAAACCATGTCTAGATAAATCTGTAAAACTGGGATTTATTTGATACTGTATCAGTGTGAATAGGAAATCTTCCCTAAGTTGATAAAAAGTCAATATTTTTTGATTCTAACAAATATCATGGCTAGAGAAACGTCGAAAGAACGCTAATCTACAAAAAAAGTTATTCCCTGGAGGATTTTCCCAATTGAATTTCTTTTTTCTTTTTACAAATGGAGCAAAGCAAAGTAGTGCCTATTTTCCCCAGCATTTCTTAACCCAAATTTAGTGAGTGTATTATACATAAATAGTTAAATTATAATACAGTTTTATTATGTTTTATCTAGAAAAAATTTTACGAATATTTTATTGCAATTTTATGCTCTATACTGATTACATTTTTTCTGTAATGGACGAATTTCTCCTGAACACCGTTTAAAACGTTGAACATTTTCATCTGCTTTTTTTAAAGAAGTTTTGACATTTATATCGGATTTTTTTTTTAGTTTCTTATTGTTACTTTTATTGTGCCATTCTTTTCGAACTAAGATTGTATTGGTGTTATGAAGTTGTGTCGATTGACTAAGAAATTCTAAGAACCGACAAAATTCGGAAATATTTTGAAAGAAACCGAACAAGCGCATCGCTTCTTCTTTTCAATTGTTTCAACGAAGAAAGGTAAGTAGAAAAATAAAAAAGAGTATTCAATATTCTCATTCACCAAATTTAGTAAAATACTTTTTACAAATGCAACCCCGTACTTACTTTCTCAACGTGTCTGAAGTAGAGAAGACGTTGTCGTTTTTATTTTTATTCTCGGTTTTCTGTAAAACAATGACAACAAAAACATAATTAAGAAAATCCTCAAGCAGGGTGCCATGCAAAAGGTTGGAAGCTAAATCAGATGTTAAAAAGTGAAAGAGAATAAATCATCTATTAAGTTTTAAAGATTCCCTAGTCTATTTCTAATTTATCTGATCCCCATAAAATTATTTTTTTATTTTGTTTAGAGATATTTATTAAACATTTTTGTTAAGATTTCAAAACTAAAGCAATTGATGTTCGTTTGTAATTGTACCTATAGATTTTTCCGCGCATAAAACTTGTAAAAGTTTTAGAAGTCAATGTTTTGAAAGAAAGAAAGAAAGAAAAGCGAAAAATGAAGTTTTTTAACTATTATTTTAGGTTCTAAAATAAACGAATTAAACCTGTCTTATGAAGTTTTATTTGAAATATAGCCTAAACTACCGTATTTGACGGCTTATAAGACGCACCCCAATTTCAACAGGGAAAAATCAAGAAAAAATTAGTAATTAGTAAAATTATTAGTAAATGCTATAGCCGAGGCTCGGCTATATTTATGAGGTATTATTTTGGTTAAACAAGCCATTATTACAATTAAACGAAAAATAATAGGAAAAAAGAACACGAGCCTATAAATAACTTTAAAGTTTAAAGTTATTTATAGGTTGTACAATGTACAGAATGATAAAATTTAAAAAGTTTAAACTTTATCATTCTGTACAACCTGCGTATTGTAAATGTAAAAACAGTCTTATTGGAATAATTCTGATTGCACCAATGCAACTGGAAGTTATCGCAAGAAAAATAATGAAACAAATTTTACAAATAATTTGAATTTATAATTTATTGCATAATTTTAGTGAAACAAAGTACTAATTAAACGTGATGAAATTAATAATGAATATTCAATAACACTTTTTTAAATAATGACAATAGGTATATATGAAAGTTACTAGTTACCAGATATAGCTAATTTCGGCCGACTATCGCGAATTTTAAAACCATATGGCATATAAGACGCAGAGGAATTTTAAAAGATTTTTAGTTAAAGAAAAGTGCGCTTTGCCGTCAAATACGGTAATGATTAAATACGGTAATCTGTATTAAAAGAAAAGTAATTCCCCCGTATGTAAAAAAAAAAAAGAAGTTTTAGGCATTTTTAAAACACTGGCATGTTTTTATGCGTCATGGACGCATCGAACCGGCATTATTGACGAAAAAATAAATGTAAACATCAAATTTAAAAATCCAACATTTGTCCTAGAGATAGTTTTAAAAGTAAATTAGTAAATTTAAGGATTAATTAATTTGATTTTGTAAAAGTTATTCTTGTTTTTGTTTTAAAATCTAATGAATAGAAATAATGTTTATTTTGAACGTCATAGCTCAACAACAGTAAATTTTACTTTTACCACTGATATAAAAAGCGCACGAAATTATGTATTTTTTTAAATTAAAAAATACGGAACACCAGCAGTCCAATAATCAAGAAATTGATATTTATGTTTAGAATTAATTATCTTTAACTTTATATAACTAATGTCTTAAGAATGTAATTTTTATTTTATACACTTTATTTTTATATATGCATGGTACTTATTGGAAAGTGCTCAATATCAGTGATAGAGCTAACATATTTAGTTGGATTGATGAGTTTGTGACCCTAGCGTGAAACCCAGGGTCACAAACTCACATCAATCCAACTAAATATATATATATATATATATATATATATATATATATATATATATATATATATATATATATTGTCATCCAGAGACAGACTGTTTTGCTGTGTCATAGCTCATCAGTATGGCTAGACATCTGATTGCCTCAAGCCAGGATCAAAACCCAACTAATTTGGCATCAGTCAGAGATTTTCCCCCTAAGCTATCAGATCCTGGCAAAGAGGAAGGTGAATTTTTACATATTTATTTTTGAATAAACATGCCAGTGCTTGATTCATAAAAGAGCTTTGCATTATTTAATCTCCTATAATAAATAATATTATATATATACATATATATGATATTTATTATAGGAGATTAAAACAATTGTTTTAATCTCCTATAATAAATAATATTTAGCTCTACTCTGTATTGAGCCTTCTTTTAAATTAAATGTTACGAACAGTGGAATTATACTTCATTTGATCTCATCTTACCTGGTTTTATATATATATATATATATATATATATATTATATATATATATATATATATATATATATATATATATATATATATATATATATATAAAATATAAATTATTAATTGGTGGGGATAATTCCAAGGAGGACATTAATCCAAAGAGAGCTCAATGTAAGTAACAGAGCAATATATAATAATAATAAGTACAGACGATCCTTAAAAATCCATTCAGTTATATATTATTTCATGAATATATTCAAATATTCGTCTCTTCAGACTAAAGTTTTTTTTAATAAATGGAATCAATTTGTCTAGACAAAAGGAAAAGGGAGAGAAAAAAAAAGGAAAAGTAAAAAAAATTATATTAAATGAGGAAGAAAGAAAAAGAAAAATTTCATTATAAGGTTTAAAAAAATTTGAGGGATAAAAGCAGGCGAGGGAGAAGGAGAGTGAGAGAAAGAAAAGAAAAGAAAGAAGGAAGAATTAAACATGAGTTGATAGGGTGACCTAGAAATGATTTTTCTTTAAGGGCTGAATAATTTAATAAACAGGGTAACAAGGTGGGGGATCAGACTTAAAATAGATACAGTAATATGTCTAATATTCATTTTCAACAGCCAAGGAATTATCATCGCATTATAATCATCACAATTTCACATTAATCATATTTTACATCAATAAAATAAAGTAAGTTAAATAAATTAAAATTAAAAACTTTAAATATAGAAAAAATATTAATTAAATAATTAAATTAAGAGATAAATACAGAACAAATTTGAAGAACTTAAAATATGTATATTTAAGTATAAAAATGTTGAATTATTGAATCAAAGGAACGAGCTTAATACAATGAATTTTGACAGATCAACTGACATCACACTTTGAACACAGGCTATATGCATTTGTGAAGAAATATTTTCATGATGTTAAAGTTACAAGCTACATATTGGTGGATGTCAAAATCAAGCAGGTATGGAAATTTAACTGAGTGATGTGAAAACAGACAAATCTGTAATAGAAATCAAGATGAGCATTTGAATAGCAGATGAGACCTTTCAAAACCCAGGCAAAGTATTAAAGGAGAGGAAAATGTCCTCAGAAGAAAAGAAAAAATGCTAGACAACTATATAATGTCAACCTGCTTAAAAGAAAGGTAAACTTAAGTGTTACATTTACAAATATTTTTCTAGTTGTATTATTATTCAAATGTTCCTTTTATGATACATTGTCAATTATTGTTAATTTATGAGTCATATTTCTTTACTCTTAAGCAACTGAAATTAAACTAAAAAAACAACTACTAAAAAATGAATACCAAGAGAGAATACTTCATGTCAGAAATTGAAATAATTTTACATTTCTGCTTGTGTAGGTAAAAAAAAATGGTGACAGTTCAGAGAAAAAGAAGTGATATTTCGAGATTTGAATTACTGCTATTGGTGAGCTTTTTTATTCAATCAATTAGACAGCTGCTATGAAAAAACAAATACTGGAGGATAGGAATGCGAGTTAAAATTTTGCCAATTTTTTTTTTTCAGTCCATGCTGTTTACCAACAATTGATGAATGAAATAAAAAATGAAAGAAATACATGTCAAAAATGAATAATATCAGTTCTATTCAAATTTCACCATTTAATACTTTCCCAAATACTAATGTTTCTCTTTTGTTTTGTTTTCCAGAGATTCTCCATAAAATCAAAACTTATTTATTACAATGATTTTCTAATTTTATGAATATGACTGGATATGTCTTAAGTTCACCAAAAACATTGCATAATTTACTAAAGTAAAGATTATCTGTGTGAAATTTATGGGAAAAACATTTTCCATAAGCTCAACATTAAAAAGACACATGAGAAGACATACTGGTGGGGGACCTTTCTCATGTGAAGTGTGTGGATCTGCTTTTTTCAAAAACACATATTTGAAAATCCACATGCGAACACACACTGGGGAGAAACCATATTCTTGTGAAGTGTGTGGATCTTCCTTTTCACAGAAGTGTCACTTGATGCAGCACACCCGGACACACACTGGAGAGAAACCTTTTTCTTGTGAAAAATGTGGATCTTCTTTTTCTGTGAAGTCCACTTTGGTGAAACATAGACAAATCCACATTGGAGAAAAGCCATATTCTTGTCAAGTGTGTGGCTCTTCCTTTTCTTTAAAGTTAAATTTGGCAAATCATATGCAGACACACACTGGAGAAAAACCATATTCATGTGAAGTGTGTGAAACTTCATTTTCAAAGAAAACAAATTTGATTCGACACATTCGAACACACACAGGAGAGAAACCCTATTCTTGCAAAGTGTGCGGATCTTCCTATTCACAAAAATCTCACTTAGGAGTACATATGCGAACTCATACTGGAGAGAAACCATATTCTTGTCAAGAGTGTGGTTGCGCATTTTCAGACAAGTCATCATTTAAGCGACATACTTGGATACACACAGGACAGAAGTTGTTTTCATGTGAAGTATGTGCATCTTCCTTTTCACAGAAATCAAATTTGGAGAAACATATTCGGACACACACTGGAGAGAAACCTTATTCGTGTGAAAGTTGTGGCTCTTCCTTTACACAGAAGTCTGATTTAGAGAAACACATGCGAACACACACTGGAGAGAAACCATATTGTTGTGACGTATGTGGCTCTTCTTTTTCACAGAAGTCAAATTTAGGAGTACATATGCGAATACACACTGGAGAAAAACCATATGCTTGTGAACAGTGTGGATCTGCATTTTCAGATAAGTCCTCTTTTAAGCGACATAGCTGGACACATACTGGACAGAAGTCATATTTTTGTCAAAAGTGTGGATCTGCTTTTTCATGGAAGTCTTCTTTAGTCATACATATGCGAACACACACTGGTGAAAAACCTTATTCTTGTGAAAATTGTGGAGTTGCATTTACAATGAGGTCAAAATTGAATCAACATATGCAAAGACATCTTAGAGATAAAATATGTCCTTAAGAAATTTGCTATGTATTCTCACTTTGCTTAGAAATATCAAGAATAGACTATAGTCTTGGTTGAATTTTTTTTTAATCATTTCACCTCAAGCTAGACAATAAAGCCACTAAGTTGCAAGGGGTTACTGAGTGTGAGAGTATATAAGAAAAAGAAAACATTATTAAGGAAATAAATAATTTCAAATAAAATCGTTATATTTATAACCAGGTTAAAACTGAATGCAAAGACATCTTGGAGATAAAAAGAAGTTTGTGATATATTTTCAGATTTATTTATTGTTTCTAAGATACTGCCATAAAACTACATTTGTAAGCATTTTAAAAACAATTAGGCACATGCAGTGATGCTGATAAGTTTTTAATTAGGTACCTCCACTTTTTGGGCATAAATTTTTGATACCTAAGGTTTAAAATGAATTTTTAAAAATGAAAAAGTATTCTTGAAGATTTCATTTTAGCTTTAATTGAAAGCTAAAGGATTAAATTGATTATTTCCAGTAAGTAAGATATCTGGTGTATTTCAGATAGAAATTATATAGATTGGAATGTCAAATTTAATTTTAATTTCTTAAAAATTTTTTAAAAGCAGCCATTTTCTTAATTTAAAAAAATTTGTAAACGAAACAAATTTATCGATTTTAAAACTCTTCTAAAATATATATATTTCTGATATGTTATTTGAGTAAAATTAGAAAATTTCAAGTTAAATTAATCTGATTTGAAATAAATATTACTTATAGTATAAAAAAGTAATATACAACCATTTCTTATTGATCGGCCCTGTTTATGCGAAGTGATGATTGATTGACGATTGAGTGATGAAACGATGACAATTAGTAAGGTTGACTAGAATTGACATAAATTTGTGAAATCTAAGTGAACACATATTTTTTGTTTTTAACTACCTAGTAATTTTTACAAATGAACATATTTTCCGCAATTATCTAATAATTTATTGACTTATTTTCCTTTTGAAGATACTTTAGGCAAAAATAAAAATTTAAAATACTATAAAACTTTCTTAAATTAATTTTTCTGTAATGGGACAAAACTCTTAGATCATGTTACTGTTTCATAATAATGTCACATTTAGCCTTTCATAGATGAAAGTTAAGTAAGAAGAGAAGAAGTTAAGTAAAAAAAATAAAAAATTATTTAAAAAATAGAATAGTGTAGTTAACGTATATTAATCTTTTCAATTTTGGATTCATAAATTTTGTTTCCACTTAATTACTATATCACATTCAGGAAATAGCCCAATACAGAATTTTACACAATTTTAAACTATTATAAATTATTATAATTATATTTTTTTTTAAAATTCTTGTAAAAATTCATTATTCACTGGAAAATTTTTATTTCTTTAGACAATGGTGTCCTTAATATAACAAAAGCAATTAAAAGCTTTTCTAAGTAAATAATATCATAGTTTTATTGCATTCATTATTTTTCAATTCATAGCAGATTTTCACTTAGAATAGTGCAAGTTTGAAAAAAAAAATTAGGTGATTTACATTCTCCAAGATAAAAAAAATTCAGGAAATAGAAAGTTTTTTTGTGAAATTTCATTAAAGTAAGTTGGTGGTAGTGGTAGGGGAGGGTAACATGTAAAAAAAGATATTTTTTACCAAAACTTTCTAAAAAAAAAAATCTAAAAATAATTTTGTTCATTTGTGAATAAGTCATAAAAATTACATTAAAATCAGACAATTATTTGACTTTTACAAGTGTAACACTTACTGGGGCGTTCTTGGGTTGAACTCTTAGTCACTACCACCAATATGTGACCTGGTTGATCGGCGGTTGTTGCTACCTGGTGGGAACCTTTGGTCAGGGTACCAAATGGGATGGTCGGTCAATTCTAATGGCACGAATATATAACAGCTTTACACCAGATGCAACTGGTTCAACACCAGCTCTGTCATTCTCAGCTTGCTTCCAATGACTGGTTACTGAAGTAACTATCTTGATCTCAAGCCTAATCCACCCATGTTGTGATTTTGATCTTAGGTTGACAAGATCAATCAGACACCAGGGCCGTTGTGCAATGTGAGTCTAAACTGGAGGTGACGTCACACAAGCAAGCATGTTTAAAAAAAGCAAATCATCTTTTATCAGTTTGTTCTATACAGGAGTGTGTGTTCTTCCCAACCTGTTTCTACTGAGAGTGACACTTTTATACTTCTGGTCTTCTAAGTCAACTGGTTTAGTTTTTAAGTGCTGGCATAGCTTTTGTCAATATAACTTGCTGTTGGTAGAAAGTCAAAGTTGGAGACAGGAATTGTGGAATCTCTCAGTCAGCTTTTGTAGCTCTCCCCAACTGCAAAACGTGAACTAGCAAACTGCCCGAGGGCACTCGCTTATATGGACTTCATCCAAAACCCAGTGTGGGGTTAGATGCAACCTGGGGTCTTTAGTGAATCTCCAATTTCCAATAAGGGTCCCTTTATTGTCTGACCAGGAAAATTAATTACTTCTTATTTCAGGGGAGGGGATCCTTTCATCTGTGAGGAGAGGTTGCAGGATAGCTATCCTCCTAAACTCCCTCCTCCTCACGTTAGTACAAATTCCTTTTGGTGGGCATTAGTAACTTCTCTGTCTCTCTTACTATTTTATCTCCGCCTATCACCACTGCTACCACATGCTGAATTGAATCAATAAATTTAAAACTAAAACAGTATTTAAAGCAGGAGTCAACAAACTTCAATTAGTTCACATATGTCAAATTAAAAAACAAATCAAACAAGAAAGGCGATATTGATGTCTATTTCATGCCACCTGCACATTCCACAACCCAATGAAAGAAGGAAAGTGTAAGAAAGGAAGAAATAGTAAAAAGTATTTGAAAGAATAACATCGAATGATTAAGGCAGTGTTTATTATTTAAAATTACAAAAAATGTGGGCTCCCTACAATCTGTATCAACCCATACAGAAAAATTTCTTTTGTCTGAAGACATTTTCTGAGCCAGGTTAAATGTTATTTGAACAGTGAATGTTAAATACAAATGTCTCCACTTGTTAGTTAAAATGTTCTGTACTCATAGTTTTAAAAAGTATGTTAACAACCAAAATAGTGTTTAAAAAATATATCTATGTACTAATTATCATCAATATTTAGTTCATTTGATAAATGATTTGTGTTTGAGTGCAGAAAGAATATATTAGATACATTTTAAATTGATGTCGTTTACTTCGTATCACTCAACAACAAATACCTTTTTCTATAACTGTTATGGGTTGGTTTTGTGCAATGTAGTGCTTTTCATGGGAAAATTTAGTTGTGTCTCTGGGATGCACAGATGGGAAACTTACTGCATCCTTTAAGATTTTTATGCATGAAGGACAGAGAAAACACATCTATCAGCATATCTGCACATGTAAGTACTGGTTTAAAATTTTAACATACATTTGAGATAAATATTTTTTACCATGAATGCAGTTATATTTTCATGAAATTCACAATTTCATATAAAAACTGAACTCCACATAAAATAGCAGGATATATTTTTTTAATATATATATATATATATATATATATATATATAGGGATGAAGAATTATCAATATTTATGCTATTTATATTTAAACCACTGTGCTCATCTTTGGTGTTAGCAAAATGTTTTCGTCGCAGCAGTTGCAACTAATCAGTGGGCAGGTTAGGTTTAAGGCTCCAAGTTCACTACAGAAAATTTTCCTATGGAACAATGGCCTAGTGGATTAAAGTGTTGGTTTGTGAATTTGGTGATTGTAATTGTGAGTTCAATTCCTGGGTTGTATGTACTTGCACTCAGTGGAAATGAGTGAGCAGTAACTGAGCAGTGCTAAATAAAAGTAAGAATTAAATGAGATTCCTAGACATGAGCAGTGGGATGAAAACAGTCTGTTCCAATAGATTAAATAAAGGGTTCAGAATAGCATCAGAATTCCCTGTAAGTTACCCAGATTTTTTTCAGATCGAGGAAGACTAGCGGACACAATGTGTGAAACATTGTAATAACAACAACAAAGATGAAGACAATAGTTGAAATATAAATCATGTAAATATGGATATTTATTGTATGTTTTACTACTGCGATCAGCATGCACATCTGACATGTTATATTTTGACCATTATACTTTCTGACACTTTTCAGGTGTCACTTTTGCTATTTTCATACTGAACTGTTACATAATATCAATGTTAGACAGTCTCCTGAAGAAGAGACTTGAAGCAACAGAAATGTGGTTCTACAGAAGGATGTGAGCAATGACAAAGTTTTAGAGAAAATGGAAACAAAAAGGACACTTATACTTAACATCAGGAAGAGAAAATTGAAGTTTCTAAGGTACATAATGAAAAAAGAAGGTTTGAAAAATTTGATACTCAAAGGATAGACTGAAGAGGGACAGAGGAAAGTAATGCATAACCTACTTAGGGATCTTGAATAAATGGATAACTGAACTAAAGTTTTCTTTTTTTTTAACTTTAACCAATTGGGGTCATAGGGGCACCACATGTACTTACTGCAGCCATAGCAGCAGCAGTGGTGTGTCTTGGGTAATGTAGCATGATGGAGACCAACACAACCAGGCTGGTTTTGAATTCAGATTTTCCTTTTCGTTTTTTAAAAATAAAGTCAGTGGCGTTACATATTTTAAACCATTGTTTCTTAAAGAGTTCTACTTATATTATTATTACATTTCTTGAATTTATTAAATAATCGAATGAAAAGTAAAATTATTACAGTTTTAACTTTATTAAAAAAACAAAACAAAACAAAAAAACACGTAATTTTGTAAGAGCACCTGTGGTTGACTTGTCTTCTTTGTCATTAGCAATTATCTCCCTTGGTAGGCAATCGCTCATTGACTTCTTGGTTCACAAAATATCACTAGGAAGAAATTGTTTTCACGATGAAACAGACGCACAAAAAGAAACGGGTAAGTGGAAGGTTCCTCAATCGGAACAACACATTAATCGCAAAATTAAAAATCAATTGCACTGATAACATGAAAATAAAATGGAAACGATATTAAAAGTACTTTTTGTTAAGGCAAGGGCTTTCAGAATTATTTTAATTTTGGAAAAAAAATTGACCAATTATGTTCTAATTTGTTAGATTCATTGTTAAGTAATTTCAACGTTTCCTTTATTTTAATTACGGTAAATTTTGGTTTTATTTCCTGAGCGCTAAAAATCGCTTAAAATTTTCCAAAATTGTCATAATTCCATGCTAATGTACTTGCTGAACTCAAATTAACAATTAAATTATGAAGAAACCGTACCATTTTGGAGTTATCGACAAGAAAAAATTGGACTTCTTGTTGGTCATTTATCCCCCATTACTGCCAACATGATTACTGATTCACTGTGTAGTACCTACGCAGACGTAATCAAAAAATTTGGCCTATTTACTTCTTTTACAGAATTTCCTTGCAGAAAATCACTATGCACTACCATAAAGAAATGTAATTTTTTTTTTTTTTTGGTAAGTGTAGTTTTATTTATAACAAAAACAAATTAAATAATACAATAGAACCTTTTTTCCATTTCGAATAGCAATGATAAAACAAATTAAATAATAAAAATAAAGCATTTTTTATATTTTAAAACTGAAAATAAAAAAAATGAATGCACAAATTTGGTAAAGTAGAAGGGTTGATTGTATTATTTCATTTGTTTTTAATTTGTCCCCTTTTCTACACAGAAAGAAAACCCCACCTCTAACCTTAACACCTAATTAAGGAACATGAACAGGCGATGGGGGGAGAGAGAGAGAATTATTAATTTGAACGACTTCATTTTCCACATAGGTTCCCAGTGAACTTCTATGCAAGATTGTCCCTTCTGAGCTGGAAGAGTGTCCAAGGGGAGCAAGTTACAAAGATTTTAAGTTCCAGATATATTTTTATATCCAGAAAGTCCTGACACTTAGGAAGTGGAAAGAAAACAACAAATTTTGATCTCTGTCTGGCAGAATTTCTAATGAGTATTGCATTTCAAGCTTGTTCCACATGGTTGCGCCATCAATGCTAAACTGTATTGCCAGAAGTTAGACTGCATGTACAACAAACTAAAGGAGTGTTCTGTTTTGGTCAGTCAAGGTTGGGCTTGGTTTCAGCAAGACAGTGCAAGGCCATGCACTGCCAGGTTGACTAAGGAAAAGTTCAAACAGACGATATTATGATTCTTCCACATTCACCATTCAGTCCCAATGCTGCTCCAAGTGACTATGGCCTGTTCTGATCAATGGAACACTTCCACTGTGACCAGCAATGCAATACTTTTGATGAAATTAAGGAAGCTTGTTTACAGTTTTTTGATTCAAAGCCAGCGGACTGGTATCTGGGACGGATTCGAGTGCTGGCTGATCACTGGCAGAAGATCGTCAAGAATGATGGGCTTTATTTTGAAGAATAAATGTTGGTGTTGCTCCATAAATTTTTGTTGTTTCCTTTCCACTTCCTAAGTGAGTCAAGACTTTCTGGCCAACCTAATATTTTGCATAATTTTTTTTTCTCTCCAAAAGTGCTCTTTTTAAAATATTAATAAAACTGAAAGCTTAAGAATAATCACTGCTCTCTTAAATGTTACCAGAATGACTTATTCTTAGGTCAAGTTATAAATAATTCCTGCCCTGAAAAAGAAGAATGAACAGAAAGGCCAGTAACCTTAACTAACACTTTATTTGCCTTCAGTCAGTCAGTTAAGTGCCACACATGATACATGCTTAGGTGAACATGTCTCTTTCAGTTCATAACTGACACCACAGATCTTACAGTAGGTTGCCATTTCTTTCTGCAATAGACTGGTTGCCAACCAATGCTATATGACAAAATCTGTTTTGCTATTCACCCCATAGCTGGGGGAGCAGAGATGGATTCATACCTTTCCTAAGGCTGTTTGTATAAGTAACTAATGAACATGACTGGAATTCCAACTTTGCTTTCCGATTTCTCATCTTGAGAATCCGTTATCTGTTACATCACACCACATCCCTTAAGAAAGTAAGGAAAAGTGAAGAAAATATAAGGCCTATCATAACAAGTAATTTGGTTTCTGTTTATCAACTTTGTTCTTCTAAAAATAAAGTACAGTTAGATTTCATTCAGTTACATAGTCGCCATTATTTGCGGTGACTTGTCACTTATCAGTCAGCCCTTTGATACCTTTTTAGTAAAATTTCCATAAGTTTCGAAGCAAAAAATGTTTTTGAAAAATTCTTAAATCTAGTCTTCAGTCAGTACGAAAAAGGTAATAATTGGCAGGTGAATATGTGTAGAACAAACCAACCAAATCCCCAAACTTTTTCCTGTCTTATTCTTGCTGTACACGTGTTGTTATTGAGGAGAGCATAATGACGAGTGCAGGACACTTTTCAACCAAACGTTTATGGATATGTAAATGTGCATTTAGTGTTTCATTACACTTTAAGAATTCCAATAATACCTTCCTTCCATATTGAACCTGGTTATACGTAACTGCTAGGAATGTTTAGAGGGACATTACTTATGAATTATCCATTTAAGGATTTAATGAAAACATTCTTTATCTGTCTATATTTCTGAGATTATGTATTGTAATTATTTACATAGTTCAGACTGTTGCCTTATTCATGACGTTTCAGCCTTCTTCAGGTGATTGGAATTTTGAACTGAACTCTATTTCATCCACTGGAGTAGATTCTTCTAGTTCCACATGTCTCTGTAGTCTCAACTCTGTAGCCAGGTATTGAACTCGGAACTCTTTGGGTCAAGTCCCTGGATTCAACCAAAACTTTTATTCACTGGACCATGTGTCCTTGAGGACATCAGTGTATGAATTTTGGGGACTTATAAACGTAATGTCTCAGTAAACATTTTTTTACCAGAGTTCATATTACAATTTTGTTGTTATTGTTTTTCTCTAGCACTTTGTATTACTGGTTCCCATATTGTATTCATTTCTATGCTTGGCTGGCTTAGGAGATTTTTGTGGTCTAGCATTTGTGCTGATTCCTTAAGTTTTCATATTTTCCAGTGATGTTTGCTATTATTTCAACCTCATGACTAGGGCAATGAAGATGAGGACAAGAGTCTGCAGAATGTAAATAGTGTAAAGATTCTTTATATTTAACAATTTTTTTTCTGTGTGGCTGTCTAGTGTCATATACGTTTTCATTTAGAAATATCTTCATTTACATAAAAAGTGCAGAAATTACTTACCAAAATCTTTCTTGGTACATGCTAAATCAGAATATAATGGTATAAATATTGTAGTTTTGGTGTTTGTCAGACACACAGGCATATTATAGAAAAGTTTAAGTGGATTTTAATGGCATGCCAAAATTGATTTATTTTGGTTTATTTGTAGGGAAAGTGGACAATATTTTCATTTTCAGATATAATCCAAATGATTTTGAGAATGTTCTAATTCTATTTTTAATATTTTTGAATAGTTCTTTTAGGCTGTTTGCCTTGAAGAAATTGTGTCTTTTAGAGTCAAGATCCATGCATTCAATTAGAAAATGTTTTACTGTATATTGGGTTTGACATGTAGGACACCATATTGTTTTTTCTTATTTCAGTAAGAATGAATGCATAATTTTAGTCTGACCTATTCTCTTCAGAATTTTCCATAATGGCATTTTTTCTGAGGCTTGGTAAGAATGTGTTTACTTTATTTTGTGATTTTTCTGCTCCATGTTCTTGCTGTTGATTTTGCATGTTTCTTAATTAATGGTTTTAGGTCAGTATATGGCATTTGGTAGTTTTCAGGAACTAGTCTTAATGCCTGTTTAGCACTTTTGTCTGTTCTATCATTGCCCTTAATTCCTGTATGGCTAGAAATCCAGATGAACAGGATTTTTTTTTTTTTTTTTTTTTTTTTTTAAAGTAAAGATGGTATGGATTTTTTCCAATAATTTAGCTATCAAAGGGCTTTCCAAATTTTTGTTGATAAATATTAATACTTACATGGAATCAGAAAAGATGACAAATTTTGAAGATTTTTCTTTGGTGATCACATTGATGGCTATATCTATTGTTCTGGCTTCTGCACTTGATATGGAGGCTACATTTGGAAGACATTTTTTAATTGTTGCATTATTAAAAATAACTGCACATCTTACTCTCTTGTAGTCTTTGAAACCAGCAGTATAGATGTGCATATATCCTGGATATTGTTGGATAATATTTTGTAGTTCCTCTTGAAAAGTGACTGGGTTTGTATTTTGTTTTAAGCTCTTATTTATATTGAGGAGACTTTGGGATGCCTTGTTGTCCAAGGTGGGATTTTAAGTATGGTGGATTTGTACATATTTGTAGTTTGGAAACACTATTTACATTATTCGGACTATTGTCCTCATCTTTGTCGCCATATTTATTATGTTTTGGCTGTTGTACACTCCGGCTTTCTTCAGGTGGTTGGAATGTTGAACTGAACCCTTTATTTTGCTCACTGGGGTAGAATGTTCTAGTTCCATGTGCCATGTCTAATGGATGTCAGTTATCAGTTATCTCCTGTTAATTCATCTCCCCAAGTTCTCCACCGCCTTAACCAGGTATTGAACTCACACTCTTTGGGTCCTGTCACTGGATCTAACTAATGCCTTTATCCACTCTGCCATGTGTCCTTGAGTGCAGTGTAACGTTATAATAAATATGGCGACAAAGATGAGGACAATAGTTCGAATAATGTAAATAGTGTACATAATACCTCATCTCAGAAATATAGACAGGTAGTTTGGAAACTTCTATATTCTCATCTATTTGCAAGCTAAAGGTTTGTATTGCTTTCTCTTTCATACTGAATAAAGTTTTATAATTAACATTAAAAGCACAGGTGTATGCTGGGTTGTTAAGTTTCTTGAAGGAGATTCATAGGCTTCAATACTTAGGCTTTCTTCAGGAGATATTCTGAAAGCTCCCAGGGAGAGTCTCAATCCTTCATGATGGATAGGATCCTCTAGTTTTATATATGTTGCTCTGGTAGCTCCATAAATTAAGCAACTGTAGTCCAGTTTAGAGTGTATTAAAATTCTATATATCTTTAGAAGGGTTTATCTGCACCACAACCTGTGTTTTCAATCACTCATAGGTTTAGAGACTTACTGTATCTTTGTTTCAAATATTTGATATGAGGGATGAAATTTAACTTTTTGTCAAAAATGATTCCTGGGTATTTAAACTGTTCAACATTCCTAATTTCTGTTTCCCCAATTTTAAAAAGAGATCCATTGTGCATTTTTCTTTTGTTGCAGAAATGAACACATTGTGTCTTGGTTGTTGATCATTTAAAGCCATTTGTTGTGGCCCAGTGACTTATTTTGTTTAGACATTGTTGTGTTCAATTGTGTGTATGTTTTTAGATTGATAACACACTAGGAAGTCGCCTAATACATATAGGGAGCCATCCACTTCTGGGTTTAAACATAATGTTAAACAAAGTAGTTGACAGTATACTTCCATGTAGGACACCTTCCTCCTGGATTTTAGCATCAGAGAGGATAAAACCCACCTGTACTTTATTAAAAATTATCTCTCAGGAAGAACAAGTAAAATTTGGTAGTCTACCTTTGAGACCAAGATGGAAGTGGTCTCTTATCATGCTACGTTTCCAAGTTATATCATAAGCCTTCTCTATGTCAAAGAAAATGGCAACTGTTCATTTTTTATGAAGGCTTCTTTTATGTAGGTTTCAAGACATATTAGATTATCTATTGTACTTCTTTGCTTTCTAAAGCCACTTTGATATTTTGTGAGTATTTTGTTAGTTTTTCAAGATACCAATTTAGACTTTCACTAATAATCCTTTCTAATGTTTTGCATAGGCTGCTATATTGGAAGGTAGTTAGATTTGTAATACCCTTTCCTTGTTTTGGTATTGGCATTACTATGGCTTCCAGACATGATTTAGGGAGATTGCCTGTATACCATATATTGTTAAGAATGTCCAAGACTACTTTTAGGGAAGTTTTAGGAAGCTGTTTTAAGAACTGATAGTGCATTTGGTCTAGCCCTGTAGCTGTATCATGGCATTTATTAAGTGAGTCTTCCAATTTGGTGATACTGAAAGGATTATTATAAGTTTCTGTATTTTTTTTATATGTAATTTATTTTTTATTTTTTCAAGATTGTGCTAATATTTTTGAAAGATTTGGGAGTAATTTTTGGCTGATGAGTTATATTCAAATTCATCTGCTAGTAGATTAGCTATTTCTTTCCTTTCTATACATTTTTCTTTGTTTGATTTAATCATTTGTGGTTGACAACTTACCATTTATCATATTTCATATTTGTGTATTTTCATTCAACTTGGAAACATTGTTTTTCTCTTGCTGTTTTTTTATGAAACAACTTGCCTTTGCATGGGCCTGTTTATATTATCTGTTGTTGGATTAAGTTTAAATTTTCACAATTAATTTTTCCTATGTTTTATAGCTTCTTTACATTTTGGTTGGCTTTATGCTTTGTTTGTATTTGACTAGATATTTGGGAGATTTTTTATTCTGTTATGTTTATTAATGTATTGGTGAAAGTTAATATTGGATTGGGTTTTTCTAATATTTGTTCATTAATTTGTTCGGCCCAAATTTATTAAGCTATGCCAATCTGCCTTATTCAGCTGCTATTTGGGCGTTCTTTCATCTAGTATTGGTTATACAATGTCTATGCAAATAGGGAAGTGATAACTTCCACACTGTTATCATAGATTTTCCCATTGAGATCCAGAAAAAGGAAGAAGAGAATATTGCTGACTCTAGAACTGACAAAGCCAATGCCTACATTCATCCAGCCACTGGCCAGATGAATGTAGGTATTAACTTTATCATTTAGAAGATATGAATTTTAATTTTGAATTCAGTTTTCTATAATACTTTCATTGAAGTTAGGTTTATTGTTGTGTTGTGGCACAATAGTAAAAGAAGAAAATCAAGTCGAGGTTGGTTTAAAGAACAAGTGTATTTAACATTACAGATACAAAGGTAGGAAACACGGGTACTACTCAGCTAGGCAGTTGTAGTACTGTCGCTGCTTTCTGCCGGGTAGGAATTACTGGCACTATATATAGTGAGAACCGGTGTAATTCCCTTGTGTTAGGAAGGCCGGTGTAACATTTATTAATGCTCCAGAGTATATTATGGACATTAAAATCTCCCAATAGTATAAAGGGGATGGTTAATTGTTATATAAGTTTATTTATTTCTACTTGTTTTAAAGTATATTGGGTGGGTGGGGGGTGCATTGAGCATACTGTAAAGGATCAATGGATTCTGACCCGAATGGCAGTAGCTTGTATTTTTGTGTCTAGTTTTAGTAACTTGTGGGGGATGGTATTTTTAACCAGTATTGAGGTTACTATTATTACTGGTATACAGTTGGCCTATTATTTACACAATTGTAGGAGTATTATTATAGATCTGATAACCTTTGAATGTAATATTACTATTCTCTTTCAGCATTGTTTTTGTAAACATATGTTTGGATTGCTTTCCATCATAAGTTTCTGGATTTCTTCATAGTTAGTTTTAAGGTATCTGCATTTCCACAGAATAATATTGGTTTAATATTTCATTCTATTTTGGTGTTTTGTATTGTAGGTGAAGAGCCTATATCAGTTTCCATTTTTTCACGATTTTCAAATGTGTTCTTTGTTTCAATTTTGATGTTTTTTTTGGGTTTTTTTATGTTTTTTTTTGTGAGTTTGTCATTTCATCTTTTTCATTAAGTCTTTGGGGTGATGTTTGATTTAGTAAGGGTGATTCTTTCTGTGTTGGATATATTGGTTTATAGTATTTTTATCAATCACTGTAATTCACTTATTAGAGTTGTCATGTTTCCTTCATTTTTTTTTATACTTGCCTGGATGTGTTTTCCTTTTTCATTTGCATTCATTTTTGTGACTTTTGAATAAGTTGGTGAGTTGGCAGCGGCCTCTCTGTTTCCTTACTTCTGGAAAGGTAATATTTTGTGTGATTTTGGTTTTTATAATTTCCTCCTTCTCCCAGATCTTGCATTTTAGATCGTCCTTACAAGTTGATTCTTTATGCCTTGGTTCAGATATTCTGCATCTGACACAAGTTACAATATTCTTTTAAATGTCCATATCTCTGACAATTATAACACTTTGGCTATAAAATAACCAATTTTTATTTCTACTGGTGTTATAGGTTTGTTGAATGTTAAGAGATATATATAAAATGTGTGTGTGTGTGTGTTTGTGTGTTTATTATTTGATCTTGATTTTTTTATGCTTATTCTTTGTTCGTTGTGTGTTTTTTTTTAGTTTTTATTTCTTCTATGGTACAGAAATGCCAAGGGTTTCTCCCCTTGGCTGGTCAGGGCTACACATTCAGTATACTCACATTGGAGAAAGAAAGAAAGCAGATATTTGAAATTTCCAAGTTTTTGTACTCAAGATTAATATTTATTTTGGGAAAATATTGGTCCCTCCTCAGCACAATTGACCCTGCAGCCACTGCATTCTGATTTGTGTTTTTGCCAAATAAATTTTACAAAACCCCAAATGAGGGCTTGACATGACCAGTGGATTGATTGGATCAGACCTCTCCATTGCCCATCTAGCCCAAGTAAGGGCCAAAGGGGTTTGTTGGAATTCAGCAGTATATTAATACAACTCCTGAAGCCCTCAACCACCAGGATCCCATGCCAAATATGTAGCCTCATTTAGGGGGGGGGTTCCTACACACCCTCTGCAGAAGTGCAGTCAGTGCATTCTGCAGCCCCAGCCAATAGGGCAATTACACCAGTTGATATTTTTTTTACCTAAATCTTGTCAGGCAATGAGTACATGTTTCTGGGCTATTTTCACTATAATCACCAAGATCTTGGTGATTATAGTGATAAACAGGGAGAGAGGTTTTATGAGGATCTCAAAGTAATGGAAGGAAGAAAGATACAAAGGCAGATGGGATGTTAACGTGATAGCTGATTTCCGCTGGAGCATCAAAAGAGATCAACCTTTTCAAAATCACTGTAGAGTTTCCAAGAAGAGAAGATTTATTTATGAATGCATTTTTTATTTGTATCTTTGTTTTGATTCAAAAATTGATGGCACATGTTTGCATTAATTTATTTTTGTGTGAGAGTATTCTGAACTGAAAATTCATTCTTTAAGTTATTGGGATACTTTTTCGTTTATAAGTTATTTGAACTTGAACACGTTTAAGGTTGGTTCTATTTGTCCCTGGCATATCACTGTTAAATGGGTACTTTGGCCTATTTTAAGAAATGATGTGATGGAAAAAAATGAAGATTTTCAGATTTAGTGTGAAAAAATAGCCTAAGAACATGTCCCCATTACCCAATATTGGGTTGAAAAAATATTGACTGGTGTTATAGAAAAGATTAACCTTTATTTATATATTTCATTACTAGTTTGGTAATTGTCACTTTGTTGATTTCAAATCTAAGTTTGTTCATTTAAAATTTATTTTGTTTAACTTTTAGCACTCTGCATAATTAATATTACTTCCCTTCCCACAGGCAGTAACCTTACTGTTAATTTCACTTAAAGTTTTTTTTCTGCTATCATAGCAGAATATGACAACACAACTATGGAATTCAAACATACTATTGTTCAGGGATCAGCCACCTTCAGTGGTAGGATAAACTTTTTGTACAGCAAATGAAGTCATATGCAAATGACTTGAAAGAGCCCCATGTTTTTTCTTATACTCTTTTCCTGTTACCTAGGGTTTGTTTCATTTATAATCTAATTTCAGTTATAATTCTCAAGAAAAACATGTATAAACTTAATTTCATGTTATTAAAATTGCCTTTTTAAAACAATATAAATTATTGAGGGAATATATGGTATTAGCATAGAGAGAGAAAAAAACAAACTCTTTTGACCTGATCCTAAGATAAACTTTACCAAAAAGTTCTTTTAAGAAATGTATGTGAGGGTAACTACCTTTTTTCAGCAAGAGAAAAAAAGGCCACAAACTGTAACCAATGAAAAAAAAATGCAACTGACATGGTCTGAGAAAAAGCAGGAAAAAGTTTTAGCATTTATTGGTCAAGAGAGGAGAAGAATTGATGATTAGAATATTGGTGATGTTTTTTTTTTAAATAAAGATAAAATACACATTATATATTAATTTAAATGCAATAATTGTAATGGTGAGATGTTCTATTGCACATTTGTGGAAAGGATAAAATGCATGAAAACAAAACACACTATCTTTCTGAAGTGTTTTATATTTGCACTGTAATCTTCTAAACATTTCAGAAAGATAGACTAATTCTAAACATTAACTGTGAGCAAACTGTTCACATACGAATCAAGAAAGTATACAAAAATAGAAAGGAGTGTAAGACAAGGATGCACCTTTTAACCTTTTCAGCAACACAATCCTACCAGGGTTTATTATTTAGTGAACACAATCTTAACTTAGTATAAGCAGATGATACTCTAATTGATGGCAAACATGGAAGAAAACGAGCAAGTATCAATTGTAAGAAAGAAGCCTTACAAAAACTAAATAATATATAAAGTATCAGCGAAATGTTATTAGAAACCATGGCATTCTATATTACAAGCCTACTCATGGTGGAACTAAGAACCAGAACTATAGACCTTTCAGAAATTTTGAGATAAAAGAACTCTTTTTAAAAATATTTGTGATTATCCCCAAATATTATTACATGTGTTGAAAGTTAAATAAATGAAAATAGATATTTTTGGTGTGGGGGGCACTGACAGAAATAATATAAAATTTGATTGATTGGAGATTCATTTTCTATGGTTTATCAACCCATTGCAGGTTATTTCAAGCTGGAAAATATTTTTAGATAAGAATTTTTTTTAAGATAATAATGATTTAGTGATACAAATCTTACTAATTCACCTATAGCTGGATGAAGAGTGGGAGAAGAGGTGGATTCATACCTTTCTCAAGTGAATTTAACAAAACCAACAGGAACTCGGCTCTTCAATTAACAGTTCAGAGCCATTACACCACCTGCACATCCAAGCTTACAGTACCTGGTATTCTCACCCACTGACCAGGATTAATGTTGCTTAACTTTGATGGTCACACAGTAACCGGTGTTTAAATGAATTGTGGCTGTAAGCCAAAACAAAATCTCTGGTAAAAGCTATATTATAAACTTTTTTGTCTATGAAAGTTTCAAAACTTTTAGAACTGGTTCTTTGTTATATGCATTTTAATCTGTAGAATTTATGATTGCTGAAAGAAAAATAAAACAAGCATGAAAGTAACTTGTTATTATTCTAACCTATTTTGTCATAAACATACATTTTTATGATTAAAGTATCAAGAAATAAATTAAAAAAAAGACTCTTCTTCAGCAGGGTTAGAGTTAATGTTTTGTACACCACATTTACAAATCTAAAAATATTGAATTTAATTTATATTACATTAACTTGACTAACAATACATATTTGTAGTAAAATGATCAACAATACATTTCATCTGTAATTGAAGGCATACAGTTACGTTCAAAATACAAAAGTCCTCATATCTGAACTTCTCGATGTCATTATAATATGTTACATTCGAATATTTTTCTTTTCTTTACAGATAATTCTTAGTAACTTGAAATTTCTCAATTTATAATATCTTGCACAGAAACTTCAATTCAAAAGAAATTCATGTTGCATCAGAAATTAGAGATTATTGAAAAACTGAACAAGCTCATCGGACAAAGAAATCAAAGGAAACTCTTCTCAGACAAGCAAAATCAGCAGAGCACAGCAGTAAGACATCTAATAAAATAACTATTCATGAGCTAAAATCTGAAGTTCTTGACAAGAAACTTCACAACTGTTTTCAATCAAAGCACTCAGAAGGCATGGCTATTTCTGGTCCAATGATTATTGCCAAAGCTAACTCTATGTATGAGTAATTAAATATAGATACAGAATGGTTATAGACTTTCAAAAATCGTTATGGTATAAGAAATCTAAGCATTTCTAATGAAAGAAAATCAGTTTCCACTGAAGCAGTTTCATAGAGAATTTAATAGCCTCTTAGAAGAAAAAGTATTCACTGCTGATGAAATTTACAATGCTGGTGAAACTCCCACTTTGGATGATTTAATAGAATGGATAAATGAAGATGTTAATGAATTACAAAAAATTCAAGGGTAGAATCATTTCAAAATAATTTGGATTGTCAAGAAATAAAGGAAGAATCAAATTCCTCTGATAATTGTGAAAATATGAAAAAACTACTGATGAGATCATCAAATTCATGGAGAAAAAAAATTTTTGCTCAGTAGTACAGAACGTACAAGTGCACGTAATTTGAAAAAATGCCTTGCCTTAAAAAAAAACTAGAGCAGCGAAATGAGAAAAGAAATAAGACAATTGAAAATAAAACTTATTAAACATTGATGAGACACTTAATTTTTCATATATTGCAATAACTTCTTGTGTTTTGTTAAGTTATATTACACATGCCACATTATATCCGAATGACTTTGAAGTTCAGATATGAGGACTCCCACTGTATCTAGCATAGAGGTTGATATGTCACAAAATAAAATAAAATTTATGTATAAAAGTTTGCTCCTTGTATATTGTAGAACTCTTCATTTTTCTCAGTCTATTTCATTGAACTTAAAATAAAGAAAAAAATGAATTTCCTTCATGGAATATGTAAGTCACTAGTGAACAGTTAAAAAACAAAAACAAAACAGGCAAAGTTTTATATCCACCACATGGTATTTTTCTAATGTTTTATTTTTGTGTCAAACTGAATGGCTTTGCTTTTAATTTTCTTTTGTCTCTTATATGTTTTCCTTTTTTGCATTGTAAATTCATACCTTAATGAAAATAGATGTGTCAAGTGCAATGAGCACAATTCCATAGCATCATGAATGTTTTTCTCCACCTTTTATGCTGCATCTTCAAATGTATATTCTCTTTGAATGATAAATTGAGACAAACATTAAGGCAGAAAAATGAAAACATCATATACACATAAATTTTCAAAACAGAATTGTGTGAAATGCATTGGATTTTGTTTATGATGATATTTTAAATTTCATTTTTCATTATGAAATAGTTAGCTTCACAAACGAAGGATGTTGATTTCATGCCTTCAAAAATAACATATTTAAGTAATCTAACTTTCGACCAAGCAAAAGAAGAAAGAAAAAGGTGTATCAAAAAGTTGTTTTTCTTTTGATGCTATTATTATGGTACACTCGCAGTAATTTTCATTGTTTTAAAAGGCTATTTTTAGAATTTTAATAAAATCATAACATGTGAACTTACCCCCCACAAGTAGTAATCTGAGGTAGTTAGGGCTATGAATAAATGTATAAGTTTAGTTTTACATATTACGGGTTTGTTCAAATTATAAAAATAGCCTTTGAAAACATCAAAAATTATCAAGGTAGCATATAATAACAACAGTGTCAAGAGGAAAACCACTCTTATCACACAGTTTGTTTTTTTGCCTGATTCCACTTAAACTTTGCTAGAATATAAAAAATTTTGTTTCCTTGTATTTTATGTTCAGTATTTCCTGAATATTAATAAAACTAAATTTAAAAAAGGGTCTATTTGTATGTTCTATTCTTATATGGAAAAAAAGTAATTATGCTCCTTTAAAAATTTACCCATAAAACATTGGAGAATGGAAGGAACATAAAAGTCATGTTGAAATAAAATGGTTCCACCAAGCTGTTTGCTTTTCTTTTATTGTGACAAGATATGTCAGCAATGCATACTGATATCGTTTTAATACTGGTCTGTTTTATCCAAAGGATTATTTCACAAGTCTTCTAATCCAAGTGGTTGATTGTAATTAGCCTTAGAAATTATGCTTCAGATATGACAACTATTTTCTTTTTATAACTACTAAGTGTAACAGAATATGAGAAAATGAGAACAATAAAAGAACAGGAATTAAGATAGTATATAACGATTGACACTGATCTTCAAAAATTTTGATGCAAAGTTGACTGGAAGTGCAAGAGAAGAAACTGTTACCGTATATGCCCCACCAGTTTTTCAGCTCAGAGTTGTCTTTCTATAATGGTTGCCAACCAGAGCAAAAGAGTCCAGTCTACTCTGCTATTTAATATATAGTTGGGAGGAGAAGTGATTGATTCATACCTTTCCCAAATATATTTGTGTGAATGTGATCATGGCTCACTCACTTCTTGTCTCAAGCCTTTAACCATTACACTACCTGCACATCCTGATGATCAGAGACTCACATAATCCAATTACAGAGAGGCATCAATTCAACAAATGTAACCATAACCATTTACCCAGAGAAATATATGGTGGTATTGTCAAATGACAGAGATGACATATAGCAAGACCAGCTTGTACATGGGATTGGAAATGATGGAATGAGGATGCTTTTCATTGGAAACTGCAACTTCTCTGGAATCAGACATTCGTCAGTCAGCAAGGATTCAAAGATGCAATCACCTTGGAAAATGTTTGAATGAATTAGCAATATTAAATGTTTACATGTCAGGGAAGCTGCATCTTTAATTATTCATCATTCCAATTAATATTCTATCAATGACATTAAATCTACTCAATTAACTTGTATTTTTTCAAGTTTCTTTTATTATTATGTTGATAGATGTTTAAATATTTACCTGTTTCATAAGCATTTGATGATATTTAATGATGCTGCTATGGTGAATCTTTCAGATTAAGATGTTTTAGTTCAGAGTAATCTTGTTGCAGAATCTCCATGTATCAAGCAGCTGACATGGCACTTTTCATTTCCACACTGATTTCTGAACTGACAACAGGTAAAAACTGATCCAGAGGTAATTACTGATTCTATGTGCCACTGACTATAGGCTGCATCTTGAAGCAGCAAATTTACCAAAATCTGTCACAGAAAAAAAACAATTATGTATTGTAGTAAGTAATATGAAAGAATTGAGACTGGTCAAATCAAAACCTGGGAACAGTTGGCGGATTGCCTTACTAAGCCTGAAGCATCACTATTAATATTAAGAAGTGTTCTCAAAAAAGATGTATTACAGAATTCCATTTAATTTTTCAGATTTTCATTTCATCCCAAACAAGGCAATAAAGCCACTAGGATGCAAGAGGTTACTGAGTGTTAGAGAATATGAGAAAAACTACTATTAAGGAGAAAGGACAATAAGAATTAAAAGACAATTGATATTGTATTTAAATTTTTCAGTTCAAAGTTGACTGGTAAGCATTGGTCTTCAAAAATTTAAATGCATAGTTGACTGGGAAGCAAGGAACCTGAAGATACTTCCACAAGTGAGAAGTATGATAGAAGAAACTGCTAGCATAGAACTTACAGTTACATCTGCCAATTCAACTATAAAATCATGAGATCTTGCTGCTAATCTAGTACTGTGCTTAAATTCATAAAGTCTAGGTACCACAGATTAAAGTTCATCAGAACAATTACTGTGAAAATACTTATAGAAAAGACACAGGAAAGTTGCAGTGGGAAAATGACTGAAGCAGAGATGCCAGGTCAGGGCCAATAACATTGCAGACTGAATGGTAGACATAAATATGTAAGATAGATTTGGGCAAGAAAAATTGTCTAGCACGACATAGCTGCTAGGAAAGTTGGTTCACTGATTCAATATACTCTTTCCACTTCATGACAGCTGAAAATGTTACTCTGAAAAAGGTGTAATGGGCCACTCTCCTGAGATTAGCATCAGCCATGCTGGTAGAAAATAAAAAGGGTTCTCACATATGATTAAAAGAGAGCAGTTTTGTTTTGGATGTATTAATATTAACAAACTATTCCTTGCCCCATTTAACAACAGATTGTAGGTTATTATCAAAATAAAACTATTTTTAAAAAAAAAAAAAGTAGAGGGTGCTTATGAAGTTTCTATTAGCTGAATTATTGGAACCTGTCCACTCCTCACTTCTACAATTTAGCCAAGTTCTATAAACAAACTGAATTTTGCTGTCTAGAGAGTGTGTTCTGGAATTTTCAGAAAGATCTATATTGTTTACAACTATGCTAGTAAATAATTTGTTTTAAATAAAACTACATTTTTTAATTTAGGGTCTCTTTTATAATGTATGCTACAAGCCCCATACTAGTTTAATCCAGCCCTATTAGGAAATTCACCTTGAAAATTAGAAACAAACAACAAATGCATATCTCAAAAGGAGAAATGGATAAACAAAATACATTTCAACAAAATACATAAACAAGGAAAACACTTTTCAAACAACAATAATAACAATTTGGAACAAGCTCAAAATGATAAAAGGGGACACATGTCTTTGAGAAGAATTTCAGACTGACCAGTATATTTTTTGATTGATTCATTTTCTATGACTTACCAACCTTTTGCAGGTTATTTAAAGCCAGAAAATATTTTTAAACTAAGACTTTCTTTTAATAACATATAATAAAGACTGTTGTAAAAACTGAAAAAACACTGCTGTAAAAACTATTAGCAGTTTCATACCATAGCCAAGTGTTTCTCAATTGGGGTCCCCAGAACGCTAGTCTTCTGTGAGGAACTGATAAATAAGCTATTGCCTTTTTGATTGTTTTTTATTTTATATTCGTAATTTTACTATACACATATGGCATATTGAGGGAAAATCCTTGGTTATTATAATAAAGGCTTCAACCTCATATTATTTAATATTAGGATAATCATAGGGAATGTATGTAGCGATGTCTGCATGATGTCAGTGTGAAACTGCCTTTGCTGGTTAGTGGACAGAACCTGTATGTGGTGGATGCATGGTGTCCATATATTATGTTTACTATATGAACTATGATAAAAATATTAAAGAGATATTAATAATATATATAATTTTGGCAAACATGGACATTCATGCCCACAAAAATAAAGGAATGTCAAAAGGGCAGTTTTTCCATTGACACAACTATTATTTTGACTACCTTCACTCCTCAGCAATGTTTATTCTTTTAAAAAGTTATTAGTATGGTAATAACACAAACATAGGTACCTCCAATAAATCACTGGAAAAGGGCATACCATGATGAAAAAATGCCCCAAACTTAATAAAACAAATTTTATCGTCAAAATATTTGTTGTTATTAAGAGGAAAGGCCAAAGTATTTTTTAAATTATTTAAAAATTTTTTTACTCCTAACAAATTCAAAATTTGGGTTAAAAAATCATTTTTTTTTTTTGTCAACATTGTAACAGAGCCAGTAATGAACATTTTTGCATTGCCGTTTCCAGTAAAATAACACATTAATTTTGAAATTCTTGCAAAAATCAAATAATTGTTGGATTTTAATGAAAGTTTCAGGACTTTTTCACAAATGAATGAATTTAATTTCGAAATTATTATTTTTGGAAAATCTTGGTAAAAATATTTTTTTTTATATTAGTTAAAAAGCAGGACGCCTTGGAGAGTGTAAATCATCAATTTTCTTTTTCAAACAATTACCAAATTTCCTAAAATCTGCTCCAAATTGTAAAATAAAAACCATCTAATTATTTAATTAGATAAGTTTTTAATTGCTTCTATAAATAATATATATTAAGGAGATTATAGTATGAAGAAAAATAATTTTTCAGTGAATAATGAATTTTTACAAATGTTTGTATTTTTCTTTTTTTAATTATAAAGTTTCAAAAATGTTTTAAAATTCTTCCAAATATCAATAAAGTTATTAAGTGAAGACTATATTTACTAAGTGAAAGTTGAAAAGCTTAATACAAATCATCACACCGAAAATTTTTACAATAATTAAAAATTATTTTTTTTGTATCTAAATGTTTTTGTTTTTTTAAGTATGGTGTTTCATATGCAACATGATTGTTAGAAAGTCACGTTTTTCAAGGGATGTCCCCCTTTTGCTCATAAACCTTTTAGTTTTACTTAGTTAAGAAAAATAATTTGTTTTTATTTAGTTTTTTAATTTTTTAAAGTTTCTTTATTCTTTTTTGTGAGTTATATTTTGATAAAAAAACGTTTGAAAGGTAACATTATTTCATTTTAAACTTAATATTTACTTTATTTTATACTTTATTGCATTTACATTTGAAATTAGTTTTCTTTTCTTATTTTATTTCTAATTGTGGTAGGTACCTCCACTAATTCTCAATACCTAAGTTTTAAAAATGAATTTAAAAAACAAAAATGAAAAAGCTTTCTTGAAGCTTTCATTTTAGCTTTAATTGAAAGCTAAATGATTAAAAAATAAATTTTTGCTGTTTCCAGTAAGCAAAATACATTGGTGCATTTTAAACAGAAATTATATATTGATTAGAATATTTTTTGTATTTCTTTTGTCAAAAGAAATAAAAAATCTTGCCAATTTTTTAAACGAAAGTTAATTCTCGTTTTTAAAAATTTTGTAAAATACAATATATGTTTCTGAAATGTTGAGGAAAATTAGCAAATTTAAAGTTAAGATAAATTAAAATGTGTACATTGCTGACACAAAAAAAATTAATCAAAATTTTGAATGTGGTAGAAAGTATTAAAAAATTAGAGGTAACTCAATAATTTATGAAATGTTATTAATTTAAGAAATTTTTATTCTAAATTTTATTATATTTTAGAAAGCATCTTCAGTCATAAGGTTAAGTATCTAAAAAAAAAATTAATAAAATATTAGACAATTGCTTAAAATATTTTAATTTAAAAAATTTTTTAAAAACAAACTGTTTTTACTTAGAACTCATGAATTTATGTCAATTCTGGTCCACCATACTTACCTTGTCAACACCTTTGACCATCAATATATTGATGGATACATGAGAATAACAGACCCTGTGGTCAAGAAATGATTGTATAGAAAATTTTATGCTATAAGTAAGTAATATTTGTTTCAGAATAGATTAATTTTAAATTTGCTAATTTTCTGCAAATACATATTTCAGAAAGATATATTTTATTTTTGCAAGATATTTAAAACTGAGAATTAAGTTTTGTTTACCATCTGTCAAAAAAATTAAGAATGGACATTTCAATTGGTTTTTCTGAAAAAAGAAAAGAAAAAATGAATTGACTAAAAGTGAATCTAATTTCTTTTTGAAATACACTACGGTATTTTGCTTTCTGAAATTAGAAAATTTAATCCTTTAGCTTTGAATTAGGCTAAAAAGAAAACTACAAGAAAGATTTTTCATTTATGAAAATATATTTAAACATTAGGTATACCAAATTTTTGGAGGTACTTACATAAACATATGATGGAAATGAATTTAGACATTTTCTTTGTTCTTGAGAACAAAAATAATAAACACTATTTTTTAGATTGTTTATTGGAATAGTTGACAAATCATTGTCTAATTGCCAACTGATTCAAACGTTATAAAATGGTAAATAAGAATTTCCTTATAGCTGGTTCACATATTTGAATAATTTAGTAAATGTTTATAAATCTAATTCTTGTAAATAAACAATCTAATAAATACTATTTAATATTTTGTTGTAAATTCTCAAGAACAAAAAATGTATAAATTCACTTTCATCATATGTTTTCGGTTTTCATATTTATTTCTTTATAAATTGGTAAATGATAAATATTGCATTAGTTTTAATTATATTAGTTTTTAAAATGTTGTAAATGTTAAATTATTCTTGTAAATAAACAATCTAATAAAAAATAGTGTTTATTAATTTGTTGTCAATTCTCAAGAATGAAAAAAAATGTATAAATTCACTTTCATCATGTTTAAGTTTTATTATAATTCTAATCACTTTTTAAAACAAACATTGCCAAAGAGTGAAGGTAGTTAAAATAATACTTGTGTCAATGAAAAAACTGTCCTTTTGACACTTTTTATCTTTTGTAGGTATGATAGTCCAAGTTTGTGATAATTTTTATGCAGGGACTCCCAGAGAAATTAAAACTATTTCAAAGGTTCCACAAGGGTAAAAAGTTTGAGAAACACTGCCATAGGCTGTCAAATGTTACAATATGTCTGGTTGATTTCTATTGAGATTCTTGAAGTAACGAGAGTAGTTAATAGCAAGGGTGGATACTTTTGTTGGAGAGTCCTTCAGCTTGTAAAGAGAAAGAAAAGGGAGAGAATTCTCTTGACACAACAAAAGGTATGAACTACCCAAATGAATGTGCAAACCCATTTATATAGACATTTGTCCAGGGAGAAGACATTAAAGGATGCTACCTTCCCACAAAAATGTTTTTGTCAGGAATGCTAAAGGCTCTGTTCAAAAGTACTTTCAACCAGATTCAGGGCCCAACTATTTTGGTAAAAATCAATGTAATTTTGGAGAATAGCCCATTAAATAAACAGTTTGGACAACTCATTAAAATTGGTTCAACTTCCTTTTGAATTTACTAAATCTTACTAGGTTTATTTAGGTTCAAATCCTAGTGATGCCTTCCTCATAATCATTCTATAGATTCTGGTTAATATTTCTAAATAGAATCTTCTTCCCTCAGATTACAATCTGGTCAATTAATCTTCCATATTATTTTTCTATTTAGTATTATTGTTATTCTTTCACTCAGAATCCTCAAGTCACCAAGTGACATTTCTTGCATTATGATGATTCAATCAGGGTCACTGCTCTGTTAAAAGACATCACTAAACAACTTCAAATTTAACTACAATCAAACTTTGCACCTGTACCAGTGAAACAGTTACTCCACTTGGGACTACTGAGGTAGCTGTTATATTGAAAGGTAAGAAATACTTATGGTTTTCCACTAGGGGTGAACCAATAGAATAGAACCAAACAGACATTTGTAGTCTTTGAGCTCCCTGAATGATATTTTATCTCATTTATGGAACTGTTATTTGTACTTCAGAGGAAGAAGAAAACAACACTTTTACATTTGTAATTTAAAAATAGGGATTTTAGGTCTAAAATCCCAAGTCTACAGTAAAGAAACCAAATTCCTTAGAGCTTAAAAGATCTATATCATGATTTCCTGATAAATATAAGAAAATTTATATTGAAAACTGATATTTTGTTCTCAATACATAGCAGCAAAAGTAGGTATCGCTATTCACTCTTTATGATAGAAATCATAAAAGTCAACCACAACAAAGTTAACTGTCAAAAGAAACTCCACAAAGATCTACAAATGATTAACAAGAAAATTATTTATACAAGGACATTTGGGAAGATTTTGAAAATTAAAAATAATACATTTATTAAATTATAAATGAATATGAAAAACAAAGCTAAAAACAAGTTAACCTCAAATTAGGTAAGACAATTTAAACACAATCCTGTAAAAATAACTTTGAAAATTGTTTAATCGTTAAACATAAACCAGTTGAAAAATACAAAAGCAATAAGTTGTTGCTTTAACAATATTAGAAACAAAAACAAGGAAGTTTTTAATATATATATATATATATATATATATATATATATATATGCATCCGCACTTGCATGCACTAAGTTGATATACTAAGCTAGACCCTACCTCATCTTTTAATGGTATGTGCTTTGCAAGTGTTTGATTGTTCTTAATAAAAGAATTCTATCGATAAAACCGTCTTGTATGGTTGTTACTTGGGGTTAAATTGTTTCAATGTTTTAGATATTCAGTAAATTTCCTATGGCCATAAGAAATTATGTCATTGTTCACAAATCTAATAATCAAACAAAAACAGGGATGAAACATCAGAACTTGATTCAACTACAAGTGCAAATACATTAACTCCCCCTTCTTCGTACATAAATCTGGAGTTAATAAGAGGTTCAATGGCAATTTCAGATGGAATCATGAAGAAACTATTGGCTAAATGGCAAAAACCAATTTTGGACCTAGTTTGTCACAGATTTCATCCACTTAACTGAAATAATCTAAACCAAACATTCACACAAGACAATTTGTGTGTCATGTAATTTAGAAAGTATCAGATGAAAAACCAGGGAGTTATGGCTGTAAAACAGGCTTTTTGAACAGATTTTCATTATATATGGGGAAGCGAACAGGACTAAAACCACACTATCTCATTTCTTGCATAATGGCAAAAATGAGGAAGTTATTCAAGTTTTTATTTTAAGTAGTACGAAAAACCGAATTTTTTTCAGTTTTTTGCAATTTGTGTGAAGCCAATGTTACAGGAATAGCTATCAAGCCCTCCACATCATCCTCGTAACTTGAGCTATGCTTTGCATTAAGTGCAAAGAACGTCAGCTCATCCAGTAAAAAGTTTGTTTGCATTTAACTTTGTCTTGATTTTGGAAAATGTCGTACCCACCTTCAGTTTTATCAATTTTTCTGCCAAACCTGGGGGGGGGGGGGGTCCCGGAGATTGAAATGTTGGTCTTTACTTATCTTGATAAATTTGCAACGTGTGTATAATTTTATCGAAATTTGTCAAGAAATGTGGATGTGCATAAATGGCATACACACACACACACACACACACAGACAGACAGACATCTGTTTTATAGATATAGATATATAATAATTATAAAATATTATTATTATTATTACTACTGTAATTACTGATCGCAATACTATTGTTTCCCTGCCCAATATATGCATTTAACAAATAGTTTTGAAAAATAGGCAAATGTAGATACAATATCTACTTTATTTTATATATAACCAGAAGGAAAATATACATTAAAATAAAAATAAATTTATCCATATTTTATTTAAATACAAACCCACATATAATATGTAAACTGTAAATGTTCTTGAATCAATTGTGATTTTATTAGAAATAAATGTAACTAAAGCCATCATCAAAATATTTTATAAAAATAGAAACAAGTTATAAATATCTGCATCCCTTTACTAGATTAACTTTTTGCACAGGTTCATATTTTGAAACAATTGCATTTCATTTGCACATGAATTAACCCAAAGATTGTGAAGACAATAAAAGTGGATATTCTGAATTTAATGTTAAAATTTCACTTAATAACAAAACACGAATTGCTATTATCTTTTCTATATCGGATTTAATTTTAACTGAATAAATACAGAATTTTATGCCATAAACAGAATTATTGTAAACAATTTAAATATCTTTCTTGTTTTTGAGAAAAAAAAAAGTCTAATATCTGTAAATAAGATTGTTTTTTATATGTGCCATTTTATTCCAAAATCTTTCACCATCTTTGAAACAACTTCCATCCTCCCAGAACTTGGCATCTTTCTGAGTGATGAACTGCTTTAAGTGATTTTTAAAAGGCTTCCAGAGAATTAAAGTTTTCCCATTAAGGGAATTTTTTTAAGGATCAAAATAATAGGTAATCTAACCGTGAAAGTTCAGGTGAGTACAGTTACTCGAGCAGATTATTAAAATGAAAATGAAGATTATTAAAAATTAATAAGGGAAGTAAGCACTCATATATTTGCTACCTTAAGTTGATTTACCTCCATTCCTATAAATAGAGTATGACACTGTGATACTATGTGAACTGACAAATGGAAAGAAAAGGGTTAAAATTAAAATATAACTTGGAACAAGATGAAAAGGGTTAAAGAATGAAATGATAGATAAACTGAGAAAAAGAAGTGAAATTGCTTTTAATTTTTAAAGTCTATTTTTTTTAAGCAGAGACAGCTTGAAGAAAGTGACTTTGTTTTGGGGAAAAATATTAGAGACCATCTGGAAAAAAACTGGTCTGACGATTGATGGCTTAAATTAGAAGTTACGAAAACAACTCCTAGAGACCAAGATAATATTTGGTAATTTTTTAAAGACAGGTGGAATAAATCAGTTTCTCAATTCTACCAAAAAGTGGAAATTGTAAACAAATCAAGAAATAGAATTTCTTTACATAAAGACCCAGTCCAGGGCTCTTAAAGTGCGATTGAGCTAACAAGATATGGAGATAGCTGCCAGAGGAAACAGCTGGTAAATTTCTGATTGCATGTAAAAGACCAGGCTGGGAAAAATTTGCTAACAATTCTAATTAATAACCAGAGGCTAAGCTCAACCCTTTTGCCTACAAGGTTTAAAAATCAGATTTGTCAAAATGACAACTGAGGTGAAAGGCATAAGAGAGTTGCCAAGAATGATGGAGCAATTGCCTATGCCCATTTGGAAGTGACAGTGTATGAGAAAGGAGTATTCAGGGCAGGTGACCACTGCACATAGGAAAAGGGTTCTCCCAAATTTGAGATAATTAATTTTCCAAAGCCAGACAACAAAAAACTCTTCTTGGAAGACAAGGGTAACTCCAGGTCCCACCAAACATGTCATCCTCTATGTCAGTCCTAGGTAAAAGTTGATATAAGCAGAATGCTGAACCCAGTTTCAGAATTGCTGGCCAGGGATGCAGACAAGACCAGACAGCAGGAGGGGCTGCTGAATCCCATGTTTGTTTTTTTTAATTAATTAGGGAAGTTTAAATTTTTAAAAATTAAATACAAAAATAAATTACTCTTCCCAAAGCAAGAACTAAGTGCCTGGTAAGGTGATACTGATGTCTATTTCATGTCACCCACACATCCCACTGCCCTATGAAAGAAGGAAAGAGTAAGTAAAAGAAAGAAATGATGAACTAGTGAAAAATATTTGAATGAATAACATTAAATGATTAATGCAGTGTTTATTATTTAAAATTACAAAAAATATTGGCCACCCTACAGTCTGTACCAACCCATACAGGAAAATTTCCTTGAGCCCTGTTAAATGTTATTTTGAACAGTGAACTGAATGTTAAATAAAAATGTCTCCACTTGTTAGTTAAAAGATGTTTTGTACTCATAGATTTAAAAAGTATGTTAACAATAAAAATACAAAGTGTTTAATTTAAGACTGAAGACTGGAGTGAGGAGAAGAAAAAAATGAGAAGTGTGCTCAATGGAAAAAAAAACATCCCAGCAAAATCAAGGGAGAGTATCTCCAACTGCATTCATTGCAATCAAGACTGTCACTCCCATGTGGGCCTGTACAGCCATAACAGATGCTGCTATGCCATCAGCAGCTGAGTTATATTTCTTTGGGTGCAGATCTATGGTCTCTCAGGACTGACTGATGAATGTCCCACCCTGACCTATGAGACGGATGCATAATCTGGAGGCAGAATAGTCCCTTTTTAATTATCATACTTGAGCCATTAAGTCTTTACATGGTTTGGGGAAAAGTAAATATTAGTCACTTATATATTTGATTCTGTTTGGTAGGTACCCTTCCCAACTTTTGCCTGGCTCCTATACAGGATATGCAGTTGGCATATTCTAAACCCCACTGACATGGCAGTTCAATTGTGAAGAGGCTAGAATAATCCACAATGTTTACTGGTAACAAACTGCCTGTATACAGATAGAAAATAAAATGAGCAAGTACTCAAAAATAGAAAGGAGCATAAAACCAGGATACATCTTCTCACCAGATTTATTTAAACTTTTAGCACTCTATTATTTCTTCTTCCACTATATGTGGCGGCTCCTCAAATGCAAACTGCAGTAGTCCTAATCTCATTTTAAGTCAAGGTAGTTTTTTTGCTGTTGCTATAGAAGGATGTGACAACTGGAAAATTTAAATATACTGTTAATTGGCGATTAGAGTCAACTGCAATGGCAGGATGAATCCTTTACTTGGTGAATGAAGTTGTCTAAAGAGTGTTTAAGATTAACCTATACAGTGTGAGTAGAAATTCTGCCAGAGTTTAATATTGGTAGGAACAATCTTAACATAAGATATGAAGTTAACACTGTGCTGATAGCAGAAACAGGAGGAAAACTGCAGGAAATTCTAGACAAGGTAGTAAAGGAAATCAGGAAGAAAGGACTGACCATCCATTGTAAAAATTGAGGATGTATGGTCATTAGCAAGGACAGAAATTTAACTATCTGGGAAATGTTTTAACAGATGATGAAAAATGTGAAACAGAAAATCAAAAGGTGCATTGGAATAGTGAAAGTACAGTGTAACCTGGATATAAGAGAGTTGTCGGGACCGGAAAATAAGTCTCTTATATCCGGGTTTGGTCTATTTTGTTTAGGTAAGTATGGCTCTAATTTGGGACCAGAGAAAATCTCTCTTATATCCGGGTTACACTGTATTAAGAAACAAAGAAAAGTGCTGAACTGCTTTGTAATACCTCTTATATGGCAGTGGACAATTTCTTCACAAATGAAGACGAGACTTGAGACAACAGAGATGCGGTTTGTGATTAGGATGAGGAAAGAGACCTTGGAGAATTTGATACTCTCGGGACCTACTGAAGGAAAGAGGGGAAACACTAAGTAACATAACTAATGAGCTTTTGTAAAGGGATGGTAAGGGGAGAAAGAATGCTTAGAGCTATGAAGAATAGGAAGTTGTGGTTGCCCATGTCTGGGAGGGATAGGATACATAAAAGAAGTGAAGTGGACTACATGGTAGCAAAATGTTGAGAAAAGGTCTACAGAAAAGTACATCCCATTCTCACATCCAGTTATATGCAACAAGGTTCATAATCAAAGCCCAGTGTCATCATACAATTCTGGCATTGAGAGAATTTGACAGATTCATTTTCTATGGATTATCAACTCTTTGCAAAGCCAGAAATATTTTTTAGATTGTAAGAATTTTGGGTTTTTTTTTTAGATAATTTTTAGTGATACTAGCCTTACTAATTAACCCATAACTAGAGGGAGAAGATGTGGATTAATACCATTCTCAAGGGTATTTGCGTGTAAGTGAATATAACAAACTCAACCAGAATTGGAACTTGGTTCTCTGATTAACAATTGTGAGCCATTACCCATTCTACCATTCACAAATCCAAGCTTACAGCACCTGGTATTCTCAAGTGGTCACCCATCTAGGTACTGACTGGGCTCGATGTTGCTCAAATTTGAGCAGCAGGAGAAAGCTGAAATGGAGGAGATATGAATCAAAAGTTTAATAGCAGAGATTTAACATGATAAAAAAAACAAACAACCAAAGAAGAATTTTAAAAAGGTTTCATAAGGATGCAAACAGAAAGTATTGGGCAATGATCTTGACAGCTAGAATAAAAACTAAAAACTGTGTCAAGATAGAGTAGAAAAAATATCAGCTAAGGGAGAGTAATATCACTTTTTCAGCAAAAAGGTATATAGTTACTTAAAATGTACAAATGAAACACCTTTTCATAATCAAATGTCGAAATAATTTATGTTGTTAAATGTTAAAATCTTCAATGCAGAGATGTCAAAATTTACCACTTTAATCTACTTGCAGGGATATAGCTTTTCTTAAGTATGTTTGCCAATGCCTTGAAACTTGAATTGTGAAAATGCTTACCAACATATTAACAAGAATATAGTTTCTCTCAAGTGTGTGTTTGCATATGTACTTTTAACTTATGACTTTTAAAAAATGCTGAACCACAAACTTCACAAATGTATGGCTTCTTGCCTGTGTGTGTTCTCATGTGTATTTTCAAATGAGAAGGCTGTGAAAATGCTGATCCACACACCTCACCAGTGTGTTTGAACATGTGTACTTTTAAAGATTTATTATATGCAAATGCAGATCCACATAATTGACATAAATATGGTTTCTCAGCAGTGTATCTTCGCATTTGTGATTTTAAAGAGGAATCCTGTGCAAATGCAGAGCCGCATACTTCACAACAATAAGGTTTTTCTTCAGTATGTGTCCGCATATGGAGTTTTAGAAATAAGTACTGTGACAATGCTGAATCACACACCATACAAGAATATGGCTTTTCTCCTCTGTGTGTTCACAAATGTGTTTTCAAATTTGAATTCTGAGAAAATTTTGATCCACAAATTTGACAAGAATATGGTTTCTCTCCAGTGTGCGTTCACATGTGCTTTCAAAGATGATCCACCTACAAACACTGATCCACAAATTTGACAAGAATAGGGACTCTTTCCAGTGTGTATTTGCTTGTGCTCTCTCAAACCAATTCTTTGTGTAAATGCTGAGCCACACACTTCACAAATATATGGCTTCTCTCCAGTGTGCATTCACACATGTGATTTTAAAGAAAAATTATGTGTAAATGCAAAACCACATACTTCACCAGCATATGGTTTTTCGCCAGTGTGTGTTCGCATATGTACTTTTAAATCCACACATTGTGAAAAAGCTGATTCACACACCTTGCAGGAATATGGCTTTTCTCTAGTGTGCATTCGCAGATGTATTTTCAAACTTGAATTCTGCGTAAAAGCTGATCCACAAATTTGACAAGAGTATGGTTTCTCTCCAGTGTGTGTTCTCATGTGTTGTTTTAGGTATGAATCATACACAAATGCTATTCCACACACTTGACAAGAATATGGTTTTTCTCCAGTAGTGTATTTGTAAATCTGAACTTTTTGAAAATGCCATTCCATATTGCCCATCAGTATATGATTTATTTCCAGTGTGAGTTTGCATGTCAGTTTTTAAATGGGCATTTTCCAAAAATTTGTATTTATCAATTTTACTGGAATATGATTTTTCTTGTCTATGTTTTTGTGTGAAACAGGGAATGATTTAAATGATATATTCTCTCCACCTGCATAAAATTTACCTTTAGTTACATTTTGTAACTATAATTTTGCTGAAAAGTGTTCTCAAAATCAAGCTGAACAAGCTGAACAACTAAAAATAATTTTTTTTAGAACTGGGCTTCTTGGTTAGGATAAGGATGTTTTTGGACTGTTTTGAAAAAAACATTTTCAAATGCAAAGCTCAAAAGGAACTTAGATTCTTGTCCATATGTTTAAATGCACAAATTTATCAATTTTATTTTTCAACTATTTTTCTCCCTTTTTGCTGTTCCCTTAATATTTATGGATGGATTTCAGATATGTTCCTGTTCTCCAATGCAATAAAAATCTGCAAATCTGCAATAAAAATCTGCAAATGTTGAAAAGATTTATTAAAACAGGTGTTGTGCTTTATTTTCAATTTTAAAACTCCAACATAATTCATCTTTACTCATAGCATTCTTGTAGTGTTATTTTCAAACAAACACTATAAAAGTAAGTTGTAAATTAAATATTATACCATTAAACAGTCAATTCCTTTAAAGATCAAAAGCAACAGTTGTCCTTATTGACCTGTATTTTCTTGGTGTCAGTTTACCCTGATGTCTTCTTGCCTCACCCCATATATCAAAACTAGAACTTTGGAAATTGAAAGTTTCACTGGAATATTTTGAAAAATACCTTGGAAATCAAGAAAGTACTAATGTTAAGTAAAATGGTCATAATATATGTGCAACCAGGTAAGGTTCATGTCTGTGCATGAAACGATCCTTTGGAAACTTAGTCACATTAAAAGGAATTGAAGTAGATGAGAAAAATCATGGAGAAAGGTTACAGTGAGCAGAGGTCAATGAGAGAAACAACCAATTATAAACCCTAATTAACTTAGTAAGATTCAGTAGAACTAAAATACACCCAACTAACCTACCTGGCCTGTGGCTGATATGATTAATAGCTCCTTGAATTAAATTTGAGTCAAGATCATGAAAATGTTTCTATTCCATACTGTTCATCCAATTCAGACAATGGAAGAATCTCGGGAACCCAAGATTAATTACAAGAAGGTATTCATACATCAAGTTCCTGATTTACATATGGGCTGCAGCCCAGGGGCACCAAATAAAAGAAAAGAAAAGATTTGTTTAATTTAAGATTTAATGGGAGGACAGACTAGGTCCTATAGCTTTGGGTGGCAACCAGTCTAGGAGATAGAAACTCTGAATTCAAACTAGATCGCACTATTGTAAAAGTGTGCATACATATGACTGGGGACTACTTGTGAATCCAAATTCCCACTGTAAATCCTACAATAGATTTGCATGTCTGAATGAATATGACCTTTGTTGCAATTGCTTAGTTTTCGTTCAGATGTATCATGTTCATTAGAAAAAAATGAATAGGGTTCGTTTGAACTAATTTGAAACAGTTTAGAGTATTTGGGTGCCTGTAGTTGGAGTGGGTCTTTTAAGTTGATGAGGCCTCTTAGAATTTGGTGCGTCTTTTTAATATACATTTTAGTTGAAGTGTTTCACGCTTTACACCAAAAAAAGCATCATCTAAAAATATATATCTTTTATAGACATGGAAGGGGACAAAAATAATGAAGGAGCCCCCCCCCCCAATTCTGTTAGCCCATGGACCCCAAGGATTAAATCCAGCCCTGCATATATCTATGTAAAAATGAAAGTAAATGGTCTATTGGCACATGTACGATAAGAGATTAGACCATTCAATTGCTATAAGAGATACTTTGTAAAGCAAATTATGAATGAATGAACACACAGACACAATTACTACAATACTTCATATTCACATAATACAAGATTCATTCTACTTGACATACTAGCTATTCATATGTGGGTGCACCACCAAATATTTTGATGACCAGTGCCTGCAGCTGAACTCTCTGACCTAACTCTTACATCTCAATGGGGGACTGTGAGTTCAATACCCAGTTAAGGCAGTGGAGAATTTGGAGAGGGGAATTAACAGGAGATAACTGACATCCATTAAACATGGCACTAGAACAGTCTAATGAGTGAAATAAAGGGTTCAGTTCGACATTCCAACCATCTGAAGAAGGCCGGAGTGTACAATGGCCAAAACGTTGTAATAAATATGGCGACAAAGATGAGGACAATAGTTTGAATAATGTAAATAGTGTACATAATACCTCCTCTCGGAAATATAGACAGATACAGAACAGTTTAAGTGAAGCAGAATTCTGACATTATTTTATGCCACTTAAGTGAAGGATTAGGGTTAAGAGTAGAGTTTTAGAGTCCATTAATGTGTCATGTCAGATAGAACCTGATATATACAGAGGAATGACAAGAAAGTTATTTATTTTTATTTTTCTATGGAGAGTTAAAAGAATTGGTAATGATAATGGTAATATAAGCCATTTCCCTACAAGGAAACATTTGGCATTCATTGACTGAGCAACCAGTGCTGCTTTTGATTGAAATTTCTAAAATCTGTCTTAAAACAATTTTTCAAGAAAATAGGTTTCTAAAGTTCAGTAGGTGTTATCAACCTTTCTAGTATTTCCTTCCGAACCTTTTATTTGACATAGTGTGGAATGCTAACATCTTGATGATTATTATTTTCTCTTCGAGTCACATGTGCTAGCTGTTTTAGTTGCTGCTGCTGTTGAAATTCCTCAAGGGATGTGGTTTCTGCTATTTGGCAGAGTTTTTGGTTTTTGATTCTTTAAAGAAGGATGGTCTTCACCATGACCCACAAAGTGGCACTGGCTCAAATCATTTTTTTTTTTACTGTTGATCTTCGAAAGCAGTAATCACACAGGTCAGATTATTTTACGCTGCATAAGTGAAGGTTTACCAAAGAGTGTTCACAGTTAATTGCAATGTAAGAAAATTGATCTTACATAAAAATTCATTACTTTCTTTATTTTCCTCTCTCTGAAGAACTTGTCTTTCACACTTCTAATACACACTTGGATTTCTGGCTAACATTTTGCATTATTTGTTCCTTCGTATTTTATGGGCTGTATCACTTCAGGGCGTAGGCAACCAGGGCTCTCCACCACTTCCTATCTTTCATAGCTCTAATATTTGTCTCCTTACTATCCTTTTCAGTCCCTGTTCTGCTATCTACTTACAAATGATACTTAGATCATGGCTCTCCACAACATCTTATACTTCATAGCTCTAAGTAATATTCGTCTCATTACTATTCTTCTCAGTCTCTGTTCTGACATCTATTTACACCAGCTCATTAGGTAGATGATCATGGCTCTCTACAACTTCCTATCCTTCATAGCTCTAATATGTCTCTCTTGAATATCAATCCCGGTCCGTGTTCTGCTATTGACATAAACTCTTTAGATGGGTAATCATGACTCTCCACAACTTCCAGTCCTTTGTAGCTTTAAGTAATATTTGTCTCTTTACTACCCTTCCCAGTCCCTGTTCTATCATCCATTTACACAAGCTCATTAGGTAAGTTATTCATTATTTATTACTTTCAATATGCCCTAAATTCTCACACCACTTTTCTTATTGTGTGGCTCAGAAATTCCAACTCTTTCTGGTAATAAGCCAAAGTGTCCTTTTATTTCCTATTTTCCTTTAAACTTCCTTGTTTGCATTTTATGTCCATGATATTCATAGCTTCCTCCTGTAGAACTATATCTGTTGCCTCAAGTTTCTTCAACTGTGAGCAGATTGTCTAATTTCAGTGATTATTATACTCTCTATATTGTCATGAATAAAGCATCAACTAATTACTTAACAGGTGGTTGATACTGCGCATTCCTGCAAATTCTAAAATCAACCTTATCTTGCCAAAGCCCATTTGCCACTTTTTCTTTTGGAGATGCCTCTGGCATAACGACCCTAGTCCCTTCCTGAAGGAGAGGTATTGCCTAAGAGATGCTCTTGCCCATGGGACTTGAATATATTGACTTGCTGGCAGCCCAATATGTGAACTAAAAGTTTTTCTTTAATCATTTCATTCCAAGCAAGGCAATAAAAGCCACTAAGATGCAAGGTTTGAAAGAAAATGAGAGAAAGAAAAAGAACAGAAATTAAGAAGACAGAAGATAACGATTGACATTGCACTGAAATTTTTGAAGATCAAGGTTGACTGAAACACCAGAAGCCAGAAGAGAGTTCCACAAGCAAGAAGTGTGAGAGAACTGTTATTATTCAAATTTGTGCCACTTTCTTATATACTGCTTGAGCAATGCCATCTAGTGGTTGTTAGCAGAAGCTCTTTGTCATGGAAGTGGGGTAATCCAACAAAAACTAAATAAGTATTTTGCCTGGATTGTTAAATAAAATAAAATAAAGTAGACTTTTAGGTTGTGAAAGAAAACAAAAATATCAGGGGAAAAATTATTTTAAAAACATTTACTTTCATTAAATTCAATTAAGGTTTTTAATGTCTTAAAATTATTTACAGCTAAGATTTAGTTAACTGAAAGACCCAACTATTGTATGAAAATGTATTTTTGTTAAAATGTAGGTAGTTTTGTTTTGTTAGAATATGACATTCATTTCTTTAAAAAAATTGTTATTTTTGAGAAAAAACTGTTTGGAATAAATGTGCAATAATTCTAAAATGGGGTTTCAATTTATAATACATGTACAGTGTCAAAGTAGATCCTGACTTTAGTATATGACAGATGAGGTTTAGTTTAATGAATGAACAGAATGTAAGACTAGACACTAATTTTTTGCTGGTTTACAAAAAATATGGTTGTGAAAAAATAACAAAATCCAATCAGAATAAAAATGTAAATCATACAACAGAAAAAAAAAAAAATCAACATTTACTTTAAACCCTTTTCATTTTCTTTCTTTTTTTTCTCCCCCTTTATGTTTCTTGTAATATTGAAGTGGACACAAAATTAAGTGGACACAAAATCAGGGTGCAATTTTACATTCAATTCACACATCAAATTGAACATTGGCAGTAAAGTCACTTTAATTCTTGTAAAGGGTATAAAAATGTTTTTAATTTTTCTAATATTTTTTTTTTCATTTTACATAAAGAAAAATATTGCTAAATAAAGCAGTATTTTATGTTTTTTTTAAATTTTTAGATGTAAGGTCATTAATCAAACTTCCAAAGACTAATTCTAGAAAAAAATGATTCAAATTCTTCAGGAATTTATCTTTTAATTCCATTTTAGATTCATTGAGGTTTCATAAAATCTGAAGCTGGAGGTTTAATTAAAACAAAAATGTTTCCATTAATTTCTTTAAAAAAAAAAAAAAAAAAAAAAAAAATCATTTCTTTGATAAATTCAGTAACCAATGAATAAATACCAAGATTATAAACAAATTTGATTTTCAGTAGATTGGTAAGAATTGAATGTTCAGTTTATTTTTTTATTTTTTATTTAACAAATGTAAACATGTTTCAAAGACTTATTTTTGTTTCTATGTAGTGAAAGAAAATATTTACATCAGATGTTAATCTAATTCTTACTAGGAGATAAATTTTTATGAAACTTGATTACATATGTGACTGAATATCAATTTAAGAATTTTGAAGCAACTTGACAATAGAAATATATGAAAACCAGTTTCGCTAAAAAACAGTTAACATGAAAATGATCTCCCCCATCTTATTTAATTAGTACAATATTTCTTATTAATTATGTATAAGTGTTTTTTTTTTTTATTTATGGGGGGGGCATGGTGCTGTAATAGATTGTGGCTCAGATTGAGGAATCAGAGAGCCGAGTTACATTGACTTATATGCTAATACCGTTGGGAAAGATATGAATCTCTCCTTCCTCAGCTATGGGAAAATAGCAGGGCAAACTGCTTGGAAATACTGGGTGCTGTAAGCTTGAATGTGCAGGTGTAATGGATAATGGCTCAGAATTGTTAATCAGAGAGCAGAGTTCCAATTCCCATTGGGTTCGTTATACTCACTTACACACAAATGCACCTCTTCTCTCCCAGCTATGGGTTAATTAGTAAGACTTGTATCACTAAACCATTATTATCTAAAAAATAAAAAAGATTCTTAGTGCCTACAAACATTTTCTAGCTTTACATGTGACAAATTAGCACATATTCAGAAGTGTTATGCATATACGCATAATAAAAAAAACAAGCAAACGCATCTGTTTTGAAAGGCTTTTATCATGAAGAAATAGGTACAGTAAGAGTTTTTCAGATTCTTTCACTCCTTTTTGTTGCATTTTGATAAAATATTGCATTTTTTTAAAGAGTACAATTCCATATGGAAAGGTATCTTTTTCTTTTTTCTTTGTTTGTTTTTAGTAGTTCAAATGAAAAAAAAATGTAGCAAATAAATTGATTGAATTAACCCATTCACAGCAATGTAACACAAGTGATTCTATATATGTGGTATTGCTCTTCATTCCTTTTCATACAGTCCTGCTAGATTCACCCGAGGGAAAGATGTAGGGGATCAGCATGTTGTGATAATAAACAAACACATCAGATTGAAGGGTCCAAGCAATTTAGTGTGGATAAATGTGGGCTCCTCGAGGCGGTGAAATGGTTAGCAAGCTTGTCTCGCTAGAACATTTATGACCGAGTAATGAGTTGGATCCTCACTGGGTGCCCCCTACTTTTGGCCTTGTGCCACATCTAAGCTATGCTTGGAAAAATCACTTTAGTGTGTAAATTCCTCTCAAGGAGTTTGTAACACATCTATTTATCATCTCTCAGTTGCGTCTCTGTCCTTGGGCAGAGTGCACTCAGGGGCGACTCCGTCAAAGGACAGAGTCACAACTGAGGAAAATTATACTGAGAGGTGCCTAGCCCTGGGGAACAGCTGCCCAAGACTGCGCCCTCTCATTGAATCAGAGAGAGGGATCAAAGCTTGCACTGAGGTCAGCACAACCGATGGTTGCAGAGACTGTGGGCAATTTTGTTCCTGGCCCGGGTGTACATGCTCAGGTCCCCACCTTTAAAAAAGACCTTGTGTCACAACTTGTCTTAGTGGAGAGAAAATGTTGAAATATTAAGAAAAATATCTATTAATGACAATGTACAAGAACTTGCTTGAAAGATTTTCATATATTTATTTACATACCATAAATTGTGGTATACATGTCAACCTAAAGACGTTTTAGCTCAAAATTTCGAATTAGTCCTATACCTACTCTTTAGGTTGACCATCAAACATACCGAAGGCCTACAGGTAAATGAATTTAAGCTACAGTATCACATAACCTGTGCCAAAACTACATAAGGTCACACCATTTACCTATATATTGAGACACTAACCATAATATGTTTTTATATGGTTTGTATAGCAAACAACCTACAACACACACTGGTAGGTACCATATATTGTATTGGTATAACTTGGCGAACAGTTACATTTTGTCAGGTCTACTGATAAACACATTAAAGTCAACATCAATTTCTATAAAATATTAATACCGTAGATTACACACCCTACCAGGTAGTTTTTTTTATCATACTGCTAGGTATAGTTTGTTATTGTAAAACACAATATCACTCATCCATTATTTGCATCAGTGATGTAAACAAAACCAGTGATACCACCAACACATACAGCAAACTGCAAAATGGTGGATCCATTACACTATCTGTAGTGTTAATAGAATACTTAATTTATTTTATTATATTAATTTCTGTGTTTATATGCCAAATATGTTCACCAAACACAAGTTTAACTGGGATATATTTGTGGCAGCCTGCTGGATATACAGTAATTGTTAGGAATGCTGTCCCACTTGTTTACAACTCAGTGGTAAAGATTTGTATTTTATACCCACCATATAAGTTGATCTCTAGTTTTGGAAAGATATTATTAGGCTTGAAAACTTGACTTGTACACCACAATTTATGATAAACATAATTACATTGTTTCAAATTTTAGCATATTTATCAGGGTGGAGGTATGGGTTAGTGTTCAACATTGAGGATAGAGCATTTGTAGATATAAAAAATGTGGATAGAGAAACCAACACTGTATGGTGACTTTCAGTTTCCCCACAAAGCAATTATCAGATGGTGTAATGATTGCTCAAGGCAATCATCGCATCATGTCACAGCATCAGACAGTCACCATGCAAGGCTAACTTTTGTCCACACTTTATAAATACATGCATTTACATGTCTGGCCACATACAGGGTGAGATGGGTAAATTGTTGCCATTTTATATTTTTAATTTTGCACACTGTCTTTTCCTGATTTTGTTGACTTCACAGCATAGTAGGGTCAGTTGGGCACAGTCTGTGAGAAAAAGAGTACTGTGACATAATTCACTCTGCTAGAAATTTGGAAATGGCATGCCATACTGCTTGTCATACACTCCAGAAGATCAAATACAAATATTTCAAGGTATTTGGGTGTCAATCTGAGGAAAGAGTTGGATGAGTTTAATGGTGATTACTAGTGATGGCGACATTATGCCTCCATTCATCTTCCCACAGGGCCTTAGACTCAACATAGAGGCCTACATCAAGTGCTTTGAAGAGGTAGTGCTGTCCTGAGTCAAGAGGGTAGCTGCTGGAAGATCCTATGTCTGGCAACAGGACTCTGCACCATGTCACACAAGCAGGAGAACCCAGTCATGGCCGTCAGACAATTTCTGCAACCACATCAGCCCTTTAACTCCTGAAACTGCAACCTCCTTGATTATTATGTGTGGAGCGCAGTTGAGAGAGAGACAAACAAAACTCCTTGGCAGATTGTAGCAGCATTCACCAACTTAAACAGGGAGATCATCCAGAAGAGTTGCAGGATATTCCAAAGTCGTCTGGAGGCTGTGGTCGAAACCAATGGCAATTTTATTGAATAAATTTACTCTTTAGTATTTCAAGATATTTTTGTGTAATTTTGGTAAATATATCTGTTAAAATGAGATGTCAGTGCTATTTTAATTTTTTGCATAATTTAGACAACAATTTATCCATCCTACCCTGTATATGCATATGAGAATGTGTGATGGTTTAAGGTTTATCAGCAATCAAAGGTTTAATTATAGCCAATGCTGATTTACTAGTGGCCTTGGTAAAGGCATGAATTTATTTCTCCCTGTACTAGATATCTTGAAAAAGTTTTGAATGATATTAATTTAGGAAAATATTATTTGAGAGAAATCATTAAGAGAATGATTTCTTTGAAGTATATATTGCTTGTTATGAATTCTGGGAAAATTAATTTCTGTATGTGTCCAATTTTCTGAACTGACACATGCTATTTGAGATTCATATTTGTAAAAATGGTGTGCAGCATAATAATTTCACAGCTGAGTTCAATCAGTGTTGAATTGCACAACAAATATTAACTTCAGAAAAAATTGAACAATGAAAATATTTTTCAAGAGTGTTTATTATGGGGTAAATTTTAAGAGCATTTTTCATGGATTTTAGAGCAGAAAGATTTCTTGCCATCGTGTACAGTCATATACTGTTTCAAATTCATATTTGTAGCAAGTATTTTACTGCACACATCTTGTCCTGGCTAAGTCAAGCAACAAGGCATCTGATTGAGAGATTGGAGGTTTTGAGGAGCGTGGAACCACCTCTTAACTGCTGTTGCTCCCAAGCCCACCCTGACATGGGTGGTAGCACCTGTTAGGGCCCCAGCTATGGATAAATAGGGAACACCTCAAACAAAAATCAACAATACATTTTTATAATAAAATTACCAACAATACATTTTTATAGTCAAATTACCAGCAAAACATTTTTATAGCAAAATGACAATCAATACAACACTAAAAAAAGTATAAAAATACATTTTTATAAAAAATTACCAACAATACCTTTCTGTAATGAAATTACCAGCAATACATTTTTAAAAAAAAAATTGGTATCACCCCATGCAAGCAGTAAAGCCACTAAGACACAAGGGGTTACAGGGTGTGGAAAAATTAGGAACAGAAACATTAATAATGAGAGGGAAGAGTAGATAGTGATTGACATTGCATTTAAATGTTTGCAGATTAAAGTTGGTTGGAAAGCATGGAACTGAAAGGGAGTTCCACAAGCGAGAATTGTGAGAAAAGAAACTGTTAGCATAGAACTTATGGCCACGTCTAGCCAGCTCAACTGTAAATTGATGAGATCTCGACACCAGTCTAGTACTGTGTTTAAATTCATACAGTCTAGGTACAATAGCGAAGAGCTCATCCGAACAATTACCATGAAAGAATTAATAGAAGTCACAGAGAGGTAACCCTATGGCAGTGGAAAAGTGACTGAAGCTGAGCTGCCAGACCAAATCCAATAATATTGCTGATTCTTCTTTGGATTTTATCAAGGAGCTCCAGGTAAATAGCAGAGGAACTGGACCACATGTAGCAGCAATATTCTAAGCATGGACGAATGATAGATTCTGGAGAGAAAAATTCTCGTACAACAGTGAAACAACTTTCTTAGTAGCTGACCTAGCAATGGATACAATATCGTCTCTTCCACTTCATTAGCCCAAGAAGGCATAATGAGTCACTTTCCTGGAGGTTAGCATTAGCCATGCTGATGGAAGGAAGAAAGAGGCCTTTCAGATGATTAATGGAGAGAAGTTTAGTTTTGGAGGCGTTAAAATTAACAAGCCGTCTTTTAACAATGGACTTGAGGTCATTTTGGACATGCTATTTTGACCTTGTCAGACTGATCAGCCTTACTCCCGAAGCAGGAGAAAATGGTTGAAGATGCCAAGTTGAGAGCTGATGTCATTGTGAAGGTCATTAAAGAAAATTAAAAATAGTATAGGACCAAGGATGTGCTGACCATGTTCACCATAGTCTATGAATATAGAATCCAGGGCAGTACGTAATCTGTTCAATGAAACAACATTAAAGATTAACACTCACGAGTCAGACACTCTACTGAATCTGACTATATCGCCAATACCAACAGCAGCTGTTCCGTAATTCTTCAGTCTTCGATATCAAAGGCTGGCAGTGAATATTCCGGAAAAAACATGCCCGCCTTTATACATGTCGCATTAAATATTTTGAGCCTTCTGATTGGTTAATTCTTCTATTGGTGAACTATAAAATGAGTCAGCTCATTTTGGCTGGCTCACTAGTACACCAAGGTACCCAAAAACTCCAACAGGATAGAGCCCTGGGGGACACCCATGTTAATACAAAAGGATCTAGATGAGTGGTCATTCAGGATACCCTTCATTTCACAATTTGATAGAAAAGACTGGATCAGTTCAAAAATATGTCCAGAGACACTGTAACTTTTCAGTTTGTGGAGAAGACCTGTATGCCAAACCCTGTAAAGGCTTTTGAGATTAAAAAAAAAAAAAATTTACTGTCAATATATTTTGTCATCTAAAAACTATATATCTAAAAAAACATACATTTACTCTGAAAGTATAAAAGTGGGTTCAAAATATCTGTAGTTGAAGGCATAAAATTGTGTACAAATATTTAGATTTCGGCATTAAATAACTTGTATAGGTTGTTATGCTGCTAAACAAAATCAATCAATCAACCAAACACCTCACAACAGAAAAGTTTCTATTCCGTGTGTGCTAATATGTGTCTTCTGAGGGATGAATTTTGAGAAAATCCATCTCCACATATTTCACAGTGGAAACGTTTTTCTTTAGTGTGTATTAACTTGTGCCGATTCAGATGTGAATTTCTGGAAAAGCTAACACCACAAATTCCACAGTGGATGGGTTTCTCGCCAGTGTGTGTTAACATGTGCCGTTTGAGATCTGAATTTTGGGAAAATCTAAATCCACAAATTTCGCAATGAAAAGCCTTCTCTCCAGTATGTGTTAATACATGCCGTCTGAGAGATGAATTTTGGGAAAATCTATCTCCACATACTTCACAGCGGAAAGGTTTTTCTCCAGTGTGTGTTAACACGTGTTGTTTGAGATTTGAATTCCTGGAAAATCTTTCTCCACAGACTTCACAGTGGAATGGTTTCTCACCTGTGTGCATTAACTTGTGACGTTTCAGATCTGAATTTTGGGAAAATTTAAATCCACAAATTTCACAATCAAAAGGCTTCTCTCCAGTGTGCATTAATTTGTGTATTTTGAGTTGTGTATTTCGGGAAAAACCAACTCCACAGATTTCACAACGGAAAGGCTTCTCTCCGGTGTGTATTAACTTGTGCTGTTTGAGAGATGAATTTTGGGTAAAACTGACTCCACAGATATCACAATGATATGGTTTCTCTCCTGTGTGTATCAACATGTGTGTCTTGAGATTTGAATTTTGGGTAAAACTGACTCCACAGACATCACAATGATATGGTTTCTCTCCCGTGTGTATCAACATGTGTGTTTTGAGATGTGAATTTTGGAAGAAACTAATACCACAGACTTCACACCAGAAAGATTTCTCTCTTGTGTGTGTTAATTTGTGCTGTTTGAAACTGGATTTCTGAGAAAAAATATCTCCGCAGATTTGACAATGATATGTTTTGTCCGTTGTTTGAGTTCTGATATGTCTGTCAAGATTGGATTTACAGGAAACTGCTAATTCACTAATGTCACTTTGGGAAGATCTTTCTGTTTCATGAATGTTCATAATGTTCTTCGTATACTGTCAAGATGCAAGCTGTACAAAGAAAAATAAATTTAACAAGTAGTCAAGAATATTTGAGAATGTAAAGAAGTTTAAAAAAATATTTACATTTTACTTTAGCATTCTGATTTTGCCAAAATCTCAAAACATTGCAACATTATACATCAATCTTAAAGAGTACACAGTATGTGACATAGGAGTTTGCTACACAAATTCTCCATCTATGGCAACTCAAGAAGAATTTACACAATTATAAAGTCCATTCTCTCTGGTTAATCTATAAAGGTAATAGTGAATGATCAGTTTTCTGAAGCTCACAAGATCATGTAGGCATTCTCCAAAACTTTGTCAGTCTTTGCTGTTTTTATAAACAATCTACCTCAGAAAATTCTCAGAAGATTAATATAACCCAAATAATATTGTTTCATCAACACCCATTAAACCCAAAGCTTTCTCTATTTATGATGAACAGTTGCACTGTCAATCAGGTTCAATGCTTTGGACATTTGTTGGTTTAGAGTTCACTCCAGACCTCAAGTGGAATTCATATAAACAACTCATTAATAAACGTGCTGGGAAAATGAACAGCTCATTTTATCATGCCAGGATGCACCTGACTCCTCCCCTACTTTATCTTCACAAGAGCCCAATTAAGTAAAAAGAAAAGAAAAAAAGAGTATTACTGCCATATCTGAGCTGGAGCTGCTCACTGTTCATTTTCCAGCCTTGAAAGGGTTCAAAATTGTTTATGTGGTGGAAGATGTATTTTCCACTCTACAACATTATGTGATGAGAAAACAAGACAGTATACTTCACTTTCTTCAGCTTCTTTTACATTTAAATCATTCATCATAACCATTTTAAAAGTCACCCACTAATTTGAGTGGTTCTCAACAGTGGTGAACAAACCAGGGTGTAAGTGCTTGATGACAAGTGTGCCCCCTATATCAAATAAAAATGCAATGAATAAAACAGACAACTGTTTTAGTAATAAAAAGGAATAAGTGCTTTATAAAGTCATCTGCATGCTATCAATTACTCAAGTCCAATGTGTGAGGACATTTTCAAAGCTCAAGATCATAAAGGCAAGGTTAAGAAATTCAGTGTTCGAGGAGAATTTTGAATCATACATGCTGCTATCCTTTGAAAAGGAATTGGATGCAGAAACAATTATTGGCAGATTCGCACAATCATCTAGTGAAAACAAATGATTGTTCTTAATATAGTGGACTGCATGCAATACTATATTGTACTTTGAACTGTTAATGTGTAAATTGTGCAGTGAACTGTTTAAAAATATCAACCAATGACTTAAAATTAAAAAAATAAATAAAACATTCAATTATAACATTCCGTATTTACATTTGGTATCGACTTTCAATAATTTTTCACACACAAAAATTTTTGTTGTACCCTTTATTCCATATGTATTTTTTGAAAATTTTATTTATTCGTTAAGAAAATTCAATGATAACATTGTTGTTGTAGTCTCCTGGCAACCAATATTTTTAGTCACAGTTCACCACTTGTTCTTGAGCCTAGTATTGAATGAAGTTTTTAAAAGTTCTTAGATGAGGCACTGTTTTAAGTGGTACAGCCAAGAAGCTTAAAGCTAAAGAGTATATCCATACAAAAAAAAATGTTTGTTCACATCCTATTGTCCAAATTTCCTAAAAACATTTCAAAGGCAGCAAATTAAAAAATACTTGTGCTCCATCTACATTATTTACATTGTTCAGACTGTTGTCTTCATCTTTATTGTCATATTCATAACATTTCAGTCATTGTACAGTCCAGTCTTCTTCAGGTGATATACATAGGAATTTTGAACTGAAACCTTTATTTCATCCACTGGAGTAGATTGGTCTAGTTCCACATGCCATGCCATATCTCAGTTTCAGTTATTTCCCTTTAGTAACTCAACTCTTCAGGTTTTTGTTCACTTCTGCTGTTGCCAGGTAATTGAGCTCACAACTCTTTGGGTCAAGTCATTGGATTACTTCAACCAACACTTTTATCCACTGGGCCACGTGTCCAACGTATATCACCTGAAGAAGGCTTGAGTGTACAATGGCTGAAACGTCATGAACATGGCAATAAAGATAAGGACAAAAGTCTGATCAATGCAAATAATGTAAATAGTTACAATGCCTCATCTCAAAAATATCAACAGATGTCGTACCCCATCATTTAAATTATAAAACTTGTGCTCCATCATTTAGAGATATGCATAAGAGAATAGGAAACAAAATTCATGCAAAGAAAATCTTAGGGAAGAAATAAAAATGTCTGCAAGTAATGTTAAAGCTGAAACAGTTAAAAATTAATAAGTGAAAAACTGTTGGAGGTTATAAAATGTTAACAAGCTCACATCACTGAGTAAAAAATAATAATTGATTCAGGTATTATTGTGTTAATCAAATATGTTTCTCTAACCTCCATTTTTGGATTTATATTTTATAAATTTATGTAAAGCTAAATTTTGTATGTCCCCTCCTCTACTGTTATGAATTTCCTACCAGTCTTTTATATATATTACTAACAAATACTGTCTACAATATAAATGGTAAAATTTAAATAATTTTTAAAACAATAATTCATCAGTTTTTATTTTTAATGCAAATTTTAAGACTTGTTACACAGAAACAATGATTCTGTTGATAAAGTTAGTTTATTTTTAAATTCATCTTATTTGTATAGAATGAATATCTGCCTTGTCAAATTGGAGTCTCAGTTAACAGATAAATATCAGTTTTTACATTTAAAGAAATCTCAAGGTTTGGTCTTAGTTAACAGATAAATATCAGTTTTTATATTTAAAGAATACAAAATAAACATAACTTGCCTTTTAAAAATAACATTTTCTTTTATCTAGAAAGAGACATAATGTCAACAATTTTATTTTCTGCAATGATATTGCCATCTGTCATTTCACGCTATGACAAATTAGACAAGCAGAGCTGAAAAATATTTTAGAGAATTATCTAAATAAGTCAAAATATTCTGTTTAAATTTGATTTCCTTAAAACTATCTCAAATTATTTAAATAAGTGAAAAAAAATAATATGTGTGCCGATTCTTATTCTCATTAATACAAACATTATTTTGAATCATTATTAAGAAAATCATTACAGAATTATTTAAATATATATTAAAAAAAACCTGTTCTCTTTCAGTCTTGATCATTGTTATTACCTCTCCTTCGGGAGGGGGTTGCTGTCATTACTTGGCACCTGATGCATCCCCAAAAATGGAAATACTGTGAGGCTTGAGCAATTTTTGAATGACTTTCTTGAAACATTAAATTACCTACATGATCATTGTTACTTGGCTATAATTTTTGATCAGTTGATCGTGTCTTGGGCATGTTTGTCATCTCTTGCTTACTATTTTCCACTGGTGAGGCTCTTCCTGGTTAGACTTTTGTTTCCATTTCCAATAGTATTTTACAGTGTTTTTTTTTTTGCTACTAACCTGAGTACTTTTTCTCTCTTTTATACTAAGTATTACAGAGAGTAATTCTCTAAACTACAAGACATCTTTTTGCTTCTTTGACCAATTTCTTTTTAATCATTTCACCCCAAGCAAGGCAATAAAGCCACTCAAACATAAGGGGGTTACTGAGTGTTAAAGAATATTAGAAAAAATTACTGTTAAGGAGATAGAACAATGAACAGGAATTAAGAACACAAACGATAACACTTGACATTGCATTTAAATTTTTGAAGATCAGAGTTGACAAGAAGGTTGAAGAGAGTTCCATAAGTGAGAAGTACAAGAGAAGAAACTATTAGTATAGAACTTATGGTTACATTTAGCCATTTCAACTGTAAAATGATGAGACCTTGCCATCAGTTGGATGCCGGTTAGGACCAATAGCATTGCAGATTCTTCTTTGGATTTTATGAATAATGAAAATTTTTTTTTTAAATCCTAAGATTTAAAATGAATTTTTAAAAATGAAAAATATTCCTTGAAGCTTTTATTTTAGTTTTAATTTCAAGCTAATTTAATATTTCCAATAAGCAAAATACTTTGCTGTATTTCAAAAACTAATTTGACTGGAAATATCTTTTGTTTTTTTCTTTTAAATACTCCAAAAATAAAATATACTTTTCTGAAACTTTATTTGAGGAATGTTAATCTGATTTGAAACAACTATTATTTCTTTAAAGTTTAAAATATTACAGAAATGCATTAAAGTTTAAAATATTACAGAAATGCATTTTTTAACTCAACAGTAGCTGTTTATTTAAGGCATTAAATAACATTGATAGCTTGTTAAAATATTGATATTTATTTAATATTGTTCTATGTGGGCTTTAGGCATAAAAAAGTAACTGAATTAACATTACTGACTTTTATATACAATTTTTAAAGTAGTAATCTTAAAAATTTAAGAAAATTTGCTCTGTAATCTAATATTTTATTGAATTTTAAATATTTTTTGTTGTAAATTTACTATAGCTAAAAAAAATTCAAAATTCTATTAAAAATATTGGTGTTTGATAATTTGTACTAAGCTTTCCAATTTCTGATTAGTAAATATAGTTTTCATTTAATAACAATATCATCTAAAAGGGTTAAATTAATAAAGACTTTTAAAATAGCAAAAATATTTAAAACTTAAGTTATACTAATTAAAATGTAAAAAAAAAAATTAAAAATCTTGTAAAAATACAAATTTCATTGAAAAAATTTTTTTTCTTAAGACAATAGTTTCCTTATATTATATTTAGAAAAGTAATTAAAAACTTTTTCTAATTAAATAATGTCTTAGATTTATTGCATTTTTTATTTTATGATTCAGAGCATATTCTGGTAAATGAGTTAGTTTGAAAAAAAAAAAATTGATGATTTATATTCTCCAAGGAGTCCAGCTTTTAATTAATAAATATGAAGAGGGACAAAAAATTAATTTCTGGAACTTTCATTAAGTGTGTGTGTGTGTGTGTGTGTGTGGTGGGCATAACAGATGCAAAAATAAAAAAATATATTAGTACCAAGATTTTCTAAAAAAAAAAAATAAAGTTTCTAAAATAATTTCATTTGTGAATAAGTCCTGACAGTTTCATTAAAATCCGTCAGTTATTTGATTTTTGCAAGAATTTCCAACTCAATGTGTTTTATTTACTGCAAAGACACTAATTATTGCTGCCCCCGCTGACGCAAGAAAAACAAGATTTTTAACAAAAATTTCGAACGTGCTAGAAATGATTAAAAAATTTATTAAAACAAAAAAAATCCTTTGCTCTTTTCTCTTAATAAATATTTTGACAAATAAAACTTTGTTTTAATCATGTTTACCAGGGCCTTTTTCATCATGCGCTGCTCCTTTTTCAGCAAATTTTGGAGATACCTAAAAATAGGTAACTCCACGAAATTGCTAAAAAAATGGCATAGCATGATAAAAAATACACCAAACTTCATGAAAACAAAATTTTAGCATCTAAATGCTTATGTTATTATTGAGAGGAAAGATCAAAGTATTTTTTAATTATTTTTTTTAATTTTTCCTTCTTTTTGAACATTCTAAATTTTGATTTAAAAAAAAAACCTTGTTTCTCTTTGTATCACCGGAACTAGTAAAATTACATATAAAATTTTTAGCACGTTTTTTTTTTGTAGGACACACATTAATTTGGAAAATGTTGCAAAAATAAAAATAATTGTCGGATTTTAATGAAACTTTCAGAAACTATTCACAAATGATGGAACTTATTATAAATATGTTTTTTTTATTAAAGTCATAGCAGAAATTTTTTTTTCATATGTATTACCCACCCCCCCAACTAATTGTACAAAAACTCTGTAATTTCAATTTTGAGGAGTTTAGTGATTATATTAGTTAAAAGCACAAGGCTTTGAGGAAACCAAATCATGTTTTTATTTTTTTTTTAGTTGGACCACCTCTACCTGAAAATAATCTCTGAATTGTAACATACAAAACTCATTAAAACAAAAATATTATTTAATTTCAAAAGCTTTTAATTGCTTTTATTTATTTTGATGAAAATGGACAATATTGTCTGAAAGCAAAAATATATTTCAATAAAAAATAAATTTTTAAAACCATTATTTGTTGTTTCTGAAATATTTTTTTTTTATTTTTACTAAATTTTTACATTATGTTGCTAATTCTTATAAAATTAGGGAAAAGTTTGTAGAACTTAACGAATGTTGTTATTAAGTAGATATATATTTACAGATTATAAATTCCAAAGCATCTTACAAACTAACGAACAGACGTATATTAAAAAATTTAATTTGTCTCAATCATGTGTCAATAATGTGTTTGCCAATGAAATCTATGGAAGACCGGAAGTATCATGCGTGCAATAAAAAAACGTCACTTATTAGCTACCTATTCAATGAAATTTATACAGTATTATTTTTGTATTATGTCAGTTATGATATTTTTCTATGAGATATTTTTAAAATTTAATAAAGTGAGCATAAAAAAGACAATGAAATTTCATAAGTGTACTTTAAATTATAGCATAATTTAATGTACATGTCTTGTGAAATTTTATCTCACTCAGCCACAGCTGATTAAAATGCTTGTTTCTGTCATTTAGGAAAATCCAACAAAATATTAGGTAAATATTCCTATTCGTCAGCAACATTAAACCCATCATAGAATGCAAAGTTCTCAATCTTATGCGTGAAATGGGAAAATTTTTGTTTAGAACTACAAAAAATGCAAAATTTACATTTTTATTTTTTCTCATTTTGGCCCCTGAAAAAATTTCTTGAGTCATTTAAACTGGCCAATTTTATTTTAAAATGAAAGATCATATTATTTGCTTTCAGAAAATATCTAGTTTCATGGGGTTCAGATAAAGTTTCCTTGATATTTTGTTCAGATGATAAATCATTTTTTTATTTTACCCCAATAAAAATATGAAAATCATTTTTTTTTCAGAGAAAATAGGCTGTGATTTTTACTATGTTTGATTATTTTTACTGAGGATATAAATTTTTTTATGATAGATCTGAATTGACTTTATTTAGTAGGTTCTATATGGGCCCTGAAACAGCAGTGCAGCACTTGTATCTAAATTATTTTTTTTTATAGTATTTATAATTTCTCCAGATAGTATCAACAAACTTATAGTGAAAGCTACAGTACTAAAAACACAACCCCCCCCCCAAAAAAAAATTGGAATGCTGAAAGTTTTTTAACTTTAATTATTACAAGGTACTACTTAAGCAAGTCCACTTAAAAAAATGTCCATTCTGTCCTTCCGTATGAGAACTCGAATCTCACGTCAGCTGTCAATAATTTATAAACGTCACCTTTCAGCACTTGTCAATAGCCGGCAATGTTAAGATCGGCTCCCTTTTATTTTAAACAACATTTTTCTACGAAGAAAGTAAGTAAAAGTTTCTTTCAAAATATTTTAAATAAACTTTAAATTTTCTTTGAATAAATTTTGAAAAACGTATAATTAAATTTTTAAACGATTTTTAAACAAAGAATTTAACTTATTTTTCAAAAATCAAAATTTAAAAAAAATGGCTGATATCGAGTTTTTGTTCGATATTTCGTAAACAAGATTTTTAACTAAAATTTAAGACATGCTAAGAATGATTAAAAAATTTCAAAAAATATTCAAAAAATACTTTAGTGTTTCTTCTAAATAATGAAATATACATTTAACACGAAGAAAAATTTTTTTCATTAATTTTCAGGCCGTTCTTGTGTTATCTATTTTCATGAAGTTACCTACCTAAAAATCTCTTTGAAAAGTTGTGGTCAACCCTCTTTCCACCGATGGCATTAATTTCTTTGCTTTCTTTTATGAAAACCACCACATTAAAAAATAGTTTGAAAAAGAAATGTTAACTCTTCTTTTTTACCAGAAAAATGTCATTATTAATATTTCGCATTTTTAGCTTTTAAGATAAACACCACGAAGATTCAAATATGAAAACACACTATCTCACGGAATCCTTTTTTTTATAAATCAAATTTTGATTAATCTACTGACAAACAATAATTTGAAAAACAATCTTTGAAGACAATCCAATATTGGTCTTTTCAGAAAGAAAGACAAAAAAGTAAAAACCACAACTAACTTTTTTCAGCATGATTGTGAAATACAATAAGAAAACACTCAGCGAATTGTTTTATAAATAAACTAAATTTCAATTAATCTGAATTATTGAACGACAATAATTTGAAAAAAATAATATTTCATAACAAAAAATTGCTTCTTTTTTTTTAGAAATATTTTCTGAGACAAACTTTACCTTTCACTTCAGTGTGAATTCGAACTTTTTCATAAAAAAAAAATGTTTCGTCCTGTTGAGTATTTTACGTCAATTTTCAAAACATTTCACAAAGGTAAGGAAGAATCCTACTTTTCTTCCATTTAATTAATAACTTTAAATCAAAGATTAATAAATTATATGACCATTAAAAATTGATTAGTAGTAGATTTCGTACAGAACGAGAAATTCTAGTAACCGGTGAATAAAAACAATTTGTTCCTTGTTTTAAAAATATGTTCGATATTGACAATTATTAACAACATTGCATAGCAATCTCTTTCTGTTCTTTTCTTTCTGATTTTTTTTATAAAACTAAATTACTATCTTCAAATTTAAATTTGGATTATAGTTTTCTTATTATTAATGTTATTTTTTTCTAAGTTTATTGTAGCGAATGAACAATACGGAAATGAAGACTGTTAATTACGCAAATAGAGCTTTGTTTATGGACAGCAAACTGCTATAAATAAAAACCTTCATTACATGTGGAACTGTAATTGAGTAACACCGTTTCTTGTGACAGAGTCAATGTTTTATTTTTTGTCCAAGTAGATTTTTTTTAATTAGAAAACTAAGAAGAATAAAATGAAAAATAATGAAACGATAATGCAAATATTAACGAAAATAATAATTGTGAAAAACTTATTGTTTGTTATCTCTTTAAAAATGTTTTTAACGACAGCATCATCATTTTAATCAGCATCATCATCAACAGTAGTAGTAGGGGGATTTGGATTTAGTTTTTACATACCGATTTTATTACAGATTCTTATGTAGTCTGATGCGTAGAAACAGAAAAAAAATCAATTACAATCAATTTCATGTTAATGCGTTAAATCGGATCATCAATTGGTGGTTTTCCGCACTAGCAGTAATAATGTAATGAAAGACTCAAAATGGGGGATTTGGATTTAATTTTTACATACCCATTTTATTTTTATTACATGTTGATTCATTGATTGATTGATTATTTAACCAGCATATCGGCCTTCGTTGGGCCATTCAATGCTGAAAAAGTTTTTTTCCAAAAAGTATAGTTGGTAATATTATTTTTCAAAAACGTAGAGCTGGTAATAATATTTTTCCAAAAACGTAGAGCTGGTAATAATGTTTTTTCCAAAAACGTAGAGCTGGCAATAATGTTTTTTCCAAAAACGTAGAGCTGGTAATAATGTTTTTTCCAAAAACGTAGAGCTGGTAATAATGTTTTTTCCAAAAACGTAGAGCTGGTAATAATGTTTTTTCCAAAAACGTAGAGCTGGTAATAATGTTTTTTCCAAAAACGTAGAGCTGGTAATAATGTTTTTTCCAAAAAACGTAGAGCTGGTAATAATGTTTTTTCCAAAAACGTAGAGCTGGTAATAATGTTTTTTCCAAAAACGTAGAGCTGGTAATAATGTTTTTTCCAAAAACGTAGAGATGGTAATAATGTTTTTTCCAAAAACGTATAGCTGGTAATAATATTTTTCAAAAAACGTATAGCTGGTAATAATATTTTTCAAAAACGTAGAGCTGGTAATAATATTTTTTCATTTTCATTCTGGTTTTCAAAAACGTATAGCTGGTAATAACATTTTTCCAAAAACGTATAGCTGGTAATAATATTTTTTCAAAAACGTAGAGCTGGTAATAATATTTTTCCAAAAACGTAGAGCTGGTAATAATATTTTTCCAAAAACGTAGAGCTGGTAATAATATTTTTCCAAAAACGTAGAGCTGGTAATAATATTTTTCCAAAACGTATAGCTGGTAATAATATTTTTTCAAAAAACGTAGAGCTGGTAATAATGTTTTTTCAAAAAACGTATAGCTGGTAATAATATTTTTCCAAAAACGTAGAGCTGGTAATAATATTTTTCCAAAAACGTAGAGCTGGTAATAATATTTTTCCAAAACGTATAGCTGGTAATAATATTTTTTCAAAAAACGTAGAGCTGGTAATAATGTTTTTTCAAAAAACGTATAGCTGGTAATAATATTTTTTCCAAAAAAAAATCAATTACAGTGTAACCCGTATATAAGAGACCCGGATATAAGAGACCCGGATATAAGAGAAACCCGAATATAAGAGACTTCTCCGGTCCCGCCAACTCTCTTATATCCGGGTTACACTGTACAATCATTTTCATGCTTTTGGCACTACAAGGAAAGTAATTAATACAAGGCTCAAAATGGCAGATTTGGATTTAATTTTTACATAATCATTTTATTACTGATTCTTATGAAGTTTGAAGCGTAGAAAGAGAAAAAATAATTTACAATCAATTTCATGCATGATTAATGAGCCAAATCAAAGCACCAAGTTTGCAGTTTTAGGCAATAACAGGCTCAAAATGGCGGATTTGGATTGAATTTTTACATGACCATTTTATTATAGTTTATGTAGTTTGATGTGAAGAAACAGAAAAAAATTAATTACAATAAATTTCATGCAAGATTAAAGCGTTAAATGAAATCATGAATGTTGCGGTTTTAGGCACTACCAGTAATACAAGGATCAAAATGGCGGATTTGGATTTAATTTTTACATAACCATTTTATTACTGATTTTTATGTAGTTTGATGGGTAGAAAGAGAAAAAATCAATTATAATCAATTTCATGTATGATTAATGTGTTAAATCAAAGCACCAAGCTTGCGCTTTTAGGCACTACCAGTAGTACAAGGGTCAAAAGGGTGGATTTGAAGAATCAGTAATAAAATGGGTATGTAAAATATTAAATCCCAATCTGCCATTTTGTGCTTTGTCTTGTAATGCCAAAAACCGCAAACTTGGTGCTTTGATTCAACACATTAATCATGCATGAAATTGATTGTAATTGTTTTTTCTGTTTCTACGCATCAAACTACATAAGAATCAGTAATGAAATGGGAATGTAAAAATTAAATCCAAATCCGACATTTTGAGCCTTGTATTACTGGTAGTGTCTAAAACCGCAAACTTGCTGCTATGATTTAATGTATTAATCTTGCATGAAATTGATTGTAATTGATTTTTTCTGTGTCTACACATCAAACTACATAAAAATCAGTAATGAAATAAATTAAATCCAAATCCACCATTTTGAGCCTTGTATTACAGGTAGTGACTAAAAACACAAAGTTGGTGCTTTGATTTAATACATTAATCATGCATGAAATTTATTGTAATTGATTTTTTCTGTTTCTATGCATAACTACATAAGAATCAGTAATAAATTGGGTACGTAAAAATTAAATCCAAATCCGACATTTTGAGCCTTGTATTACTGTTAGTGTCTAAAACCGCAAAGTTGGTGCTTTGATTCAACACATTAATCATGCATGAAATTCATTGTAATTGATTTTTTTCTGTTTCTAGGCATCAAACTTCATAAGAATCAGTAATAAAACCGGTATGTAAAAATTAAATCCAAATCCGCCCTTTTTGCCTTTTATTGTGGGTAGTGCCAAAAACCCCAAACTTGGTGCCTTTCATTTAACGCATTAATCATGCATGAACTTGACTGTAATTGATTTTTTCTGTTTGTACGCATCAAAGTACATAAGAAGCAGTAATAAAATGGGTATATAAAAATTAAATCCATATCTGCCATTTTGAGCCTTGTATTACTTGTAGTGACAAAAACAGCAAACTTGTTGAGGACCAGTTACTACCACCAGGAGGAACATGCTCTAAAATCTCTTGCTCCACCGTTACTTTTAGTTTTGCCACTACCAAAGATAGCATGAGAATGGGCAGTCAGCAAGACTCAAAGAGAAGTGACTATTTTCTTTTAATTGAATGTTTGCTTTGTATCTTTTAACATCAACATGTCATTACTCTTCAGCTTCACAGTTAATTTGGTTATATTCACTTTCAATATATCTATTCCCATGAATCCATGAAGTTTTTCACATTTCACTAACATGATAGTAACAATTTTGAAGTGTGTGTCGGGCTTAAAAGTTCCTTAAAAAAGACCTAATGTTTTGATGAAAGAGGCATCAAGCTGTCTTAGTTTAAGCTAACTTTTCTTTAATGTGGATTTACCCATTCATTCCCAGTATCTACTTGCATAGAAAAAGTTATACCATTCAACTTAATGTCTTCTCTGGTATTTTTCTCTTTATCTCTTTGTATCATGAATACAACTGCATTTTTCTGAGGAGAGGTTAAATCTTCTACCATTTCAATTCTTCTTTTATGCTTTCACACAGACCGGAAATGTTTTTTTCTTTTCACAATTCCAGCATACTTGTCCTAAAGCTGGACATTTTTTCTTGTTCTGTTCATGCTATTTATCACAGTATTTGCATCAAACAAGCTAATTCAATATGCTATATGCTTCAGCATTACTCTTGGATGTACTGAATTTTTTTCAATCAATTCTAATTGTTGCAGAAAATTTATAGCTGCATCTAAGTACATTTTAGTCAGTTGTAACCATTCTAAAATTTTGTACAAAGCATTCCACATACCTTCAATGAATCTCAGCTGTATCAATTCATCCTCAATGGTCATTTCTCCAGTGCCAAGCTTTTCAAACTCACAGCATCTGGAAACCTCTTGTAGCATACTGTATTATTGTTTTGATTGGCTCTCGTTTGTTCATGAGAAACTTTATCCTCTCAGCAATAACCAATTTCTTTTTCAGTCGCAAATTTTTTTATGATGTCTGAAATTTGTGAAAAGGCCAAATCCTTCAATTCTCGGGGATACACCATGACAGAGATCTTTCTGGTGACCTCACATCCTTCTGAAGCCAAAAAGAGACCTGTAATCTTGTTCTCCCTCCTGTAATCTTGTGGGTTTTTTTTTTAACTTCTTGACCCATGCTTGGGCAACAAAACAATAAAGCTATGTTTACATAAAGTCCGGCTCATCCAATGGTGTTAGAGAGCCTATTGGTGATGTCTTATTTTTGTGATGTTTTCAAGTCTGTGACTCCCAGTACAAAGTGACAACAGACTTATTAGCAGTCGCTCAACTCTCTGCAAAATAGGGCAAGTCCATTTTGCCCATCTCACTATAAAATGACAACTGAGATAAAATAACTCTCCAATGCAAGGTGGGATTTTGCCCATAGTTAATGGAGCATTGTTATTGTTTAATATTATCTGTGAATTCTGCCTTGATTATATATGACATCAAAATTCAGTATATGATTGGAGGAGGATATCACCGAAACATATTTCCAGACCCTGTTTCTATTCAAATATACAAATTGATTTATTATTTAACACCTGAAAGCAATGTGTTTCCCATAAATAAAGGAACTCACGAACTATAGTGGGTGGTCAGAAATAGATGGAATGAAGCAGTTCAAATTTATATAGTATTTAAGCCTCCGTTCTTTCCAGCTAGTGAAATGAGATGATAGCTGATAGGTAAGCTGATCAATGACAGAGGCAGTCGTTCACAGATGTAGCAGAGAGGCCTGCATCCATGTATGTTGATGTCGGGCATTAAAAGTCAGCAGTCATCCATAGATATTCAGAAAGTTAAGTACTTGACATCAACACAGTTTGCAGTAGCACAAGATGAAGAATTTGGTCAACCTATCAATCTTATTCTTACCTCAAATTCTTATATTGAAAATTTACATACAAGAAAATTTTCAGACACCTACAAGTAATAATTGGCACCTGAAAAGCAAAACTGATGAGGATGGTCATTACTTCTGAAATTTTTACTATTGAAAGTAAAAGCCAGTAGGAATTGTGTTATTACATCCCCAAAGGTGAAAATTGATGTTCAGTGATGAAAGTAAGTTTAGTTTGGTTTTTTGACAACAAACAATATGACAAATGTTCGTAAATCAAATGTGTAAAAAGTCATATGTTTGTTGACACTTGCATTGACCCACTCAGTTACATGGAAAAGTAAATATTGTATTGCATAAGAATATTATTGAATAGCAAATTGTTCCTTCCCTGAGAGTATCTCTTGCAGGTATTTCCACAAAAAACAACAAAAATGTTGTAGTAAAGAAAAGAAAAAAACTGTAAACTTATAGTAGTAATAAACACCTGCAATAGGTTTCTTCTGTCTTTCATATGCAACACTTGTAGCCAAATCACAGTTTAAATGAGCCCATTGCAGCAGTTCAACAGGCAATTTAGAAACGACAAAATGGGGTCACAACTCCAACCTTTTCTCACCAACAAAAAGGTTTAAAATTAAATTTTTAAAAATGAAAACTCTTTGTTGATGCTTTTTAGCTCTAATTTCAAGCTAATAGATTAAATTTAGTATTTCCAATAAGCAAAATACTTTGCTGTGTTCCAAAAATTAATTTAAATTGACTTTAAAATTTTGGAAAATGTTCTCTGTAATCAAATTCTAAGAACATTGACTTTAAATTTCATCGCTCTTATTTTCTGATAATGTCATGTATGGTTGCACATACTTTAAAAAATGGGAACGTTTATACAAATAAAAAAAAAATTTAAAAAATTAAAAATTCTTTTAAAAATCTTGGATTTTGAAGTCTGGTATTAAGCTTTACCATTTATGATTAGTAAATATAGTTTTCACTTAATATAATCTAAAAAGCTGAAATTAATACAGAATTTTCAAAGATTTAAAACTTAATAAATTTTCATAATTAAAATAAAAATAAAAATGAAAACAATTATTGGAAAAATTCATCAAAAAATTATTATCTTAAGACAATGGTATCCTTAATATATCTTACTTATAAAAGCAATTAAAATTTTAAAGGTTTTTAATTAAATAATATCATATTTTTATTGCATTTCTTATTTTACGATTTGGAGCAGAGTTTTTGGTAAATGTTGTTTCTGTTTGACAAAAGGAAATGAATGATTTAAATTCTCCAAGTAGTCCTACCTTTAATTAATATAAATATGAAGAGCCTGATATTTTAATTTCTCAAAATTTCATAAAATCAAGTAAGTGGGGGTAACATATATATAAAAAAAAAACATTTTTAACAAGATTTTCTAAAAAAAAATAAATTTCATTCATTTGTGAATAAGTCCTGAAAATTTAATTAAAATCCAACAATTATTAAATTTTTGCAAGGATTTCCAGAATAATGTGTTTTTACCCCCCCCCCCCCAAGATGCTAAAGTCCCCATTTGGTCCACTGTTGATGCTAAAAAGAAAAACAAAAAAAAACATTTAAACCAAAATGGTTCAAAGGATTCAAAATTTGATAAAATAATAAAAAAAATACTTTGGTATTTCATCTTACTAACAAACATTTTGCCAATAAAACTTTGTTTTCATCAAGTTTGGAACCTTTTTTCATCAAAAAAGTGGAGGTACCTAAATCTATTGTCCATGCACACATCTTAATGTAAGATAACGTTTGTTATTATACTGAAAAACCAGCAAAACAATTTGAAGCTGAAAACATTGATGTCGTAGTATCACTCACAAAATGTCAAGATCTCAGTTCAATTGAGAATCTTTAGAAGATCATTAGTGAGTGTTAATATTAGAGGAAAGAAACTAGCCGTGGTTAATTTATAAAAGAACAGGAAGAACAAAACAAAATAACACCCGAGCAATACTAGTGAAATATTATGATTGTAAATGTGAAGAATTAAAAACAATGACTGGCATTAGACTGATGAAAACCTTTCCATGAAAAGCAAATGAGAGGAAGGAGGTCAACATGCCTTATATAAGAATTCAGAAGCAGAGAGATGCAACTAAATTGAAGCAAAATGGTCCTTTTACAGAGTCTGCCTTATGCAAATCATCACAAGGGCCAGTAGACAAAAGCCCATCAATTTGACTACCAAAGCAGCAGAAGTTGTTTAAATGTATACCTCAGGAGGAGAGAGCTTTGGGTGATATAACACTAATGAGCACAAGCTAAAGGTAAATCAAGTTTGGGCTAAAAATGTTTTATTGTTGAAAAACCAAAAATAAAAAGTGAGCCCTCAGAAAATATGAGTAATGATATGCCATGGGATATGACTAGATGATGCACAAAAAAAGTAGAAGCAAAGAAAAAATACCTAAAAATTATTTATATCTTTCTAATAAATGTTCCAATAAAAAGCAAAAAAAGTTAAAAATGTTGAAGAAAAATAAATCAGTGGGAACACCATATTATAATAGAATGAATGAATGAAAAATGTCCTACCTTAACTTTTGGTGGTGATAGAACAAACAACATCCATATGAGGATCAATAACAAATGAGACATCATTATGGTTTTAGAACACAGTAATTAATCTATTTATTCAGCATGGCTCTCTCATAACAACTGAAGAAAAAAGGGGAAAGATTAACAAAAAAAGGTTCATGCGCCCTCTACAACTTGAAAAACAAAAGTCCAAGGTCCAAGGGAAATAACTAATCCCTTATTTATTAATTTGTTTAATATCTACAAAGAGTGCAATTTTCAACAAAAATACATATTTTCCTGATACACAAGGATTGAAATATTTCCTCGTAATATAAATAAAAATGTACTTAAGAAAGCAGATCCAAACATGTCTTAAAAAAAAACAAAAGAAAATATTTATTTAAATATTTTTATTATCTTGATCAAATTTATTTTTGAAAACTTCTGAAGTAAATGTTCTCAAATATCATCCTGTCAGTATTTTTGGAAATAGAAATAAAAAAAACATCCAGGAGAATATCGTACTATCTGTTGTGTGTTTGCATCTGGGCTTTAAAAATTGAAACTAATGCAAACCCAAGTCACATTAATAAGTAACCATGACCAGTCAGCATGCTGTTTTGCAGAGGGTGATAATACTTTCCAACATATATTTGTGGAACACAATTACAGAAATAGTTTTAGATGGTGACAATTCATTTTCAGCTGTGATCATAGAGCACATTAAGAAATAACATGTCATAATATTTAAAAAAAAAACTGATTCACATGACTAAGGTTTATAATCAGGATGTTTCTGCACGTGTTTTTTAAGCTGAGAATTCTTTGAAAATCCAGATCCACATATTTTACAAGAATATGGTTGTTCTCCAATGTGAGATTGCAAATGGGACACCAAATATGCCTTCTGTGAAAATGTATATCCACAAACTTTACAAGAATAAGGTATCTTTTTAGTGTGTGTGTGCCTGTGACTTACTAAAGCTGACTTCTGTGAAAATGCAGATCCACAAACTTCACAAGAATATGGTTTTTCTCCAGTGTGTGTTCGCATATGGCGCACCAAATGCGACGTAAATGAAAATGCAGCCTCACAATCATCACAAGAATACGGTTTTTCTCCAGTGTGTGTTCGCATGTGGGGCACTAAATATGACTTCTGTGAAAATGCAGAGCCACAAACTTCACAAGAATAAGGTTTTTCTCCAGTGTGAGTTCGCATATGGCTCACCAAATGTGAATTGTTTGAAAATGCAGATTCACAAATGTCACAAGAATATGGTTTTTCTCCAGTGTGTGTTCGCATATGACCCACCAAATGTGCTCTTCTTGAAAATGCAGAGCCACAAACTTCACAAGAGTATGGTTTATCACCAGTGTGTCTTCGCATATGGTACACCAAATTGGAATTTCGTGAAAATGTAGATCCACAGACATCACAAGAATATGGTTTATCTCCAGTGTGACTTCGCATATGGTACACTAAATTGGAATTCCGGGAAAATGTGGATCCACAGACTTCACAAGAATATGGTTTTTCTCCAGTGTGTGTTCGTATATGACACACCAAATGTGACTTTCGTGAGAATGTTGATCCACAAACGTCACAAGAATATGGTTTCTCTCCAGTGTGTGTTCGCATGTGGCACAGTAAATTTGACCTCTGTGAAAATGCTGATCCACAAACTTCACAAGAATATGGTTTCTCTCCAGTGTATGTTTCCATATGGTATAAAAATATGATTTCTCTCCAATGTTTACTTGTCTGTAATACTAGATGTGTTTTTGTAGAAAAGATAAACCACAAGAAAATATGAATTCTTGCCAGTTAATGTCATGCTTTCAAATGTGTAGATATGGATTTTTAGATGAAGATTGTAGCATATATTTCTCTGTTCTTGATGGAAAGTAAAGAATCTTGTTTTCTTTTGTTTAAATTCACAATAACAACAATTTTTATGTCTTTCTCAATTTTTTGTCCAGCCAAAACATCTGTGAAGAAAAAGCAATAAAAGCTATATTAACAGAGACAGTGAATAATTTATGAAATCTGTTTATATTGCAATAGATAAATGTAGTTGTATATCAAGGTTAGTTCAATAATGCAGCAGCCAGTGAAGATCAAACTCAACTCACTGCAAAGTTTATGAAATGAGATTGCTTAACTATCAAACTGTCTGATATATAAATGATTTTCTCTACCCAAACATGTATAACAATAAATGTAAGAATATTTGTATTTTTTCTATTTCATTGGATATCAATACAGTTGAAGATGTGTTTTTTAATAAAAAAATAAAACCTTTTAAATAAAAAAATAAAAATTAACAAAAAAATCCAATGTAAATTTTCAACACTTATTCTTTAATGAAAGAACTGTACACTGAATAGGTTACTTTATTAGAAAACTTAGTGGAAATATATTTTGCAGGTCAGTTCCTCACCTACTTTCCATGCATACTTTTAAAATTGGGAGTGTTTGTGAATTTCTTTTACACTTATATAAAGGAAAATACTTGAAGATATTACTTCAATAAAAAAAAAATAATGCAATATCAAGTGTAAACTTACTGAAATTTGTCTCAAACCTTAACAAAAATAATTTAATGAAACTCAAAATATAATTTTTGTTGCCAGTTTGTGCTTGCATAATTTATTAAAGCATATATTATTTATTATTTTCTTTCAGATTTGATAGATAAAAATCTACAGCTTATTTATTAAAAAAAGATTACTTTTATCTTTTCAGTACAATTTTAAAATTCACCATCATTCACAACAAGAATTTATTTACACTAATGTCCTCATCACCATTGCCTTTATCACAACACATTGGCTGTTTGTGCCCTCTGTCTTGTTTCAGGTGTATATCAATCTGGGTAACCTACAGGGAATTCTGAACTGAACACTTTATTTAATCTAGGAGGGAAGCAGGCAGAGTGTTCTTGTTCCACTGCTCATGTTTAGGTTAGATTTAAAGCTTTAAGTTTACTCCAGCAAATTGTTGTATGGGAAAAAGCATTGGAATGTAAATTTGGTGACATAGTGGTTATGAGTTCAATCCTTAGATCAGGCAATGTGTACCTTCATTCAGTGGAAATGGATCAGCAACAAATAAAAATAAGACTTAAACAATATCCATAGACATTTTCAAAATTTATCTTTAGGATGAATATTGGATTCAAAAATTAAATTAAATGCCTTCTTTGAACTTAAATTTCAATTTTATTTGAAAGATAATAGCCTAAAGCTAGTCCAAATGAAAAGAAAAATTAATTTTGGCATATAAATAAACAAGGCGTTTTTAAACCAGTGGACCAATTTCTCATCACTCATCGAGCCACCATTATAAATAAAAAATTGAAAAATCTCTTAAAAATCCAGTTAAAAATTTTAAAGTTTTAATTTTTTTTTTAAATTCCAATTTTAATAAATATTCCTATAATAAAATAAACATTAGCAATTTTCTAACATTTTTCAGAAAGCATTTTTAAATACAAGGCTATGAAGCCAAAGTGACTGAACTTCAAGAAAATATTAGATTGCTTAAAATGTTTTCTTGTTAAACAAAAAAATATACAAAAAGAAAGCGTTCGTTTAGAATTCGTCAAATATTTTATCATAAGAACGGAAGTGACATAAAATTTTTATGTCACTTCCGTTCCTCCTTACCTATCTTTTCCAAACGTTAGTAAGTCATTCAACACGTCAGAAAGGCAAGTCCTCCGGGTTAAGAATTTTTTTTTTTTTCTTACTATGCTTCTTTTTATGCTATAAGTAAGTAATATTTGTTTCAAATTAGATTGAACATTAACTTTGCGGTTAATGTGCAGTCTAGCACCCGCGCTCAGTTCGCATTAAAAATTTCCAGAATACTTACATGCTCCATTAGAATTTGGCTTGATGATAAAATCTACCGTTTTCGAAGTTATCGTAAGTTTTTTTATTTGTCAATATTCCTTTATAAACTAAGGTTTTAAATTCCGGAAAAAGTAAAAAACAAAAAAAATCACACCTATATTTATTTATTAAAGTCGGTAAATAATTTTTTTTTTTTTTTTCCATAAAAACCAAATTATTTGTATTCTTCAACTTACCTTTCTGACCAGAAAATGCAGCGAGAAAAACAAAACAAATATGATTTCTTTGGGTATTTCACAGACAACCTCCCCAATTTCTGTATTTTTCATTCAAATAACAACGTTGAAGTTGAAACGAATGAATGAAGAAAAGCAGAAACGTGTTACAAAAATGTGAAATTACTTTAGAGTTTATCGCCGAAAGAAATTAAGCGGTGTTAGACAAGGTTTAGTTCCTTGTGTTTAAAATCCTTAGAAATTTTTATCTCATTGACCGAGCGAATTTGAACGAGGAAGAGACAGTTCAATCAAATAAATAACGAATTCTTTTTCTTTTTTACATCAAATTATCTGTATTCTTCAGACTAGAAAATGCAATGAGAAAAACGGAATTATTTCTTTGTGTTTAAACGATTGTGCTGGGATTTCTCTCTCTTAGTGTTAGTTTTAAGCAAAGCAAACTATTTTTACGTGGGGTGTGTCTGTATGAAAGACAACAATGGCTTCGGAGGGCCTGTTGACAGCATTCTAAGTTCACGTGTTCAAAAATGTATATACAGTGTTTGCGTTGACCTCTCATTTTTATTTCACACCACATCAGAATCTCGTTCAGGAAAGATTCTGTATCAAGGGGCGTAACTCGTGGTTACTAGTTCACCAAGATGACAGTACATATATTTGTAGTAATGAAGTATAGATATGTGATTAGGATTATGCACACAATTGAGACAAAAGAAAAAGAGAGAACAAAATATGTACATGTGTGTGTAGTAACATATGTGGAAAGAGAAAATAGTTCCTGCAGAGAAAAAATAAAAGTAATTTAGGTTAATTTGCAGTGTAACATCCGCGCTCAGTACACATTAAAAATTTCCAGAATACTTACATTTATGTGTAATTGTACATGCTCCATTCGAATCTGGCTTGATAAATTTGATAATAATTTTGGAGTTATTGACAGTGAAATTTCAGATTCATTCGCGTCATTGGTGAACAGAGGCAAGGTACATGAACTGATGGACTGCACTGGGCTCATAGACATCAATGGTGATGGCTGGTGGTGTTTTGGTACTTTGTCCCAGGACGTTTATATTTTTCAGGCTGATGGTCTGCCTGAAGTCTCTACAGCCCTGGGAGAAATGGTTCATCAGTAACTGAAGTTCACACTGGGTATAAGTCGCTGCCGCCACATGTTCGGCAAAAAACATGTCTCTGACTTTGGTCCTAGGTCTGAGGCGGGTGAGACTGAACAGCCTGCCATAAATCCCTTCTTCATGATCTTCTTCACTCTGTTTCTGAAGCATGCATTTGGCACATCAAGATGTGCCAAATGCATGCTTCAGAAGCAGAGCGAAGAAGATCTTGAAGAGAGTGGGAGCAAGGATGCAGCCCTGTTTGACCCCATTGCAGATGTTGAAGAGCTCAGAAGTGCTGCCATTAAACTGCACAGTCTCTTGCATATTGCTGTGGAAGGACTCAATCAAGCTCTGCAGCTTGGGTGGGCAGCCAATCTTGGAAAGGATTCTGAGGAGGCCTTCTCTGCTGATGAGATCGAATGCTTTGGTGAGATCGATGAAAGTAACGTACAGGGGCATTTGCTGTTCTCTGCACTTCTCCTGGAGCTGGTGGAGGGAGAAGACCATGTCTATTGTTGATTTTTCAGCTTGGAAACTGCACTGTGACTCTGGGTAGACACATTTGGTGAGTTTCTGCAAGTGGACCAAGATGACCCAAGTGATGACTTTGCCCATAGTGCTGAGTAGTGAGATGCCTCTGTAGTCTTTGCAGTCACTTCACTCATCTTTGTTCTTGTAGAGGGTGATGATCTTGGCATCTCTCGTGTTCTGAGGGACATCCCTTTCTTTCCACCACTGGTAGAGGACCTTGTGCAATGGAAGCAGTAGGGCAGTCTTGCAGTGTCCAATCTGTTCAGGGGGGATCCCACCACTGCCAGAGGCCTTCCCTGAGGCCAAGCTGTCAATGGCCTTGCTAAGATCCTCTATGGTCAGTTTGGTGTTGAGGTCCTCTATGACTGGCATCAAGGGCTGCAGTTGACACAACATTCTGCCTGAAGTAGAGGTCAGAATAGTGTTCCACCCATTTCTCTATTTGTTGCTCCTTGTCTGTGATGACTGCCCTAGTGAGGGGAACTGTCTTGTTCTGCACTGATCCCATTGCTGTCTTGATGCCATCATACATCCCTCTGATGTTCCCTGTAACTGCTGCTATCTGGATGGTTTCACCAAGCTTTGTCCAGTACTCATTGGCAGTGTCTGGCAGTTTGATGAACTTTGCTCCTGGTAGTTGAGAGGATCTGCAGGTTTCTCTTGCTGGGTGACTGCTTGTACTCTGCAAGAGCAGTGTGCCACGATGACAGGAGTCATCTCAGCGGACTTTGCCACAAGGTTGCTCACAAGGTCACCCACTTCTCCGTGGCAAAGTCTCCGGTCTGTAAGGTTTCCCACTTGTTCTCAAATCTCCTGGCAAACTGTTGCACAAGGTCTGGTTGGTTCATCTTGCTGACATCAATGCAAAGATTCCCCTGCTTCTTACCATGATGGAACATCTTGGGCTGGAGCTTGATCTTGCAGCACACTAAGGAGTGGTCTGTATCTCAGTCTGTGCTGTGGTAAGAATGTATGTGAAGGACATTCTTAATGGCGGCTTGTCTGACCAGAATGAGATCCAGCTAGTGCCAGTGCTTTGAGTGTGGATGTCTCCAGGAGACCTTGTGATGGAGTCTGGTCCTGAAGAAGGAGTTGGCTATGCACAAGTTGTGGTAAGTGCATAGCTCAAGCAAATTCTGGCCATTGTTGTGCATCTTCCCAACACCAAACTGTCTATGGTATGAAGGCCAAGAGTCATGATCAGCACCCACTCTGGTGTTGAAGTCACCCAGGAGAACAAGTTGTTCCTTCCTGGGGGATACTGCGGATGGTGGCTGCCAGCTTGTAAAACTGGTCCTTGGTATCTGGTGTGGCAGAGAGTAAGGTTGTACACACTGATGAGGGTGACAGGGCCTGTGGTATTGTTGAGGTGGGGACTGAGGAGTCTCTTGGAGCCATTGTTGCCTGGTTTTACCATATTCAGCAGGCTGTTCCTCACTGCGAAGCCCACTCTGTGTTAGTGTGGTTCATCTGAGCTCTTCTCTTGCCAGAAGAATGTGTAATCCTTCTCCTTCAGTGATCCAGAGTCAGCCAGACATTTTTCCTGTAGAGTGGCAATGTCCATATGAAGCCTCTTGAGCTCACCATTGATGATGGCAGTTTTCCTCAGGCCGCTGATATCCTGGGGGTCTTCAGAGAGACCGGTCAATATAGCCTAGACATTCCAATAGCCCAGTTTTAGAGCTGATTTCTTCTGAAAATTCCTGTTGTTGCCTGGTGCAAAGGTTGCAGCCTGCTTGTCGGATGTCTCCTAATCTCCATGCACCCAATGAAGAAGGCAGATCTTGGCAGGACAGGACCTTACTGATAAATATACACACAACATAAAGGAAAAGAAAACTGAAACAACATGAAATTCAATATATAACTACAAATATTTATTAAAATGGTTCATACATGTTCGTGAAGTTTCTATGTGTTTGTCAGAGGTCAGATCAGCACATTTTAACTTGTCCATTGACAGTAGTCAAAAAAGAGAGAGAGTTTCTTAATTGACAACCAAGGTGGAAATGAGGCGGGGCTGCCATTCGCCTGTCTATTGACCAGTCAGAGGACTCATTACTGTAATACATTTAAGAGGTCTCTGGATTGGTCAGTTCCTTTAATTTCTTATGAGGGGCCATTACAAATTTTTCTTAGCCTTTTATTTTTGTAACAATATATTATGTAAACCGATGAAAAAAATTTTGATGTTTGATTAAAACCGTCCAACAATTTTTTTATTCTTATTTATAATTTACTCAATTTATTTTTCTTAAATGAAAAAAGAATATTTTCACATAATATTTATTTATTTGCCCATTGAAAATAAAGGAGCTGGGAACATGTAAGCAGCTAATAAAATGATTCATGAAAAATTTCTTTGTTCATGAATGGATAACAAGCAAATTACCCATATGACATTACATATGGAGAATTCATGAACCATCTTGGGCTCTACTGAAAATAGTGCCATATAATATTTACATTATTTACATTGGTTTGGACTGTTGCCCTCATCTTTATTGTCATGTTCACAACATTTCGGCCATTGTATGCTCCAGGCTTCTTCAGGTGTTTGAAATTTCAAACTGAAGCCTTTATTTCATCTACTGGGGTAGATTGTTCAAGTTCCATGTGCAATGCCTCTTCTGGATGTCTCAGTTTTTGTTCATCACTGCAGTAGCCAGGTATTGAACTCACAACTCTTTGGATCAAGTCACTAGATCCAACCAACGTATTTATCCACTGAACCTTGTTTCCTTGAACATGACAATAAAGATGAGGACAACAGCCTAAATAATGTAAATAATTACATTACAGCATCTAAGAAATATAGACAAATATAGCCATATAATACTTCTGCATTAGTAACAAGTTCTACTTTTCCATATATTTTCATTAATAAGCCATCTGATAGCCTGTGTAAGCACTAACTGACCATCCCAATTTCACCGTGATACTAAAATAACAAAAATTAATGAACCCCAAAGCAACATCTCGACTGCAATATAACCCCATCCTCTATTTGCAAGTAATCATATGAGGAAATGCAACCAGCTGTTAAAATGACTCATGATAAATTTCCTTGTTCATAAATGGCTGACAAGATAGTTGCCTGTATGATATTACACATGGAGGACTCTGAAAACAACTTATGCTCAACTGAAAACAATGCCATATAATATCTCTGCATTAGTAACAAGTTCTACTTTCCCATATATTTTAATTAATGTTATCTAGAAAATCAATTTTACACCTAAAAGCCTGCATAATCTCTCACTGACCCCCCCCCCTCTACTCTCATGATACTAAAATACAAAAAAATTAAAGAAACCCAGAGCAACATCTCTACTGCAATATAAAAAAACTTTCAGTGATTCCATTTGAAAGCAATCATATGTAGTCGCAATTAAAAAGTATAAAGTTTTGGAACATATGAGGGATTCAAAATGGAACATATGAAGGAATATAGAAATAACAGCAGCAATTGAATCACCCCCCAGGAATAAATGATGAGTGGATGACAAGGGAAATTTTCACTGTGTCATATCTCTTCAGGAAAGTGAACGATCATGATTATTTCTATTCACTAGCTACCGCTACGGATTTTCTTACTAAAAGAAAAAGAAACCCGAAAGACACGGGACCCAACTAAGATTGGCAATATTTCCTAAACGGTAGAGTTTCCTCAATTTTTATTGCTATTTTTGTAATAATCAGACTTTTTTTACACCAGGAATAATACATTTTTTAAATTGGTCAAAGGGGCTATCGGGCATTATCTGCAAATTTGCCACTTTTTCTTTTACTTAAAGGAAAGCCTAATAAAAATAACATTTATTTGTGCACTGTGGGGTCAGAAATGTAAGACAAAAAAGAAATATAATCATACCTCTGACTTAAAAAATAAAAATTAAAGAAATACGTAACACCAACAGTGCAATAATCAAGAAATAGATATTGATCCTGAAAAATAAATTATATAACTTTATATAATGAATAGTTCACTTTAAGAATTGTTTTTTTATTCAAAAAGCTTTTAATGAATAATCTTATTTTTTATACATTGGAAGCATTTTATTTTTTTAGTTAAAAATGATATATCTTATCCAGAAGTGTCAAGCAGCCATCTTTCACTGGGAACCCATATGGGAAATAAAGCAGTTCAAATAATTCTTTCTCAATCACTTGTCCGATTTACTATAATTTAAACTTATATCTTTGTAGTTTGAATGAAAGAAAAGGAGAAAATGGAATGTCGTTTACCGCATGGTGGGGGAGAAGAAGAATCGGCAACAGGAGACAATTTTTTTTAGAGAAAGAGATGAATTATGGGAAAGTAGAAAAGCTGTAAAGCTCAACTGAAAATAGGAGGGCGATTTTCTTGTTTGTTTCATACAAGAAAGGTTGTGAGAAAGGAAGGAGATTTAAGAGAAGGACAAGAGTGATCCTATGAGAAGTTTTTTTATTTTTTGAACCACAAGCTATTTTGGTGATAGGGAGTCTGGAATGTTTAGACTGGGTAGAGTTATGATACCACTGTTTAGCAGAGAAAGTGATATAGTCGTGTGGATAAAAAAGATGAAATTGGTCGCCAAGCTTCAAAAAGTCCCAGACCTTGCTAGTTTCCTTCCAATTTTTCTGCAAAGAGATGTGCTTGCCCTGTACCTTGAAATAAGTGATGAGGACAGTTGGACGAGGATTGAAGAAAGTGTTCACTGAAGGGCCCTTTGAAGCTTATGAAAAGCTCAAGAGTGTGAAAAGTACTGGGGAATTAATGGATGTCTACACCAATAATATCAAAAGGTTGGTGGGGCTGGCAGGATATCTAGGGAGAGGACTGGATCAGCTGGCGAAACTAGTTTTTGTGACGGGCTTTCTGGACAATGTATCTGTGGTGCTGCAACAAGTGCTGGTGTAGAAAACATGGACCTCTGTGAAATGATACCAGTCACAAAGCTCTTGGTCAGTAAAAGACTTCAGGAGCCCCAAACTGTAGCAGCAATTGCACAAAGTACAGGACCAAAAGCAAACAAAGGCCATATGTAAACAATGAGCATTAGGTGCTATACATGTCGGGGATCGCACCTAATTAGAGATTGTAGGGAGCTACCAAGATCAAAAGTACTGTGCAACAATTGTGGGAGATTGGCGCATATTGCGAGGTATTGCCTTTGGGGTCAGGGAAATGAGACAGAGAGAGCTTCTACACCAGTAGCTATCCCGTCAATAGAACAAAGGTGCAGTACCAGCCTCTACCAATCATAGAAGTGTCAGTGGGTGGTGTGATAGTGGCAGCTCTTATTGATACTGGCTGCACAACCATTTTACTTAATCCCAAGCTTGTGAGCAGATGAAGTGGGAGTGGCACTGTGAAAGCAATTGATGGAAGGGAGGCAAAATTTAAAGAAACACAGCAGGTGGAGATAAAAGTAGGTGGAACAAGGATACAATAAAGTTTGTGAGAGAGGTAAAAGGAAATTTAAAAGAAGGAAGAGAGAGATCCTAGGAGAAGTATTTTTTAAATTTTTTGAACCACAATCTTTGATGCACCTTACGCTGTCCTTTTTGCTCAAAAGAATGCATTCTCTCTTACAGTTGTTGTTTAGCCAAATTCTCTTGCTGACATCCACTATCCTCTCTAGAATAACTTTTCAGTTTGTCATTTGAATCTTCCACCAGGACAGTGTCATCTGCATCATGTTGTTGTTAATGTAATGGCTGCTGATAACAAATCTTGGCATGTCTGCTAAATCACTTAGAAGGATTTTGCTGTGCAATTTAAATAAATTGGGTGAGAAAACACATCTTTCATCACACACCTTATTCTATCTCCATGTACTCAATATATTCTCTATTTATAGACAAGCTGTTTGAATGTTCTCAATATGGATTATGAATTATCTATGTATCATTTCTGGGTGAAAATGAGTTACTCTTGTAGATTTTACGTGTGATGAGGGAGGGTAGATACATTATTTGATTTTGACTCATATAACAGATGTAACCTGAGGTCTAGTTTTTCTAGTGGTTACTGTAGAAATAAAAACTTTTCATTACAGTCGGTTGAATTAGAGCACCTGAAATTAGCTGGGTCTAAACTCAAGACTTAAGAAAGTTTTAACTCTTAGGACTGCACTAAACAAGGAACACCCACTGCCACATGTGCTTGAGAAAAGGCAACTGAGATAAAACATTTTTAATATTCTCCTCAATTCTGACTTGATTATATATAAAGTTAAAATTCAGTATATGTGCTAATACTGTTGGGAAAGGTATGAATCCTGGTCTACCACAGAAAGAAATGGCGGCCTACTGTGGAGAAAAAATCTGCCTTGTCAGCCATGTGTTGAAAGATACATGATTGCTTAAGTGTATATCATGCATGGCACATAACTGAATATGATTGGAGGATGACATAACAAAACCAAATCTCCAGACCCCTTTTCTGTTGTTGCAGAATGGAAAGAATTACCATTTTTATGATTCCTGGTATTATTTGTCTTGCAAACAATATTTGGCTGACACATGTGAGTCTGGGTAAAAATGTGTTACAATTAATAAATGTATTAACAAGACATGTTAGAAAAGTGTTAAGAAAGACATGAAGTTCAATTTCTTCAAATCATGAATGAAAACAAAATTCAGGCCATAATATTTTAGAATGTTTTATTTTTACCCATGTTCTTTTATTTTTATCTGTGTGGTATTTTGAGCCAGGTTTTGTTATTTTTGATACAGCTTTTTTAAAAAATTTTGCATGTTTGCCTTTTTTATTTTTATTTTTTTGCCCATATTTTTCTCTAAAGATCTGGAAAATCTTCAAATGTTTTGTTAATTTTTTACATGTTTGTTGTTTTGATTTTCCAATTATGTTTTGTCATTTTTTAAACATTTTGAAAAATTTTTCGTATTTTTTTCTTTTAACCATGTTTTTTTTTTTTTTTTTCATATTTGCATTTCTTTTATTTTCAGTTTATTTTTGCCCATCCCTTTTTTTAAAGATTTGGAAATTTTTGCAATGTTTTGTTAATTTTCCTATGTTTTGTTGACTTTGTGCATAATTTCCTTCTTGATTTTCTGTTCATTTTTGTCTCCAAATATCTGTACTATTTTCCCATGATTTTACTTTCCTACTTTTTTCTTTTTGCATTTGTTTAAAAATGCTACAAAAGTAATGTAAGAATGTGAAAGTAATGTAAAATAAATAAAAATATTGCAAATTTTAATTATTTTACATTAATTTCTTATAATTTTTTTATAAAAAACAAACTATTATGCCATATAGATCAGCTATAACAAATTAAGTATACGAGAAAAAGAAACTGAACTTAGAATAGGCTGAAAACTCAAGTCATTTTCTTAACCTCATCAGATCAAGACTTTCATATGGATGTCATGCATGACTCCAAACTCATTCCAAAATATCTAAACTGTCAGCTGTATTCAATTGCTTTCTAAGATAAATAGTGAAAAAAGGCTTTGAGCAAGTGAAGCCTGAGGGTCTAGGCAAAGATCATCCTTCTTCAGACATTGTGGACTGGTGCTACAGAATCACAAAGAACTGTAGTAAATAACAGAAACTGCATCACTTGAGGACTACCAACAGCAGCAACAGCTAAAATGGATAGCACATGTAACTTGAAGAGTAAATAATGACATAACCAAGATGTTAACATTCCACACCATTTAGAAGGTTTGGAAGGAAACCCCCCCATCAATACTGGAAAGAGTGATAACAGCTACTAGACTTGAGAAACCTGTTTTCCTAAAAAAAGTGTTTTAAAAGAAAGATTTTATAAATTTCAATTGAAAGCAGTGCTGACTGCACTGTTAATAAATGCCAAATGTTTGCTTGTAGTGAAAAGGTTAATATTACCATTACCATTGGAATAAAACTTAGTTATATCTAGTGATTTCAACAGTAAAATGATGTGACCTAGTTGCCAATGTAGTAGTACACATAAATTCATGTTATCAAGGTTCCAAGGAGGAGAGTTCATTGGAACAACTGCCATGAAAAATATTTATAAAGACAACAGAGGGAAAGCCATGCCACATTTCAGCAGGTCACTTTTGGAACTGTCATATTGCACTCAATTTGCAAGTTGGGGTTTGACTCAATAAATAATGACACAAAATATTTTTTCTAAATCATTACCGAATTTTTGAGGAAACGAGTTTAAATATTAAGTTTAGGTTCAAAATCATAGCATTGAAGTTTCATTTCAGTGATTAGGCCTTATAGCTCAAAAATTGGTAAAAGCTATAAATCTAATATTCGGCATTAATACTTATCACATCTAACTCCAGTTTCACGCTGAGTGCAACATTGATTTTCTTAAAAAAGTGAAAAATCAACCTGCCCTAATGTTATAGTGATGGGAGAGTGACTGATGTAGAGATGTCAGGTTCATACCGATAATATTACAGACCATTCTTTGGATTTTGTTGAGAATCTCAAGATATATAGCAGAAACACTAGATCAAATAGGGCAGCAATATTCCATTGCATTTTACCATAACTAATTTTTTCTATTGAAAAATAAATACACATTTGACTTTCTCTAGTCTTTGAATTTAATGACTTTCTATTAGAGAATACTTAATAGAATTAATAAATAAATAAAAGCTTAAATTTATGTAGTTTCCAATTGTTGTAGCATACCTACGGACGATAATAGATTCATTGTGGAATTCACTTGACTCACTTCTAGCAGTTGACTACTTCTTCTACATGCTGCTGGTGAGTCTTATATGTGTTGTTCTTGTCCTAAGTATTATTGTTCATTACTAACCTTTGTGTGATTATTCTATTCAGTAAGGTTACAACATCAAAGAAAGGCTTTTCTTTTTTAAATGTTTAATTAAAAAAGAAAAAAAATTATGTCTTTTCTGTTAGATGGCCATTTTTTAAAGAATTTTATGAAAACTTATTTTATTAAATGAGAAAAGAAAAAAACACCCTGAAAAACATTTTTCTTAAAAAAAAGATTAAAAAACAAAAAATTTAAAAATTCCTTTTTTTTCTTGAGGATTTCTATTGTTTTTATAGAATGTCCTTCAAGAACATTTTTCAGAAATCTTAACACCTGTCAGGTATATTTTCATTAACTAATTCTTGTATTGTTTCTATTGAATCAGATTTTACTCCTCAAAATATAGTTAATATAAAACTATATAAAAATAAGAAAAAACAAAATTACAAGCTTTTTCATTTTTTTTCTCTTAACAAAGCTTTCAACTGTTACTATGGAATGGCCTTCATTTTAATATTTAATGGAAAAAAATTAATGATTTTTTTCCTTAAAGCATTCTCTTGTTTCTAGCAACCAGCAGTCTCTTCAAGACTTAACATGAAAAAACTCTAAAAGTGTTTAACTCTTTTCAACCACTTTTCCAACTGTTTCTTTTGAATGGCTTTTTTTAATGAATATTTGATGCAAAAACAAAACAAAAAATGAAATAAGGTAAAAATAAGTAAAACCAAAAGACCTTAAAATTTTTCCTTTTCTTCCCTTAACAAAGCTTTTTAATGTTTCTATCAAATGACATCTCTTGATGAATGTTTAATGTTTAAAAAAAGCAAAAAACACTCATCTCCCCTTTCTTAACTACTTTTTCTTTTGAATTACTTTTTAAAATAAATAGTAAATAAAAATTTTACTTTTTTCTTAAAGAATTCTATAGAATTGCATTCACTTAAAATATTTTATATAAAAAGAAAACTTAGCAACCTTTGCTTTTATTCTTGATCATATTTCCTGCTGTTTCTATTGAATTGTCTATTTTGAAGAATATATAATGTTAAATAACAAAAACAAACATTATTAAAAACGTCTCTTTCTTAATACTTTCTATTATTTCTGATGAATGGCCTACAAAACAAACCAAGAATGCAGGTAAGAAAACTTAACTTTCCATTTTTTTTCTTAAAGTTTTCTATTGCTTCAATGGAATCTATTGGGTTTGCCATATTAAAAGTGGAATAAGGCTAAAAAGTTTTGTGAAAAGGAGTCAAATTGACAGAGGAAGATAATACATAAAATGACTAAAAGCAGTAATCTTTCTTTATAACCGATATTACAGAAGAGTAAAGGGAGATCATTTTCCCAGTTATCGAAGTTGGTCACATTTTTCTCAACAGACTTACCATCTGAAAAATACTGAACATAAAAAAGAAAGGGATTGTCAATAGTCAGGAATTAATGCAAGCATAACAAAATATATTTACTTCTATATATGTTTGTGTTTCTTTGGGTGCTACACTGACCTGCATTCCTCACTTGTTTTCAACTTATTAATGTCGACTGTAGAATTTTTGGGAGGACTGGCATTCATGGTTTAGGTAAAAACTTTTTATTAATATACTTTTCAGGATATAAGACACTTATTTTGAAGAGAAAGATTTGTATAATTTAACAGAAATCCATCTGATACTTTAACAATTAGTATAGATTGTTCTAAACGCAAAAGAGCTCCATTTACTTTTATAAGACATTATCAATAAGACATTCGAATATGCATGCCTATTTAAATATTTACACATTGCTTGTGTATATCATATATATTATACATTTTCAAGAAATCGCTCCGAATGTATCATACAAACGTAAGATCCTAGAACGGATAAGACTATTTCCAATCTGTATGCAGATGCAAAAAGACAATAGAAAGGGTAGAAAGTACAAACCCTCATACTGAAAATATAGAAGTATATTCGATAAGAATGCCTGCAAAAAATAGAGAGACAGTAAAATTGAATGGCATAACTTTTCTCATGCAGGTTGACACGAGGAGCGATGTTAACTTGATCCTAAGGAATTTCTTTGAAAAAATGGGTAAACCCAAATTAAGAAAAAGTAATCTTAATTTAAATCAATTTGATCTGTCATCAAACTCTAGGTTCCTTTGAAGGAACTATTGAGACAAAAATCGATTTGAGATTATTCCATTAGTGTTGTACAATGCACAAAAAATCAGAGAATAGACGTTTTAAAAGTGGATATGGCGAAATTAATAAACTGTATAAAGTCAGAAGATACTGATATAGGATTATTAAAAGGATATAAAGTTAGTATTCGTTTAAAAGAAAATAATCACACGGTCTATTTTGAATCTCGAAAAATGCCTATTCACATTCTACCCATGGTAGTTGCAAAACTAAAGAAAATTGTAGAACACGGCATACTGGAAGAAGTTACCCAATGTGGTAGCAGTTGGGTTTCACCAATTGTTGCGATACGGAAGCCCAGTGGCGATTTGAGGATATGCAGGGTTTACAAGGTAGGTGTGAATCATCAGATATGCTTTAATTCATTCCCTTTACCTAACATAAAAACAGCAAATCATGAATTATCAGGAATTAAATACTTTGCCAAGAATGACCTGAAATCGGCATATAACCAAATAGAAATTGACAGAAAATTTAAAGAAATATCTACACGAAAATAAATAAATAAAACAGAATTAGAATCCTTTGGGGGGTGTGATCAATTTTTATAGCAAATATCTACTTAGATACAGCAAACTAATAGAACAATTTGCCGGATTACAGAAAAAGAATGCAGAATTTAAATGGATTCAAAGGTAAAATATACCTTTTGAAAGCTTAAAAAAGGTACTAATAAGAAAACCGATTACAAAAATCTTTGATCCAAAAAAAAAGAAAGAAGTGACATTGACTACGGATGCAAGTGAACAAGCTGTAGCTGCAAATTTATCTCAAGATGGTCATCCAATAATGTACCTTTCGAGAAAATTAACGTCAACTGAAGTTAACTACTCAAATATCGAGAAAGAAGCTTTAGCAATAGTATGGAGCACAGAAAGGGCCCCAAATCTTTTGTTAGGACGAAAGTTTTTGTTAAAGTCAGATTTATATTTAACACCAGAAAGGAATTACCAAAAGTCACATCTAGAATTTTAAGATGGGCTATAACACTCACGGCCTGTGATTTCGACGTCATGTACGTAAAGGGGAGCACAATTCCACACGTGGATTATCTATCTAGACTAAAT